>ML776836.1:549260-572505 GCA_009831015.1 Picea engelmannii | reverse complement strand
TTAACACTCCCTAACTCAAGATGCTATTGTGTGTTTTGAGATTTTGGAGAGTGTATCTCTCTTCCTACTCCAAAGCACTAGCCTAGCTAAATGTTGGTGTACAAGAGCCCTAGAAAAGAGTTACTAGATAAATTTTAAGATTATGCAGTGTTTTTAAAAGCTGTTGTTTACTCAAAGGTAACGGAAGTGAAACTTGTGTTGTATGACTCTAACCCAATGATGCAAGGATGATAATGAAATATATAACTTTTCATTCAATGAATCCTATATATGGGAGAGGGAGAAGTATTCCATATCAACCATGAACTATATGCAAAATTTCCTTTCAAATGTCAATGCAAACAATCACTTATTAAATGACTATTCTCTATGTGTTTTTTTTTCAATACTTCAACAATCTCAAAATTTTTTGATTTTCAATGTTTTGTAAATGACAAAAAAAATTTGATGAAAGAAAACCTTGTGTTCACTTTTCAAAAATAACCCTCACTATACCAATGAGAGAGTAGAAAATCAAATCATAAAGAATCAAGCAATATCAACCCAATCAACTCTTTCAATGAAAGAAAAAATAAAGAGCAAACCAAATAGTCTTCTCAATGCAAACAAAAACGTTCTTTCAAACCAATAAGAAAATGAGAAAAACCAAGTACTCAACTTTCAACCAATCACTGGTTCTCAACTAATCAAACACACTCAGAATCTGAAGCCAGAGAGAATGGTTTTGCCAAGAAGAGTCAAGAAATGAAAGTCAAGACACAAAGGACAAGAAAAACCTTGAAACCTTAAAATTGTTCACACATGCAAATTAAGGCAAGAAACATATCAATCAGAGGTCCAAGAAACCTATAAGAGGCATTCCAACTGATCTGGGTAGTCAGAAAGATCAAAACTTAATTTCAAAATTTTGAAAAAAAATGTGTTTGCAGGTAAGCAATATTACACAGTGAGAGAACATATGATTCTCGCAGGTGACCTTTTAGCAAGGTGCGAGGACCTCGCACTGAAACCTATGTGTAGGGTGCGAACCTAACCAATTCTCGCAGGCTTCTGGACTCAAATTTGAAAAATGAAGTCAAATTCAAAAAAGCTTCTGGACTCAGAATGTCTATCAGGATATCCTGAAGACTCAGAGACTGATAGGACAGGAGAAAAATGAAACTAGAGAAAATGGTCACAGAAAAACTCAAAAAGCCACAAAGAAAAAGGGATTTTTTCCCCAGTATGGTCGCCAATTTTGTTATTGGATAAATCCATAAGTGCGGACACAAACCGATCTCCCTAGATCCACCTGGATCTAGAACAAAACAAGACAGAATAATACTCTTCCCCTAGATTTCGACTATTGAATGAACTAGAAGGCAAGAATCATGAACATACCTTATGATCGCTTCCTTTGGTCTTTGGTGTTCCATCTTCGCTCCAATGCTCTTGTGCAGTCAAGACCAGGACAACTCAAACCAATCGGAGTAAAAACAACTCAATATATTCAACAGTTGATCTATGTATATGGTCAAGGAGTTATACAATAAAGTAGACTTAGCTTTATGGGAAAGAGACATATTACTGTATCATATTGATGGAAATCAAAGATTACAACCTGAGCCTTGATGTTGCAAACCTCCTTTTGATGGCCCTTGGCTTTGACACACACACTTGCTCACTTGTATGAAGAAGATCAACCACTTTTGATAACTTTGTTGGAGTTCTTAGCTGCTGTAGTATCATTCCTTCATACAATCTTTCACTAATTCTCCAATGTCTTCTTAACCTTGTTTGCTTCTAACCTCTTCCATTAGAATCCCCTCAATATATAAGAGAGAATGAATTAGTTACTTAGATAGGAATGATCCCAAAATATCAGAAAAGCGAGTACTTAGATAACCATTCGAATGTCATCTCATCCTTCTATAAGCTTCGAGAATTCATCCTTTTCCTTTCTTTAGAAAGGGTTCACACCCTAGTAGTTAGACACAGTGCGAACTTCTCGCACCCTGGCTTAAAGCAACCTACGAGAATCATGCATTCTCGCAGGCAAATGTATTGGTAGCCTGCGAACCTTCCTCAAAAATGTGATTTCTGAAAAGAGATGAAGGTAACTTTTCTCTGGAAAAAGTTCTAATGAAGAGCTTGAGTACACCATAATCAATACATCATCATGATGACCAAAATCATGGGTAATAGGAGTCACTTTCTGAAAATCCCTCTTGTTCTAGAGAATCTTTTCATTCTATTAATTCTTCCACTTATTTCTATTTATATCTTGATATTTTTAATGACTTAACTTTACATAAATCCACCCATTGTTCTATTCAAATAAATTCAATAGGGTCGGCCCTTTTTAAAGTACTTGATGGTGGTGATAGGAATATGGAAGATAGAGAGGACAAGGCCTCTTCGCATGAACTAATTACAACCAAGACTTATCATCCTTTTTCATGGGATGAATATAATTTTGTAGCAAATGTGTATCAAAGGATGTCTTCTTCTTCTTCATTTTTGACAAATAATGAATCTTCTTGTTCAAGTATTTCTTTACTGAATATTGTTGAAACTAGTGGATCTCACAATTGTTTTGAAATTGTCTCTTATACCATGGTTGGTCCTAGCCCATGTATATCATTTCATCTCATTATTCTATCTCAAGTTGATGGTTACTTGAAGTATGAGTCCAGGGAGGCTTGTCAAGATAATGAGGCACTTTGGTCTACACCGATGGTTATGTCAGGCCCTCATTCTTTTGGTTTGTCTTAAGGGATAAACAACTTTATCATCACGAATATTCTCTCACCGAGCACACTTTACACATATTCTATGCACAATTCTTATTTGGTATGCTACATTCCTTTGAACTCCCTCCATCAATTCTATGATAGTAGTGATAGATTTTATGATAGAATTGAAGCATGGTTGGAGAGATCTTATTTAGAAATATTTCCCATGAATTATCCATATGAGTTTTTTAATATGGTGGATAGAGTTTATCATGAGTTAATTTTATCTATTTTTAGTCGACTCTTATTCCAAGTTCTATCACTAATCTTTTGTCTTGAACATATGTATGCATGCTTTGGATTACAAGAATGACTACATTAGCATTATGAATTTACATAGTTCATTTTTCAGTCTTTGTAGTGTAGAATAGGAGTAGGGTAGAATAGGCTAGTATCTTTCCTTGGCACAATTTAGCTTTCTTTCTAGTTTTTAATTAGTTTTATGTTTACATTATATTTTCATTATTGGTGGTTGATCAATAAATTATTTTCTTGGTAGGGGCATAAAGAAATATAAGTATTTCACATTAAATTTTACTTGATTGGATTGTTCATATTATTTTTTATATGTGGAAAATTTACCTTATCTCATCCTCAAAAAAATTGTACATGTTGGGGAATTTTCAGATCACTGGTTGCATGCATGATCATCATGTCGAATCTTGTCCAAGCATGTTTTCATATTACAGGTGGAATATTTTAAAATGAAGATACTATTTAGTTCCTCTTAGGATGAAAACGATCACACAAAGATTTTCAATCATCATATGAATATGATTCTAATTGAAAAATTTTGCTTGATGAAATTTCTTATGAATGTTAATCTTGATGTCTCATACACTTTGAATTTAAATTTTGAGTATTAAATTTATTCCCATATGAAATTCAAGCCACTCCAAATCCTTGTAATCCCCTTAGATGATTATTTTTCTTGGGTTTGGAGCTATCCAAATTATATCTTTCCCATTGAATTTTTCTTCGATTACTTTCAACCAACATGAATTTTCTACATAGACCTTTTTAGCATAACTTGCTTAGCTAATTTTTATTTCGTTTGAGTTCTTTTCTTTTATCACTTTTAGTTTTAATTTCTGGGCATTGGTTGCACATATCTTATGATATTTTTAGTTAGTTTTTCAAAAAGGAGTTTCATCTTTTATCTTTCATCTTTCTCCATTCAAGCTTCCTCTCATACACAACAACAAAAAACATTCATTCACACTATCTAGATGCATTTTTTGACCATTCTGGATAGCATGGTCATTTAAATATTTTTGTTGATATCTTTTTCATAAATTTTGTGGAATCAATCTTTTTATTCCCCAACTCACTTCTCAACTAAGGTCTCAATTCTAGCATTGTTGATCTAATGTATTTTCAGACCTAATATTTTCTTGAATGGTATCTTGTTATCCCTTGGGTTTTTAAATTTTGGGTCACTCACTATGGTTACAGTCTTGAGCAATCTGATTTTATCATGGATGAGAATTACACACCTATCTCGTGTTGAATCATTGAAATTCTTGGGATTTGTACGTATCTTAATCGAATATGTCAATACAATTTCTAAGGCTTTTAATTTAGAGTTTTCAACATCTATTTTGATATTCGCTATGGTAATAATGTTCAAGATGTGAATTCGTTTTGGGAAATGTAACTCATCAATCTATTGAGCTCCACATTATTCAACGCTCATTGAACCCAAAAATCCGGTTATTCATAATCAGAAAAGATAAGAATTGTTTGGGTCATATTGGAACATCTTCTATTTGGAACTCTCTTGCTCATGAACTTGTTGATTTTGTTTTTTGGATTATATTTCTCATCCTTTGAATGAAAAACCTATCTAGTGGAGACATAAGATATACATTCTTCTTTTTCATTTCACTTTCCTCTTATTCTTTGACACGTGTAAGCTCGAAGAAGTGGAATTTATAGTTTCTCTACTTGGAACACTCTTGAGATCTTGAGGCTATCAATTTCATAGAATTTCCTATCACACCATGCTTATAACCAATTAGAAATATGATCCTAATCACTTCATTCAATTTCAATCTCTAATTGTATCTTCATTTGAGTTGGGGAACTCAACTCATTTAAGCTATGATCATAGATCAACTACACCTTTCCAGAGTATCTTAATTGCTCCATATTCTTGATGATTTCCTCTTTCCTCTCACAGGGCTAAAGGTGATCATGATAATGTTCCACACTATCATCATTAATAATAGGAGGAAACACATAATTTGGGGTGTAATGTTGATAGCCTTTGAATCATATTTTCATGACTAATGCTTAATGTTGGATTGGTATCTTTTGAAGATAAATGCAATTGGAGTCAATTGGTCTTGTTTGCTTAATTTGATTGAATTTGATTTCAGGAACAAGAAATTGTGTGCAGTGATCCAAGTCTCACAAAAATCATGACACTAAAGTATTTTGGTGAAAGGAATATTGATGGAAAACACATAGTGCTCATATCTCAGGAAGAAAGATGTGATATTTGGCTAAATTCATAGTGGATGATACTTGATGACTTCACTAACCTTTACATAGAGTTTTATGACAACCCATTTAGTTTAATTTTACATTCGAATAACATGTTTTTCTTAGGAATAGTTTTAATTTCAGTCTTTACTTCTTTTTTTTAGGTTAATTTGATTTCAAAAAATCAATCAATTAAGAGAAATATTTCTTCCCAAACTATCTAAGAGTTGATCACACAATTATCTTTTGTTATGCAAGTTGGGAAATGTCTTGAATGACCAACAACTCATGATTTCTCTCTTGAATAAAATAAACTTAGGGAAGTGTTCGTCTAAACTTGGCCGCTCAAATTCCTTTGTGACATTTTTTCACTAGCTCAATAGTTGATCATAAATATATTCTCATATTGTTTTATATTCTAGTCATTGTTTGGAGTAATTTTAGTGACTATTTTGATGTCCTCCATAACTGCTATTTTTTCCTCTTTTCCTCATCAAATTGAATTATTGGAATCTATGTGAGTAATGATTATATTTTGTGGAAAATAGAAAATGGCACTTTAGTGAGAAATGTAATTTTTGTTATTGGAAAATTCAGTGTTTTAAAAATTGCAAAGGAATTTCTTATGTCAAGAAATCTTGAGACCATATAGGTTTATGCAATATTTCATGAAATTGTTTTTTTTTTTTTTTAATTGACTGAGCATCTACATTAACACATGTTGTTTGATTCTTGAAACTTGTTTTATTGAACTGAATGAAATAACTTATATGTGATAGTTTGATTGAAGAATTGTGTTGCAAATATTTTACACCGATCATCAATTCTTGTAATCTTCTTTGTCCTTCATTTCAGATCTCTACTCTAGGAATTTTTCTTGTTGGGTTTGATGTTGAATGGTTACCTTTTCTGGACTAGTTATTTCCCTTGGCTTACCTTCGATCTCTCACTGTTGCTAAACTAGATTTGTTGCTTCCTATTTAGTTATATTCTTCTCTTGCATCCAATTTTCATTCTTCCTTGATGATTGACATTCTAGCTTCATATTTATTTTATTTTAATTTTATTTTTCATGAATTGATTTCCGATTTCATCCTTTCTTTTTTATTGTACAGAGTACTTCCATATTTCAAGTTGACCATTGGTATTTCCCTAGCTAATTTGACTCTTAGTCTGCCTTGAGGATTACTCTTTAAATTTGAGTGAGGGGTTGGTCCAACTCTGATCACACATAGAAGAGATTTATTACAGGTCATAAGATATATGGGATGCTCTATCTGAATGAACATTCATGAAGTTCTTAGTTATAAGTATGTACTAATATTTTTGGTGGAACAAATGTACCTATTGAGCATACCATGATAATCCATAAGTATAGGAAAGTGTCTATCCACTCTTTTCTTTGTGCTCCATCCACTTCACATTAATAAGATGGAAAATACTATTATGTATTTTGAGGAGAACTATGGATTAAACTAAAAGTCAAAACATCTACTCAACAAATCAAATAAACTCTTGTATCACCCCACTTCCTTCACACCCTATGTGCATATGGATATATATATCTAAAATATAAAAGAGTGAACATATTATGAAATAAAAAGGGAAGTTGAAAGAACTATTAATAATGTGGGAAGTACAAGTAAACCCGTCAGGGCTATGGATACCTACTGGCAGTGGGGATATTCTTGTATGGTACCGAGGCAACTTCATTAGGGATATGGATGCTCTTTGGTAGTGAAGAAATTCCAGGAAAAGAGAGATGAGGAACACACTGATGTAGACGATTTCTTGATAATAAAAGTGAAAACTCATGGTCAAGCCAAAACCAATATGAAGTGTGCATCCAATAAAAGAATTTATCTCATTATTCATATCTTTGAAAAAAGTGTGTTAGATTACAAGTATTATAAATATATTGGGTTATATCTCTTAGAATTTTGGTGTCATTGCAGTACCCATGACTATTGAAAAATTGTTTACAGTCTTGTTGAGCTTATCTTTAAAAATCGGATTTGAATTATAGGCCCTAGATTTCTATTGACAAAGATAATTAGTTCTTCCAATGTGTCATCATTTGTTGTGGCCCCAACATCCCCCCTTTACTTTCACTTTTACAAGAGAAAGGAAAGGGCTCCCCTACCAAAATTTCAATATTATTCCCTAATCCTCTACTGCTTGATCCTAGTGCTATCTCTTTGCCTACCTTGAGAGAGTTGGGATTTTTATCTTAATTGATGATTGTCTTTGATTGGTTTTGATTTTTAATTTTGATGGGATGACTTCAAATGTATTCATGATATTTATTGAATTCTTATGTTTGTTGAAATTTGTATAATGGAGTTGGCATGTCATATCCTAACCTTTTGTTGATTTAGACGTTCTGAGTGATATGATATGTTTGCATGGTTTATTCTATTGCATGTCTTGATTGAATAAATCAAACTTTGCATCTTACTACTAAAATGTTGGTGCTTCATGTTTTCGTATTTATGCTTTTGCATGGGAATTCTGATTACCTATTTCAAACTCTAAGTCTAAATTTCTTATTGTTGATTCTTCTTTTGAGTTGATGCTTGGCACATGTAGTTTCAAGACACTCATCTACACCCACCATATTATATTTGAATAAACCTAACACTCTCTTTTAAATTGGCTTACATGAAGTAAATATACTATTTATTGTATTGGAAATTCTTCTTTCGATTGCATGGATGATATCTTTCTTGTTGTATTGTAGGAGTAGGTTTGCTGAGGAACTGCTGTCGTATGACCACTTCAGCCTTCAAAGTCATATGGGGAAATATGTTGATCCTTTTATGCTACCTTGACCTTGATGCTTCCTAGGTTTATCCTTTTTGGGAAGCATATTACATTCACTTGAATTTGTCTCAAGGTTTGAAGTCCCAAAGGTTGTCATACCCACCTTTCCCGAAAGCCTATTCTTGAACCTCTTTAGACTGGTTTACACTCGGTCCTCTCTCGGTCTTACTTCTCACTAAAATACACTCCAAGAGTCCATATAGCTTCCCACTCTTGATTATGAGTCCTTGTTGAGATGTCACTTGATGGTTGTTAGTTATCTGTTGCCTTCACCCATAGTGTATGGCATAAGGAAATTTTCCTAGACTTGGTGGAACTCATGTTCTTTATGATCCCATCTCGTCCCTCCTTTGAGATGTGCATATTGAGTGGGCTCGCCTATTTCGTATGTTGGGATAGCATTGATATTCTTTCTTCTTC
Source organism: Picea engelmannii (assembly GCA_009831015.1). Taxonomy (NCBI): domain Eukaryota; kingdom Viridiplantae; phylum Streptophyta; class Pinopsida; order Pinales; family Pinaceae; genus Picea; species Picea engelmannii. Next base: position 564,001 of record ML776836.1, on the reverse strand, counting down.
TTGTCTCTACTTGCAACGTTAAATCATCACATGAAGCATCATCCTCTCTCCTTCGTCTCTTTCCCTTCATTTCAATCAAATCACCACATCCTCATTCACATCTGCCCTTGCTCCTCTCCATAGTGTCCAGTTTCATGAATCCTATCCTATACACCTTTTTCTAAATTCGAGCTCCTAGGTGCAGAATGATGAGGAGTGGAACCTAGGGGGCCATGGAACCTCGACTTGTTTAAATTACTCTAAATTTTCCTAATTTGTAATAATTTTATTTTATTAATTTTTGTAGATATTTTATTTTAATTTTGTATATATATTTTAGGTTATTTAACTTTTATTTCAATTTCAATTTATTTTTGTTTTTGTTTTATTTTATTATTTTGTAAATATTTTTATTTTATGTATTTTTATTGTAATTTTAACTATTTTAGTTAACTATGTATATTTAATAAATTAACCATTTTATAGGGATTTCCTAATTTCTAGGGATTTTTGGAAATCATTTAACCTATATTTCAAATTCCCATTCCCAAAATGCATTGAAAATTGGAATATAATTTTAATATTTTATGAGAATTTTAATATTGAAAAGTGGTGAAGAGGGGGGTTGGATTTAATTTTTACACTTTAGGATAATAATTTAATATATATTAAAATAATAATAATAAAAAATAAATAAATAAAATATAATAATATAAATAATAAATAAATAAATAAAATAATATAATAATAATGAATATAATAATATAATAATAAATAATATAATAATAAATAAAATAATAATTAATTAATTAATTAAAAATAAATAAAATAAATAACAATTAATAAGTCATCTGATGGACTATCAGAATGATAGACGTTAGAGTGGATGGAGCTACGTGAGCTTATCCACTTTAAGGGATAGCACTCTGATGGCCCATCAGAATGGACCCATTTTGATAGGCCATCAAAATAATAGCCATTGGAGTGGATAAGCTTATGTAGCTCCATCCACTCTGATGGCTATCTTTTTGATAGTCTGTCAGATGACTTATTTAACTTATATTTCAAATTATCATTCCCAAAATACATTGAAAATTGGAATATAATTTTAATATTTTATGGGAATTTGAATATTAAAAAACATGGAAGTTGGATTTGATCTTTACACTTTAGAATAATAATTTAAAATATATTAAATTATATAAAATAATAATAATAGTTAATATAATATAATAATAAACAAATAAAAATTGAAAAAAAATTAACAATTAATAATTCATCTAATGGACAATCAAAATGATAGTCGTTGGAGTGGATGGAGGTATGTGAGCTTATCCACTCTGAGGGATATCACTCTTATGACCCATCAGAATGGACCCATTCTGATAGGCCATTCTGATAGGCCATCATAATGATAGCCATTGGAGTGGATAAGATCACGTAGATTCATCCAATTTGAACACCACCATCAGAATGATAGCCATTGGAGTGGAAGATCACGTAGATTCATCCAATTTGAACACCACAAACCTCGACAGATTGAGACTTTAATTAATTGGGGAATGGAGGATCTAATGGACAATAAAAATGATAGTCGTTGGAGTGGATGGAGCTATGTGAGCTTATCCACTCTGAGGGATATCACTCTTATGACCCATCAGAATGGACCCATTCTGATAGGCCATTCTGATAGGCCATCAGAATGATAGCCATTGGAGTGGATAAGATCACGTAGATTCATCCAATTTGAACACCACCATCAGAATGATAGCCATTGGAGTGGAAGATCACGTAGATTCATCCAATTTGAACACCACAAACCTCGACAGATTGAGCCTTTAATTAATTGGGGAATGGGGGGTGTATTATATTGTTTATTTATTTATTGTTCTTTAAAAAAAAATTGTTTCCTATTTTATTTTTTGTTTCATTTATTTTTATTTTTATTTGTTTTATTTAAATTTTTATTTTATTAATTTTATTTTTTAGTTTATTTTTGATTAATTTATTTTTCTATTTAATTTATTTTTATGTATTAATAGTTTTTAGTAGAATAAATAAACAAGTAACTTGAATTATCCTAATGCTTAAAAATGTATGTTTCTTCCTCAAAGGTCACGAGTTCAAATCCAATGGAGAATAGGATAATTGTTATTATTTTACTGGTTTTAACCTTGGTTGTTTTTATTTTTCGTTAATGGAGGGTAATTAGTTTAATTTTCTTGAAATTTTTACATGAGATTAGGGTAATTAGTTTCTATTGATAATTGTAATTAAATGCAAAATAATGTATATAATTTATTTATTTATTTTATTTTAATTTCATTTTTTGATTTGATTTGATTTCTAATTATTCTCCTAATGTTTAAAAAGTAAAGAAAATGAAAAGGGAAAATTAGAGAAAAATATGCTACAAGTCATGGGTCCCATGTCACCTAGGTTCTATCCCAACTATCCATAGGGGTTAATACATTTCATCACTAAGTGTGGATATCTTATGAAAGTGGATGTTTTTCTTTCACAGGCTCAAGAATCAATGGTCCAGATTAACCCACGTGCTTGATTAATGGTTGTTGAGTGACAATTTTTAAACCACCATAACTTTTTTTAAGTTGTCAGAATGAGGCTTGTGTTAGCTTGTTGGAAATGTCTCAGACAAAGGAAGATATTTGTATAGCTCTCTAGGTCAAATAGATGACATAAGACATTAGAAAATGTGAAAAACAACAAGCCATGGATTTGGGGAGGAAATTAGCCATACCAACTTCAAAAAGTCATATATGTAGCTATGGGTGATGAAATCAGGTCTAGAATGGCTCGATGGAAAGATCGAGAAGAGAATAATAGGATGAGATAACAAGTGCTAGCATATTGAGAGAAAAAGGGGTCCAAAAACGAAAATAATAGAAGGAACTCGAATATGATTGAAGAATCGACTATGCAACATTCAAACTGTTATATTTGGAGCTATGAGCAACGGAATTGGGCTAGAAATGGCTCAATGGAAATATGAGATAGAGGAAAAGAAGAAAAAATAATATTATTCAATAGGTGAATTCTAGAAACACCCAGAAACGTTCGAGGACCAAAAGATAATGCCAATGGATATAGTCAATGATTGTTTTTTAACAAATATCATTTGTAAACTGATCTAGGGAGAAAATTATCACTTATGAGTATGTTCAACTTCTCTTTGTACCACTCACATGTTCATTTTTGAAATGTGACAAAATAAATGAAAAGAAAAGAAAAAAAAAACAATCATGAGAACGAGGGGTTTCTCGTCTTAAAAAAGAGAACTCATAGCATGGAGAATTGGATCTTTTCCTTTTGTAACAAAAGATGGTAATTTTAATTTTGAGTAATAAAGAGAAGAATAGATTCTGAAGTTATAACTATTTACAGATGCTCATGGGACTATTATACACTTGAATTTGTTGATTACGTTTTTTGGGTATTGATTATATGAATTATTTCTATGCTTAGTATTCAAGATTTTGGTGTTGTTGTGATTTCTTTTGAGTACATGGGTGATTTTCCATATTTCATTTTCAACTATTTGAGAAGATTTCCGCAATATTATTTTGTTAACACGTCTTGGTTGTCATGAACTATTTATATTGTTGAAGATATGATTTTAAGTTGTTCTCATCTATTAGATTTTCTCCTAGGATAGATTAGAAGCAGTTAGAATTAAAATATTTTTATTTTAGTTTGATTAGCCTTAGGATTAATTGAAACTCTTTGCGGGGAAAATCCACTATCTTTCCCCTTTTATTTATTTTAATTTTGAGAAGTAGCGAGGCCCATATAATCACGGAAAATGTTACACCAAATGAGAGTAGGTCTAATTTGGACCAGCCATCGGGTGTTCTCCCTCATCTGCTTGATAGCCCATTTAGACCCATCAATAGGTTCTCTCATACATGTCAAGTGTCTCCTAGTTTTAGGAGGTTTACAACACTCTTACATTCCACAAATCCATTCTCTGTAAACTCAAATAAAATTTGTTCTTGGATCAAAATCACTTGAAGCAAAAAGCAGAGTAGGGTCATTATGAACATCAAATTACTAAAGGGGACTAGGTGTTTCTTCATCTGCAACTTTATAAGAAAAATTCACTCAAAGATGAACATTGTCAGAAACTCACCCCCAAGCTCTATGGTCCTTATTCAATTCTCACAAGATCAGGGCTCGTGGCCTATCAGTTAGCTCTTCCGAGTCATTGTAAGCTCCATCATGTTTTCCATGTCTCATGATTAAAGAAAATGATTGGAACTAAGTCTTAGAATCAAACCAATCTCCTTGAATTGAATGAAAAAGGATCCATTTGGTTGTAGCCACAATCTGTATTGGACTAGCATGAGCATCGTCTATGTTAGTACACCATCAAGGAATTTGTAGTTCAGTTGAAGGACACACTAGCAGAAGATGCCACTTGGAAGTCCACTACCATTTTGCAACAGTTTCCCCACCTCAATCATCGAGGATAAGATTTTTTTTCAAGGTGGAGGGCATGCTATGGAGCCAACCTCCCTAACCCCCCATGTAGATAGAATAATATGTTTTCTATGCAATAAAGGTTGGCATTACTAAATAAGTCCTATATAATATTGTGAACAAGTATAATGTAAGAAGACTTAATAGAAGCTTTTGTTTCTAGAGAGTTATTCTTCTAAAATATTTTTTAGGAGATAGAATTAGAATAAATAGAAGTAGAAGGTGCGGGAAAGTTTTTTCTTGAGAATTGTTGTAATAGAGCTCTTCTTTATTGGAGGTGCCCCCCTGAAAGAGGCATGTGAACATGGATTTCTATGAATAAAGGTATCATTTTTTGTGTTTTTATTTTTTGTTGTTCTTCTTATATTTTCTGCAATATGTTTGTTTCTTCTTATTATAATACACCTATTACCTAAAACATCCATCTACTTGGTTCCCCTTCATTGGCTGCAGGGATGGGTAAATCCCATCCCACATCCTTTTCCATCGATGCACAAAATTGCATGCTCCCATATTAAATGGTGGAGATGATTGGAGGATCGATGAATGTGGTTGATATCACATCATCCACTTGCTCTAAATTTATTGATCTTCTAGGATGATATACCAGAAACCTTCGAAGGATATGTGGCACTCCCCCATTGGTTTTTCATCCCCAACAACTTTTTTTGAAAACCACTAATTAACTATGCAATGCCACTTATGATATCGCTCTATACCATGGCCATTTTCCCCATCACGATGGTCTACAAACTTGCGATCGAGACTACCACCATGTCACCGACCCGCCACCATGGAAATCCACATGACCATTGCCACATCACTTGACATGTGGCCCCCATATCATCACCCACACCATGTATGGGAAATTCTATGGTGGTAGGGTGACAGGACACGGTGTCAAGGTATGGGGTCTAGAGCATGTGGTGGCAACACCGATAAATGATGTAGGTTTGATGTGGAAGAGGCTACAAACCCTAATACCATCGGTGGTATCGCGTGTGGAAATTGTTTTGGGCATGTGAAGCCAATGAGGGAGAGCCACATAGACCACGACAGTTTGTGGTATTGCATGGTGGATGGTTGATAACTTTTAAGCACTATGAACATGTGAAATCATTGTGTACCATCAATCTACTCCGATCTTCATTGTTATATCTAAGGTGTATGCAATTTGGGCATGCCCGAGGAAAAAGGGTGAGGGATGGAATCCTCCATCCCTATGACCTATGAAGGGGATGTAGGTGGATGGATGAAAGATGAAATGGGATCCTTGTCCCATCCGTGGATGGAAAAGGTACCATGTGGGAAGCTAAGTAAGGTGGGGCCCAAACTATCATTAAATTTATAAAATAAAGGTAAAGGAAGAAAGTGGAAAGAGAAAGGAAGAAGAAAGAGGAAAGGGGGAAGGTGTCAGAGGCTGATAAGGAAAAGAAAAGGTTGTAAAGAGGATGATATGGCATCACCTCACAATGTGATGTGGACCCAAAAGGACAAATCAACATCCACACCAACAAACATGCCACATAGGAAAAATTCCCCTATAGTTTCCAAAAATAAAACCAAATTTGGATCCAGAATCGTATTTTGGCCATAACATGAGAAAAATAATTTATAAGAAGATACATTTTTCTAGATTTTTTCTATAGTTTCAGGGGCTACAGAAGTGCCAAAGCGGGTTGTTGACTAGTTATGTTCTAATTTTCTAGAAAATGAAAATTACATGCTTTTAAAGATCAGGGTCAATCTTAGTGGTAGGAGCAAAGGTATTGTTGAAACTTTTACAAAGTGTCAAAAAAGAAAACATGAAAATACTGTGCGAAGGGATTGTTTGTATTCCAAGTATTTTGGAGTGGGGGTGCCAAATAGGGAAAAATCTATTATTTCTGGCCACATTTTTGGGACTTTTGGGATTTTTAGAGGAGGAAAAGGGTCCCTAGATGGAAAATTCTGAAAACTTTGTTTACTCAACATTTTGTATACTTATGAATCTAGGAAAATTTTGTTTAGTGAATTTTTCCTATAAGTTTATAGTTTGGGAGATAGTCAATTTGGATAAAAGTTGTAAGTCCGGAAAAATGGGTGAAAAGGGAGAAAGTTGTCATTTCCATATTTCTGCATTTTTTTACTAGAGCATCAGATTGACAATATGAGAGTTTTTATGAATTCCTTGTCATCATTATTATCTCATCTTTATGCAAAAGTTTCTTTGATTCATGATATATTTACTTATACCAGTGATAGAAGTTGGTTTCTGGGATTAAATGCACTAGAATGAAAAATGTATGTAAATGTGTTGAACATGCACATAATAGATCTAGCTAGAAAATAACATACACATTTTGTAGAGAAAATATGAGAAAATATAAGAAAGAGAGAAAGGATGTGACGGTTCTCATTAACCAAATGAATAAATGATAATTTACACATGATATACTCTATATAAATCAAGTAATATGCACTTGAGGAGATGCCAATGTGCCATAGGGGTGGTCTAGAGTGATATGGACACACACCAGCAGTTACGGGAGTAAACTTCCATCTATTCTAGTCTCTCGGAAGTTACGAGAGTGAACTGCTACCTAGTCTGAGTTAACTAGTCTCTCAGTCTTCAGTTAATTGACGGAAACAAAGTGAAGTGAGGAGGATATCAGGGAATAATGAGTAATGCTCTAGTTTGGTGATGATTCCAAGGACAATGTGCATTATCTAGTGCTGAGCCTAATGTTACATGGTGATGATCCCAATGTGGCATATATACTCCACTCAATTGATCAAACCGAAGTGTGAACTGAAGAGAATATTCTCCTAGAGGAATATTCTCCCTAGACTATAGGAGACTAAATAATGATTGGTAAACATAGGGAAAACCTTAGGAAAAATAAATCTTAGGTGTGTGTGAAGTATCTCCAACGCCCCCCTGAACATCACTATGGTAAAAATAAAGAATGGGTCCCAACAATGAGGCCATATTAAGTACCCAAATACAAAAGATACACTGAAATAAATGAGGAAAGAGAAAAACCCTCATGGGAAAAAACCCTCCTCAAAGTACAATGTATGTAAAATAATAATTAACAGTTTCTAGGAAACTGTGTCATTCACTCCAAGACGACTACATGGAGAATGGAACTTCTTCTCAGTGAAGGTCTTGGTGAAGATGTCCGCAATTTGTTCTACTGAAGGAAAAAACTGTATGTCGATGATCCCCTCGTGTATTAAGTCCTGGATGTAGTGTAAGTGGATCTTAATGTTCTTTGTCCATTGCCACTGAACTGGATCTCTACAGAACTTTAGAGTGCTCTAGTTGTCATACCAGATGACGATCAATCGATGAAACTGAATGCCTAACTCAGTGAGAAAATGGTGTAGCCACATAGCTTCAATGGTTATGTTAAATGCCCCTCTATACTCTGTCTTGGTTGGATATAGAGAAATAGTATCCTACTTCTTTCTTGACCAACAGATAGGCCTGGAACCAAGACTGAGTGAGTAACCATATGTGGACTTGTGATCAATGTTATTTCCAAACTAGTCAAAATCAGTGAACCTAATGAGGTCCAATGTAGATTTTGTTGCTTAGTGAATTCCAAAGGTGATGGTGCCCTATACGTATTGAAGGATATGATTTCCACCATTCCTATGTAGCTCATGTGGCTCCTCCATGAACCTGGAGACTTATCCAACTGGATAGGAGAGGTTTGGTCTAGAGTGTGTGAGATACAACAAGATACCAACTAGTTTTCTGTACAGTTTGTTATCCACCAGTGGAGTGTCCCCGCCGTCCTCAAGTCTGACTCCTGATAGGAAAGGAGTCGGAAAGGATTTGAGGTAGACTTGCAATCTATCATATGAAATATCTCAAGGAGATCTTGTGCATACTTGGCCCGATATAGTTTGATTCCTAATGCATCCTAACTGATCTCAAGTCAAAGGGATAAATGTAGCAAACCTATGTATGTCATCAAGAACATGTCATGTAGAATCCTCTTGACTTCAACAATCGCTAAATCCGAGCAACCGGTGATCAACAAATCATTAACATACAAAACTATGAGTAGAAGTGAATCACTTGTCTTGAGCATGTAAACATTTAGTTCTGAATTACAATGTAAAAATATCTGTGAAAACATGTAGGAGTTCATCTTGGCATACCATGCCTCAGGGCCTTCTTGAGGCTATAAAGAGACTTCTTCAGTCGAAAAACCAAAGCTGAATCCTACATAAATCCCTGGGGCTTGTCCATATAGATCTCCTTAGAGATATCTCTATGAAGAAATGCATTCTTCACATCCATATGATGGACTTCTCATCCTTTGGCTTTCACAATGGTAAGTTCCAAATGTATGGAATCCATCTTCTCTACTAGATAGAAGATCTCATCATAGTCAATACTGTGCACCTTATGAAATCCTTTGGCAACTAGCCCGACTTTGTATATGCTAATCTATCCATCCATTGCATTATTGGTCCTGTAGACCCATCTGCACCTGACAATTTTCCTTCCTAAAGGAAAGGGAACCATATCCCAAGTCTGGTTCTCGAGGAGGGGGTTGTACTCTTCCTGCATGGAAGATTCCCAAAAGGGATTTCCAACATCCTCACCATAGGACCGTGGATATGAATACTGAATGAATAAAATATGCTTGGGTGGAATCGGTTTAGTGGAAGTGAGTTCAAGAGGAGGATCCTAAAAATCATACCAAGTCCTCCTAGTATCATCTAGATCCCTAACAATATCTCCTGCATCTTGAAGAGTAGTCTTGGCCCATTTGGGCCTATGCTTTGGATCTGCATCTACATCTGCATGCATTGAATCTACATCTAAATGTATTGAATTTGTATATGTATCAATTGAATCCCATAAATTAGAACGCTCATCAGAAGAAGAGTCGACATGTGAATAATCATCATCTCCAACAGGTGGAAGAAAAAAAGTGTCTTCATGCAGCTGCTGAGGTACATGCCATACAATTTCCTGGAATTGGACACTTCACTCAATGATGAGATGGTCCAAGGAAATACCAATGAGTCTGTATCGCTTCACACCATTGGGGTATCCAACAAATATACACTATATTCTATGTGGATCAAATTCCTTCCTCTTCTTAGAGGGAATCCTGGCCCATGCACATGAACTAAAAATACGGAAGTGGATCACTTCCAGTTTGAGTCCACTCCAAGCATCATAGGGGATCTTATCCTTGACATATCTATGGGGAGATCTGTTTTGGATGTAGGTTGAAGAATTAAGTACTTCAACCCATAATATCTATGGAAGTGACTTTTCATGTAGCATGCAAGATGCCATCTCTTTTAGAGATCTATTTTTCCTCTCAACAACTCTGCTTTGTTGCAAAGTATAAGGAACAGTGTGTTGCAACTAAATTCTGACCTCATGGAAAATATTTTATATCACATGGTTGATATACTCTGCCCCATTATCTATTTGGAGGAATCTGATTTTCTTTCCTGACTGTGTCTCAACAAGGGCTTTGAAATATTTGTGGTGTTGAAAGACGTATGATTTTTTCTTAAGAAAGAAAATCCATGTGAAGTGTGAGAAATAATCAACAAAAATGAGAATGTACCTTTATTTTTTGATTGATGGATGTGGAAAATGGCCCATTATATCACTATGGATCAGATCTAAAGGAAATTAATCCTCTTTAGTCTTTCCTTTGTCAAATTTCTCTTGAGGGTGTTTTCCAAGAAAACATCCCTCTTAAATTCCTTTGGATAAGTGGATGTGAGGTAGACCATCAACCATTCCTTTCTTTCTAAGCTTTTTCATATATCTGAAATTTAAATGCATGAACCTTTCATTCTGTATCCTACTTCTTTCATCAGCATGTGTAAGGAGTAATGCAGAATCTGGTTCAATAAATTCAAAAAATGTGTAGAGTCCAGATTGATGATTTACCTCACTAGTAGAAACCTTGGAATTGGTTTGCATGCCATATAGAACCAACACATTAGGTGTGAATATGAATCTCTTTCCGGTGCCAGATTTTTTCATCTGATACATGGAGAGAAGATTGACAAAAAGTTTGGAAATGTGTAGCACATTCTCGAAGCTTTCATTTATGAGTTCAATTCTTCCTTTGTCAGTGACCTCGACTGGAGAGTTGTCCCCCATCAAAATAGGAGGACCTTTTCATGCATAAAATGAATAATAAACTTCTTTTGTGGTTTCTATGTGGTGTGATGCTCCTGAATCTACAATCCAAGCATTGGGAGAGGAGTTGATGGCAATCAAAGCATGGGTAGAATTGTCTTTCTTTGGATTATGATCTTCTAGCTTCTTCTTTTGGGCACCCTTGGGGATGTGATATCAAAAGTTGTTTTGTTGAATTATTTGGTCCATTTTATCTATCTATTTTTGCATACATGCATATTCTGGATGGAATCCTTTATGGTAGTAAGAGCATTTCTCCCCTTTTCTTCCCTTTCCACCTTTGGATCTAGAGGCATCGTTGAATGGTTTTGAGTACCCTTCCTTCTTTGGATTTGCATGTGTTTTCCTTTTGTCTTTTTCTTTAGATTTATAACTTTGATGACCGCTACCATATTTCACGGTAAGTTCATGTGCCTTTGGGCCTTTTATTTTTCCCATATTGATGAGCTTGTTCTTCTCTTGTGTCAGAGAGTTGATAAAGGCCTCAAGAGAGGGCATCATCTAGGTGGCTCCAGAGGTGAGCCTAACTGAAAGAAATGTGGATACAAACACTGAGTATTCCAGACCAAGTTTGGAGAGAATGGTAAGAACCATTTGTTTCTACTCCTTATATTTATCAACCTCACAAGACTTGAGTTGCGACAACAAATCCTTATATTTGGTAAAGAAATATTGGATATTGTTGAAGGTTTTTGGATCCAAAGTGAGAAATTACACCTCGATCATGTGTCCCCTTATTTCGTCCTATTTGATAAAAATACCTTCCATAGTGGTCCAGGATTCATTGGGGGTTTTACAAGAGGATATGTGAAAGAGGAGTTCAGGAGAAATGGGACTGCAAATAGTTCCAAATGCTTCATCCATTCGATTCAGATACTTGTATTTTTCTATGGATGATGTGGGTTTGGTCTCTATTTTCATGGTTAGCCTGTATAATCCTCTACCTTGAATATGCATTATCATCTTCTCCTTCCATGTAAATAAATTGTATGGTGTAAGAATGAATTATCTTGGAAAATATGTTTTTCCACTGTCTTCAATCTTCGGTACCTGCAAAAAGATTCTGGTGTGTATTTTTCCTATCAATGTGTTAGCTTTAATACCATGTAAATGTGTTGAACCTGCACATAAAAGATCTATATATAAAATGACATACACATTTTGCAGAGAAAATATGAGAAAAGAGAAGAAGGAGAGAAAGGATGGAAGAATTCTCATTAACCAAATGAATGAATGATAATTTACACATGATATACTTTGTATAACTCAACTAATGTGCACTAGAGGAGAAGCCAATGCACCATAGTGATGGTCTCGAGTGATATGGACACACACCAACAATTATGGGAGTAAACTACCACCTAGTCTAGTCTCTCAGGCAGTTATGGGAGTGAACTTCCAGCTAGTTTGAGTTAACTAGTCTCTTAGTCTTCAGTTAATTGACTGAAACAGAGTGAAGTGAGGAGGAGATTAGGGAATCATGATTAATGTGCTAGTCCGATGATGATACCAAGGACAATGTGCATTATATGGTGATGATCCCATGATGTATGGTGATGATCCCAATGTGGCATCTAGACTCCACTCAATTGATCAAACTGAAGTGTGAACTGAAGAGAATATTTTCCTAGAGGAATATTCTCCCTAGACTATAGGAGACTGAATAATGACTAGTAAACATAGGGAAAACCTTGGGAAAAATAATTCATAGGTGTGTGTGAAGTATCCCCAACAATGTACAATTGAGGTAAATTAGCAATATTCAGAGTACTATAAAATTCTTCTCAGAGCTATGAATTGAGAAATAAACAAGTCATTGGAAATATATTGGATGGGAGAATCCATATATTCATCCATAATTTTGAATTGAGTAGCAAAAGTCATAGGAAATCAAAAGGAATATGGCCAATGGACTTAAATATGCACAATTGAGTAGAAAGGGAAATTCAGGAAGCCATAATTTCTAGGTCATAGATACAAATGAATCTTGAGTATAGTCATTGGAAATATAGTTCATATGATAATATCATTAAGGTGTTATGAATATGAGAAATGTTATAATATTCTTCAGAAATTGAGTTGGTATAGGACCTAAATCCTCAATGAAGGATAATTTTACAAGAATGAGTGAGATTATAGAATAGAACCAAATCAACATTAAGGAGAAGATATGAAAATGAAAAGAGATCCTAGATGGATGAGGAATAAGGTAGGTTCATATCTTCAAAATGTGCATTGGTTTCTTTAGGAAGTTTCAAGAATAAGACATTTGGTTTTAGTGAGAAACAAGGAAGACTTACAATAAAACTTTTATTTGGAAAAATAATTCCATATGACAAATGTGCCTACAAAATGGGGATACTGAGAAAGAGAGAGATGATCCACAATTTATGATAATGCATGAGTAGTGGGTACACATGGAGCTACAAAACATGAAATTTGGAAGAATGGTTTATATAGCAGGTGAAAGAGTTTGAACTTGGTATCAAGGATGAGAGGACACAATCAAATAAATAGTGTTATGTCAAGTTTATTCACAAGATGAATAAAGTCCAGAAATAAATTAAAAAAAATTAAGATATGATCTAGGTTCAACCAAGTAAATGGAGAATCTGGGAAGATAGATTCTGCTAAAGATATACATAATGTATACATGGATATAATGTGCATCATCTCCAGGGATTAGTTATGCATTTTAGTAGTACTACCTCCATTGTTTTTATTAGAAGTGCGTAGTGGAAGCATGGTACACGTGTCATAACTTCATGGGTGAAGTAATGAAGGTGCATGTATGCTAAAGAGTGCCAACATATGCATGTATTTGAAGAACTTCTTTAGAAGGATGTAGTCATACTTCAAGGAAGGGTATTTCATAAATGGAAGAAGGATTATAATACTGATCAAAGTCCTTGAACATATTTAGATAATGGAAAAATGTACCATGAGGTATATTCCAACCTAATTGGAGTGTATTGTATGACTCAAGGAATAATGACAACAATAGGAGAGAATATTTTATGCATATAGAGTTAGTTGAGTGCACTTCAATAGTACTAAGTTCATTCCCATGGTGGAATGGGATGAAAATTCAAAAGGATTCAAGTAGGGAGGTGATTTTTTGAAGGGAAATCATTAAGAGACTCACGAAGAAGAAAATATTCATATGCTTCACTTTGTATGCAAAAGTAATGGCACTTGAAAATAACCCATCTCAAGTGGAAATGATCCATTGGTGATATTCTAGATGGATGGAAGTACCAATGGAGTTTACGAAGGTAGGTAAAGGTAACACTGACTACTTCAAGGTAGCCTATATGAAGCTAGAAAACAAGACATTTGTGCAGCATTATAGTATGTTGGCATATTTCCTAAGGAATTCAATTTTGAGGCCAATGGACTAAGGAAGAAACAAGGAATGGTGCAAAATATGGAAGGAGAAAGGAATGGTGCAATAAACCATAAGTGCTAAAGAGTTCAACAAATAAAGTTGGGTTAGATGGATCTAGGAAGTATATGAATGTAGAATATTAATGCCATCATAGTATATGGATGGAAATGAAAAAGGTCCAAGTGGGATTTTTCTAGAAGGTGATTAGAGAAGTGAAAAATCATAGTTAGTGATTGCAGAAGAGAAAAAAAATACACAAGAATCCAGTGAATATTTAAGGACAACCAAGGAACATGAAAGGAAGATGGAAATGGAAAAGGAGGATGTTGAGATTGTTGTTAACAAAAATTAGAATGTGATTAGTTGAGAAATCAGATGGAGCACAAGAATATTAGAATGCATATGTTTCCATAAGCATGCTCAAATAATTTCTTGGTGCATTTATACATGCAATAGTCCATGTGGAATTGTTCAAAGATACATATATATAACGTGTTGTGTACTAATATTAGTCTATTGTTATACATGAATATTAAAGTTGTCAGAAAGTTGGATTAGGTTGATGGATAATTGGTATGGATTGTTGGTTTTCATTGATGTCAACTATTGGAGAGTGATATTGTAGATTGATGTCAACCCTTGGAGAAAGTACGGTAGCAAATTCCAGTAGCACAAAGGTTTGGGTAATGGACCCAA
>ML776836.1:531896-548232 GCA_009831015.1 Picea engelmannii | reverse complement strand
TAGGGTTGTTGACTAATCCAAAACTAGTCATGTGAGACTAAAGAAAAGTTTGATGAAAATGCTAGTCTCTTGTTGTTAAAGTTAAGGAAGGTTTGCAGGAATGTGATCATATACACCAGGTCTATTAAAGATTTACAAATCAGAATTGGATGATGAAATTGATGAGGGAATTTGGTTGAGGTACATGTTGGGTACATGGTTGAGACAAGTAGTTGATGAGTTGGCACATACATGAGGTGTATAGTTGATGATGTTGGTACATATTGATGAGTCATAGTTGATGAGTAGTTGATACATGATTGGTACATACTTGGTACATGGTTGGAGGAACTTGTTAGTAGTATTTTTGACACATGGTTTATGGATGATGTAGCATACTTGTATTATTAGAAGCACATATTGATCTTGGTGATGATTAGGAGTTGTTGTGTTATACTTGGTTGATGCACATCTTTGAGAGTTGTCTTGGTGATTGATATTGGTGAGTAGATCTAATTTGGTTGATAAAAATGATGAGACAGGTTGTTGTGATAGGTTATTTGTACAGGTTTGGTGCATGGTTGATGCACTTGTTCATGGTACAGGTTGAGGTGCAGGTTCGTGCATGGTTGATGCACTTGTTTATGGTACAGGTTGATTACAGGTTGTTTGGTACAAGTTGGTGCATGGTTGATGCACTTTTTTATGGTATAGGTTGGTTCATGGTTGATGCACTTGTTTATGGTACAGGTTGATTACAGGTTGAGGTATAGTTTGATGCATGGTTGATGCATGGTTCAGGTTTATTGGTACAGGTTTACAATGGTATATCTCACAGTGATAGTGTGACAGTGGTTCCATCATTCTACTTCTACTTCAGGGTAGTTGGACAGGGCCAGGGCAGGTGGTTGTATCCACCTTCCAATTATAGTCGGAGAACATAGGGGGTTGTAGCCTCCTTCTAGTTGTAGCTAGATAATGGGGAGTTGGAGCTTCCCTCAGGTTGTAGCCTAAGAAACTAGGGGGTTGGAGACTCCTTCCATTTGCATCTGAAAAACAAAGGAAGTTGGTTCTTCCAATGAATGTAATTCTTCAAGACATATAAGAAAAATAATTATGTGGTTTTCTCCCGCTTTGGGTTTCCACGTAAAACATTGGTGTACTGTGTATGTGTATGATTGTTCATTTTTTCATTGCTTATTTACTCTACAGGTATTGGATGATAATGCTACATTGATATAACACTTGGATTATATGGTTAAAAAGGATTAAATTTCTCTATTACTAATTCACCCCCTCTCTCAATAATCCAACAAAAGTTGCTAATGATGGTTGTTGTGTTAGGAAAGAGGAAGTTATTGCATAGCTAAAAGTATTGATGTTGTGGCATATGTAAGTCATCCATATGAAGGAAATAATAGGAATATGAAATGTTGAATAAGAGGTTAGTGAAGGAAGCATGGGAGCTTCTACAGATAGAAACAAATTAGGTAGCATCAAATCAATTAAATGATAGCTATGCAGGAATGAATTTGATGTACTTATGTTGTGGAAATGTTGAAGGGTTTAGGTAAGAATCCACTCAGTCATAATTTATTTTATAAATTGATATTATTATATGATTTGAATTCATTAATGGGAATGATATTCCACTAGGTGTGGTAAAGGATAAAGGCCTGGGATATTTATAAAAGTTGTTTAGCTTTTGAATGCATTCATATGACATAATAACATGTCATAAATGTGTTGTTTATGAGGTAATAACCAAAGCAATTCAGGATATATATCCCTATTATCGAAATGAATTTCATTACAGGTATCCATGTTTGATGCCATGGAATGGTATGATATGAAAAGGCTATGGTGCCATACAGTTATCTTATGGTCTTCTTACTTATAATTGTTGTTTGGATTGAAACCTTTTCGCCAACACTAAAGAGCACCAAGGAATTATATTCTTGATGTTGTGTTTGGGTTGAAAATGAAGGAATCCAAATGGTTGAGAAAGAAATAGGAAGGATATGTATAATTTGTTGAGGCATGGACCAGACCTTCCACTCACCATGGAGAAATGAATTAACTAGCTATATGGTATTTGAAAGTCAATGCAAGGATGCATTGTGTAGACATGACCATGGGGTTTTGGCATATTGATTTATTTATTAGTAATGTTGATTGCATTATGAAAATCTTGGTAAGATGATAATGTGTGTAAATTATGATTGGTTAATTCCAATTAATAGATGGATTGATGGAAGTTATTGAGTTTTTAAGTGTACACAATTTTGGGATCACTTTGTGAGATTTTGTAATTGTTGTAATAAAAGTATATGGCGCATGATATACTCACAATTTGTTTGGATGAGTTCAAGTTAAGGGTATTGTAGGAAAAAATTGATCTCAAGTGTGACAATAGTGTAAGCCATGAGGAAGACCGATGTTGAGTGCTACAAGAGCCATGAAATTATGAGATAGAATCTGATACTTGGGGAAATTTGAATTTCCTTATAAAAACAATTTGAATTTCTAAGTGAAATTATTATGATGTTATCTTGTGATGAAGTTATGTGTGTGATATAAATGATATGGTGACTATTAAAGTTATAAGTCTTAGGAAGAAAGGATACTATTAGGACAATGGAACCTCATGATTGCACTAATGGAGCTCTAGTGATGAGTTGGAACTCTCCTTGCGTGTTAAATCCTTGATAAAATGGATCGTTGAAGGACTATGTAGCAATTAAGGGATGCCTAAGCCTAGAAGGGTGAGTGAAAAAAGGAAGATACAACTCAAGAATGCATATTGTATGGTGGATAGAATAATGAGGGTGTGTCAAAAGGAACAATGAGATGAATTTTTTCCCAAGGTAGCTCTGTGGAATAGAGAAAAAGACTTATAATTGAATACTAAATATATGAATCAAGCACTTGGAAAGAAGCGAAGAGAGAAGCAAAGCAAATATTATCAATTTGACCATGTATTATTTTTTTAATTATTTTATGTTTAGTTTCCAAAATTCTCTCTCATTTTCCTCATTTTCATTAGTAGAATCAACATCAGCGGAGACTTGATCTCATCCACATATTCACAAGAGTTGGCAATTCTATTCTTAGGGCCAAAATAAACCATACCAGGCCATATCTCTTTCAATTGTCGCGTAAATTTCTTAGTCTCCATATTAAACTTTCATTTTCTATTTTATTTAATTTATGGTATATTATTCATTGCAAGTCATATAATGGAGCTTTTAATTTTTTGAATCTACTTCCTCAAGACATATTCTTAAATTTAACAATTTGTTCACTTAACTTCATTACACCCATCCCCAACATTCTATTCAACATTTATCTTATCATATTGGCTCAGATACTTCACTACTCTCTTAACCAGCCAACACTCTCCAACTTTAGTTATGAAATCCACCACATCCTTACATTTGGGGGTTTCCTTGTCTTCATTTTTAGAGGTCTGACTGATCTTTAAACCGATTTATTCTTGGCTTCCCTCTCCACAACTGATTTCTCCCTTCCTATCGATTAACTCTTCTTCATTTCGAGATCCATTCCATGTGATCCATGCTAATAATTTGTTTTATACCGCAAATGACAATCCACCATCAACCATAAGATCCCATTGTCCTCCTCCTCTACTATCCATCTATGGTTGCATTTTCCTTCACCCAACCTAGCTAAGTCATCATATCTTCCTTCTCCTTAACTCATTGATATGGTGTTTCCACCTTCAACAGACCTATTTAACCCATTTTAGCCTATTCCTTCCCTAATTGATTCCAACCCCATTCCCATTTAAATTGCGTTGTATCCCCTCAACAATCATATTCCAAATTTTAATCTAACTTTAATTTCTATTGAAAACCCTAATTCATTATTATAATTTAATTCAATTGGTAATTCTAATTTCTCATCACATTTCAAATTTTCCGTAGGATCCTTGTGATATATCTAATTTTTTTTAAGATAACATGGTTCACATTGTTCTTCTAAACTCTACTCCCTCTCAAAAAAATCGTTTCTCTAAATCTATCATTGTTCCTCTACTCCCTCTTCAAAAAATCTCTTCAGTTTCTTATACATCAACAATTATTAATTTTTCCTTCATTGATATTGACAATCTATCAATTCATCTTATTGAAAAAAGATTTAATTTTTCTCTTTCTCCCCATCAAATTCCCGTAGAAGATATTTTGTGCTTGATTGAATCAATAATTCATCATATTTCCACACATGAAGTTGAAGAAATATCGCAAGAAAATGGAATAGCTCTTTTTTCATCCAAACCCCCTAAACAAAATTTTTCAAAAGAAGAATTTCAATCCATTCATTGCCTTAATGATAACCCTGGTATAATTATTTTGAAATTGGATAAAGTTAATGCCACAAACTTTATATGAATACCTCTAACTATGAATATAAACTTTAAAACATGTTTTCTTCATAATTATATAAATCTCTCTCCAAGATCCCAATCAATTCCATTACAAACCTAGTTAACAAATCCTTCAAAACTTCAACACTGGACCCCACCATTAAGAAACTTGTTATTCCTCATAGACCTCAAACCCCTAGGATCTATACGTAACCCAAAATTCATACAAAATACATTTCTCTTAGACCTATAGTAAGGACTGTAGGGGTGCCCACTCATGCCCTCTCTTGATTTCTTGCTGATAAAATCCATTCATTTATTGGAAATATTCCTTCCTTTATTAATTATTCCTTTGATTTTATTCAAAAAGCTTAGCGTATTCACCTTGAGGAACAAGAAATCATGGTTATTTTTTATGTTATGTATTTATTCACCAAAATCCATGTTATTGGAACCCTTGATCCTATCTCTAAGCTTGTGGATGTTGAAACCCTTAACCTCATTGAATTTTTTTTTACCTGAACTTTATTCACCTTTAAAGGGACATTCTATGAACAAAAAAAGTTGCAGCCATGGGTTCCACCCTATCCCCGGTGGTTGCCAATATTTTTATGGAATATTTTGAAGATTTATCCATAAATAGTTTTCATCTTAATCCCAAATGTTGGTTTTGATTTTCTGATGACACATTTGTGGTTTATCCTCATGGCCATCCCTCACCTCCTTTCTTAACCATATTAACACTATTTTACCCCATATCCAATTTACTATGGAAATCCAAAATGAAAAAACTCTCCCCTTATTCAATGTTCTCATTACCCATATTCCTGAAGGAACCCTTACCCACCAAGTTAATAGGAAAAGTAATCACATAGGCCAGTACCATCATGCCCATCCTCATCATCACCTTACCCAAAAATTTGTCATTTTAAAAACTTTGGTAAATCGAGCCACTTGAATCTCCACCCCTTATTTTCTTGAAAAATAAAATCTGCACCTCTAAAAGGGTCTGGTTTCCAATGGTTATTCTATCTTTCAAATCAACAAGGCCTTTTGTTTTACCTAACATTATAATTCTAAAAAGCATTCCTCCTCTTCCCCTCTCCTAGCTCTCATCTCTCTCCCATACATCCAGGGTACTACTGATCAAATTTATAAGATATTGGCTAAAAAAACAATCAAATGATTTGTAAACTACCAAGGATATTCCATTGGATAGTTCATCACAACAGACCTAACAAAACGCTGAAATATTTATTGTGAAGGTTAATTTCCTTTAGATATCAACTTCTTTAGTTATTGTTTTTCTTCTTAAAATGTATGAAATAGATGAAATGCTAAAAATAGATAACAAAAATAAATACACACACCATCCACAAATAAACACAAGATATGACTCGGGAAACCCACCACAAGAGAAAACCCTGCTAGAAGGTGAGGTCACTCTGCTCTCTTTTCTTCAAATGAAAGTAAAAATAATGAGTCACTCTCTCTAGAGTTTCCTTTGAAATTTTGTCATGTATGGATGCTACAAAATATCTCCTCTTTTTTTTCTCTCACAACACCACTCCTAGGTGATTTTCTCAACTATGGAACAAATACAATGCTAAATTATGGAAGCACTTCTCCTCCTAGCGGTCCGGTAATTAAGATAGCTTGATAATTGTCTAGGGTTAGGGTATTGACTTCATGAACCCTCAATTAATGATCAGGTTTGTACCTTTTAAATGTTCTATAAAATACACTACATGGCTATCCCCACATGTTTAAGAAATGGGGGTTGACATGGCATCCACTCACACCATGGTGATCAATAGAGTAGGTCAACTTATGGGAGGCATAAAATTCACATAAAAAATTCGATTGAGGTGATTCTTGCATAGTTGGAAAGGTCTCAATGTGTATAATATAGCCTATTGCTCCATGGTAAGGTATAAACCATAACAAGTTCCATTTTATACCTCAAAATGGCTCGAAAATATTTCATATGGTTTTTTCAAACCCAAATTTCCAAATTGGGACTAATCGCTAAAATGGCTCTACAAATTGACGACTCCAATTTTTGCACCCATAAAACATTGATATAGATGAAAAATAGTATAATAATCCAATTTGGATCATCAAAAATCTCTTTAAACCCTATCAACCCTGAAACAATTATTTAGAATAGCTAAGGATAAACTGGATCACATGCTTGGCCAAGGAGTCTACCAAATTCCCTACTCATGTGGAAAATCGTACATAGGAAAAATTGGAGGATCCCTCAAAGACCATGTTAAAGAACATATAGCTGAAACACTCCACAATTTTTTTTCTATTTTTTCATTCATTGATCACTCCTTCAACTCTAAGCATATCATTTTCTTTCACGAGACCAAAATTCTTGTTTCTACACCCTATCATTCATCTTGTCTCATCCATGCAGCACTAGAAGTTGAAAAGAACCCCAATTATTTTAGTTGGGATGATGGATACAATCTTTACCAATCATGGAAACCTCCTATTCATTGTCTCAGTCATTAAGCCTTTATTTATTTGTCTCTTAGGTTTTTTTTTTTTTTTTTCTAGTCTTCTTTACTTCCTTTTTTCCTTATTCCCTATTTTTTTTGTGTCTTCTTTCTCTTGTTTACTTGAATTGTTCTTTATTTTAATTTGTTTAGTTTTATAGATTAATTCTAGTTATTTCTTTCTTTACATATCTAATCTTATAATATTATAAATTAATTTTTTGATTTTCTTCCTTTACCATTATATTCTTACATTGACATTAAATATAAATAATAATTTTATTTTTTCCCCTTATTTTAATTTATTATATCTATCTTCTTCCCATTGGATTCTTGGTTTAGTCACAATGGCTATCCATTCATTTTAAACCTTTAAATTTCACCCTTGCACTCATTTTCATTCTCACTTGAACCTTTATTTTTCCTTGATGATGGGTGGAGTGTCCAGTTAAAATGTTGGACATTTAAAAATATATATGTATTGTATGGTATTGTGAACTGAAATTAAAGTTATATTAATAGATTACTTGTATATGAATATGTATATATTCATGCATGTCTTGTGTAGGTATGCATCTATGAGAATCGATGGTAGGGATGGCACTACAAAATCATATGATGCGATTATGTAGTACCTTTTTTATGTCAATGATGATCATGAGCATGACACATTGTTTGTTCAACATTTCTTTGGGTTGATCTACGAATCATTTAGAAAGAATGGGATATCATATATAGAGAACTAGATTTGGTCTAATGGGAGTGCATGGTAGTTCAATTTGACATGCTCATTTTACTAGTTGAGTAATCTTCTTAAGAAGACAAGAGTTTATCATATTTGGATCTTTCTTGAAACAAGGCATGTAAAGGGTGAACAAAATGGCATGCATGCTTGTGTGAAATGAGCACTTATGAGGTACCAAATGATTCGTGATGTAGTTTGAATCAATCATGTGTTAAAGTAGCTGACTGGTGAAAATTAAATTTAGGCCATGAAGCTCATGAATAGGTGAGTCCAATGCATAGATAAGAGAATTGTTGGAATTTCCCTCAAACCAACACCTAGCAGTTGATTCCAAATAAATCACTTATTGAATGAAATCATAGATAAGTAATCAACTAAACATTATAGTGGAAGCATAAATGAGGAAACCAAAATATCATGCACAATACACAAAGATATTATGATCATCAACCAATATTATCATTCAAATAAATTTGAATCTTACAAGGGATCCCATACATGGGAAACTAGCCCAAAAAAGGACACATAAAACTATAGATGTCACATGCAAACCTAGAAACTCCTCCTTGGTTGTAAAATCCCATACACTCAATTCTAAAAACTTCTATGTTCTTGTCTCCATTGGGACCCATGTACATAAACACTTTTTCTCACTAATATTTGCATACATACATACATGTCTCCACTGAAAAGTGTGTAAAACTACACAATTGTTGTCTTGGCTATGATATTCTCAATATTCTTACGAATGCCTCTATTCTCCCTTATCCCTAACATGTATTGATATCTATATGAAATTCCTTCTTCACATATCCAATATCTCCTTGAATCATAGTCCTCTTGTTGGTTGTGAAAACTGATTATCTTCCTTATTCAAAGGTTTGTTTTAGTTGTGTTTGGATTCCATTTCCCAACGAGGGGGTGTGGGGGGGATTATCCCCCCACTATTTTCATTAGGGGGGGCTTGATGGGGGATTCGGGGCCAATTCCCTTGAAGTGAAATTTTGGGAAAAAAATCCTTGTAAAATATTGTGATTTCATAGTCAATCTAGATCGTTCATTATAAGGTCGCATAACTGACAATAGAAGTTATGTTATGGTTTTTTTCCCTAGAAGGAAATTTTCTTTTTCCGATGAATTTTATTGCAGTTGTGTATGAGTGTGAATATCATATTATAAGAGAGGAGACTATGAGAGAAAGAAGAGGAAGTTACAACATGTGTGTTGTAGGTTTTATCCCTTCATTTTGTTCGATAATAAAAAGGAAGACCTGTAAATTTCTCTGGTGGACGTAGCTCACACTGGGTGAAACAAATATTTCTATGTCTTTATTATATTATGTATCTTTTGTGTTTTATTTCCTTATTTTATTTTATTTTATTGCTCCATGATATTGTTTTTGCAACACCTTCATGATCCAACTCTCTCTCCATCAACATGTGGATGAAATGTTCTTCACCCAATCAATGAGATCTCCGCACTCATACAATGTACCACGTGTAAGAAAAAATCCTTCTTTGCTTCTAAACTCTTGAATGATTCCACACTAGAAAAATTCCTTCTTTACTATCCATGTGCGAAAATATTTTTTTCATTTACCCTAGACTTGATTTTATAATATTGAGTTATGACCTAACCCTAATATCCAAAGTGATTAATGGTTGAAATTACTTCTCACCTCACTTGAGATCAACAAATATTATTTAATTCACTGATGCTAATTAAATAATTTCCTTAAATAAAAATCAACTCACTAATAAAATAACTTTACTTTAATAATTAATTTAATGAAAGTAAATTCTCAAGGTGGGATGCTTTGGTTGATTTCCACATGCTAGACACAAGCAAATGTGGAAGTACCTATCTGATTCTACATATATCAACACTCCCTGTTAGCGAGGAAGGTACTTCTACCATTTGGATGTGGCTCTTTCTTCACTACCAGATCTGTTGCCATGGCTACTCTCCAATCCACCTGATTGGTTTCTCCCTCTAAAAATAAAGTATTCTCCTAGAATCCTCCTACTCATGAGAATCCTACATGGTCATCTCATACCTTGAATCCTCCTTGAAAAATGTGGAAGGTTGCTCCTTCCCACCTAAACCTGAAGGCTAAATCCCTTTGAGCTACTCAACCTTCGAAGCTACCTTCTCCTTGACCTCCGTCACTCTATTTCTTTCCATTTCTCACATAGGTTGGCCCTTTATCATATACAAGTTATTCTCTATAACTCCAAAAACAACTACTTTGTTTGAGCTAGATCATATGGGATTAATCAATTCCTGTCCATATTGGAACACTACGTCAAATCCCTTCTTCTCAATTGTTGATACTGAGAGAACAATACTCCTAAGTTATGGTACCCATAGTACGTCCATCACTCCAATCATGACTCCTGACTCCATTCATAATGACATTGTTCAAGATCTATGTATTGCATGATTGGTCCCCATACCAAGTTCCACATGCACATTTGATTTTGACTCTATGAAGATATCAAACAACTCTAATGCTCCTGCTATATAACATGTGGATCCATCATCTATTAACCATGCACTAGCTGATATGGTGCCCAAGGAAGTATGGGAAACTACTAAAAACTTGGTATGTTAAAAATTCATGGAAAACTCATTAGTTTGAGTCTTTACCAATGTAGCTATCTCTGGTTTCATTTCATTCCCAACCTTCTTCTTTTTTAGTCATTACCCTACAAAATTACCAAACTTGTGACATGCAAAGCACTTGAATTTTCTCATCTCCTTCTTATTGTCATCTTGAGAGGTAAACTACCCATTGGAAATCCTATTAAACTTTCCCTTCTTTGATTGTCTAGCAAGAGAAAGGTTCTTGTCATAATTTTTGTTTCAACCTCCATTCAATTATTCATATCAAAGATATTCCTAAATGAAGTCACCCCATAACCTCGTCCAATCGGGGAGGTTATCACGTGCCACAATTCCTTTGATGAACGATGTCCATTGCTTCGTGAAGCCTTTTAGTGCCATCCTCACTAATTTTGAATTAGTCATTATCTCCCAACTACAACCAACTCATATCAAACTTGTTGGATCTAAGTGAGATAAGTTCTCACCATGTCTAATCATGCCATCTTTATGTCCCTAAGCTTCTCTCTCAGCATCATTTTTTTTCTTGTTCTTACTATGAAAAAATTTGTTTATAGCCTCCCATGTGCCCTTGGAAGTTGTATTTCATAATAAATGATGGATCAAATGATCCTTCGCTCTATCTAGAATTGCGCCTAGATGTCACATCCTTCTGATTATGGATGACCAATTCAGTTGCATCTGTTGGACGAGTGATATGAGTATGAGAAAATTCCCATATCTTGTTCTCCATAAACACCACCATGTTTCTCCCTTTCCAAGGACTATATTTGGAAACCCCATCCAACCTATCTGCAAATCGCAATATAGTTTCCATCTCCAAGATATGATCTAATAACCTTATGTTGAAAATATCCCTGTACTATTTTGTACTCACTTCTATGGCGACATGGATTGTAAGTGTGCAGTCTATGTCATTAACCTTAGATACACCAAGCATGTAGGAGAGAACATACAATGGTGTTTTACCATAGACCACTTCAAAGGGAGTCATTTGAGTGGAAGCAAGGTAAGATGTGTTGTACCACCATTCAGCTAGTGGTAACCACTGAGCCCATTGAGTTTGTGTGTCAAATGAAAAACAAAACAAACACATTTCCAAGTCCTTGTTGACAAATTTAGTTTTTCCATCAGTCTAAGGATGATAGGTCGTGTTAATATACAGTTGGGTTCCTTGGATCTTGAACAATTCTTGCCAAAAATTGTTGATGAAAGTTGGATCATAATCAAAGACAATAGAGTGAGGTATGCCATGGAGTTTGAAGATAGTATCCATAAAAAAATGAGCCACTATGGATGTGGTGAATGGGTGTTGGAGGGAAGAGAAATGAGAATATTTGTAAATTTGATCTATTACAACCATGATGAATGACTTATTTCTTGATTTGGGTACACCTACAATGAAGTCCATAGAAATATCCATCCATATAGAAGTTGGAATAGGGAGTGATTGGAGTGATCCTAGAGTTTTGATTGTTTCTCCCTTATTACATCGACATGTATCACATTCAACCAAAAAGATGAAGATCTCATGTTTCATGCCTTCCCCCCCAAAAAACCTTTTGACATATTCATATGTTTTTTGAAATCTAGAATAATAAATTGTGGGTGAAGCATGAAGTTAGAGACATCAATGGATTTAAGTTGAGACTGTTTTCTTAAATATAGGAAATGTTTATAGCAAATCTCCTCATTGTGCCAAGAGTATATCAGAGAGACTTGAGGATATTGTTACAATTGTTGGATCATGCCACAAATTTTGGGATCTTGCAACCATTCATGGTGAACGTCTTGTAGCCAATCTACTACAATGAAAGAGAGGGAAAAGAGGGATCCTTCTTCTTCATATTTCCTTAAAATATCATAAACGAACACATTTTATTTCCCCTTCTTTTAAATGATCTAATAATCATAACCAAACATCCTGGTCACCTACTTATGTTGTTCCGGGGATGAAATACAATGTTCTAAAAAATAATTGAGGCTACGATGATCAATTTTTATTTTGAAGCATTTCCCCAACAAATAAGGAAGGTAGAGATCCAATGCATGAAGAATATCCAACATTTCCTTTTCATAGGTGGATTGGCCCTAATGTCTGTCCAAAATTTGTTTACTATTTAAAGCCAAGGTCTTACCATCTTGCATGAGGATTTCCTCAGTGCCTTTCCTTGAAGCATCACATTCCAGGAAGAAATAATTGGTCGAGTCGGACAATTCCAGAACAAAATTCATGCACATAGCCTCTTCAAGGCTTGTAAGGATTGATTATCTGCAAAATTCCAATTGAAAGCATTCCTTTTAAGAAGAGCAGTGAGAAGAGACAGAATGTTTCCATAATTTTGAACAAACTTGTGATAATAGCCTTTTAGACCTAGGAAACCAAGAAAAATTATAAGAGTTTTAGGTCTAGGCCAATCCTTTATGAATTAAATTTTCTTAGGATCCACACATGCACCATCCTTCTCGACAATATGTCCCAATTCGTCAAATTTAGAGGCTCCAAAAGAAAATTTAGATTGTTTGAGAAACAATTGGTCCTTAGAAAATAAGTGTATGACTTGATTGACATGGGTGAGATGGACTTGCCAAGTTTTACTATAGATGAGGATATCATCAAATAAAACTAATAAAAAATGATGGAGGAAAGGATGGAAGACATGATTAATTAGACTTTGAAAAGTAGATGGTGCATTATATAGGCCATAGGGAATGACCAAGAAATCATAGTGACCCTCATGATTTCAAAAGGAAATCTTGGGAATGTCTTCCTCTTTAATATATATTTGGTGGTATCCAAAACGAATATCAAGTTTGATAAAGTATCAACAACAATCAATTCATCCAAAATGTCATTAATGACATTAATGGGAAATTTGTCTTTGATTGTTATTTTGTTGAGGGAGCGAATATCAAGACACATGCCCCAAGTTCCTTCTTTCTTGAGTACCATGAATATAGGAGAAGAATAAGGGATGTTACTAGGATGGATAACACCCACTTCTAGCAATTCTCAAACAATTTTCTCAATTTTATTTTTTTGGGAAAATGTATGATGACAAGGGAAAACATTGGGAGGAAGACTTCTCGAGACTAGGGGAATTGAATGATCATGGGAGGCACAGGACAAGAGAAGCCCATGGGGAGTGTTAAAAACATATTGGTGTTGGGAGAGGATAGATTGGATGTAGGGATTCTCAGAGGGTTTCTCAACTACTTGAATGGAATGGAGTTGGGAAATAAGGTTGGAATGACCTTTTTTGAGTACATTTTCCATTGGGTAAGAACTGATGATTTTAGGGGATCTTGTTTGTTGAGATTACACTTATATTGAGAGAGGGGGTGTGAACCAATGTAAGAAATTTTTTTCTTTTTCAAACATTCATAAACCATAAGAAAACAATCACATATGATATATACTATCTGCAGAACATGGAGCATGATATTTACATGGAAACCCTTTCAGGAGAAAATCAAAAACCTTCTATGTATAATTATTTGTCGGCACCAACCTACTATTATAAATACTTGTAGGCACCAACCTACTGTAGACACTGATCCCCACTAGTACAAATCCCAATAGGCACCAACCTACTCTTAAATATCTTCGTAGGAACCAATCTCATTTTTCTTGGTTAAGACTAACAGAACACCTTTTCCTAAGGCCTTGACATGATAATCATATCCTAAAGTAATTTCATATTGAATAGAGCTATCAATGCTGGAAAATAATTTTTTATTACATGTCATGTGATTGTTGCAGCCACTCTCCAACAATGAAATATCCTTGTTGTGATATTCTTTAGTGATTTGACATGAAATTAACATTGTCTCAGATATTCATTCTTCAGTGTTGGAGATATTAGCTCTGCTTTTGTTTAGATATGACTGTTTCTTTCTACATTCACTTTCATGGTGACCATATTATTTGAAGTAGTAACATTGGACTTTGGATTTGTCTGTCCATCTTTTTCCTCTCCCTTTCTAATTCTAAAAGATTTTACATTCATTTAATCATTTTGGATGTTTTGGTGTTATTGTTCCTTCTGTTTGATGATTACCTTTGCCTCTTTGGAATCTACCTATGTTTCCTCTGCCTCTAACTCTACCAATCAATGCCAGAGTCTTGAGGGAATTTTATAAGGATTCCTCTTCCATGTTGATTCTTAATTCACGGGACAAACCATAACCCCTCAGTTAGACAGGTCTTTGGATTCTTTTATGGTGATGTGAACCATTTCAAATTTCTTAAGAAGGCTTCTGAGAACTTTTTCAACAATTTTCTAACCTTCAATATTATCTCCATGAATATTGAGATGATTCACAACTCTCTCTCTCTCTCTCTCTCTCTCTCTCTCTCTCTCTCTCTTGGCCCCTATCTCTCTACCCCTCTCTCCATAAATCCATCCATCCCTCTCTCTTCATCCACCTCTCTTCCCCTATCTCTCTAGCTTCTCCATCTCCCTCCCTCTCACTCTACCTCCCTCCCTCATTCCAACCCCATATCTCTCTCTCTCAAACACACACACACACACACCTCTTCCCTTCTCTCACTCTCTCCCTCCTTCCATCCCTCCCTCCCTATATCTCCCCCCCATCTCTCTCCCTCTCTCTCTACCCCTCTCTCCTGCACCCCCTGTGCCCCTCTTTCACACTCTCTCCCCCTTTGTCGATATCTCTTTTTCTGAAGAGGGGGAGAGAGGGAGATGGAGGGATAAGGGGAGAGAGAGGGAGGTTATAGAGAGAAGGGGTCAAAGAGGGGAAGAGAGGGAGATAGTTAAAGACAACAAAATACGGGGGAGAGAGAGAGAGAGAGAGAGATCCCTCTCCCTCCTTCCATCCCTCCCTCCTTATATCTCTCTCTCCATGCCTCTCTCTCTCTCTCTACATCTCTCTCTCTCTACCCCTTTCTCCTAGACTCGCTATCCCCCTATTTCAATCTCTCCCCCCCTTTTTCGATATCTCTTTGTCTCAAGAGGGGGAGATAGAAATGGAAGAGAGGGAGAGGGAGGGGTAGGGGGAGAGAGAGGGGGGTGAGAGAGAGAAGGGGTCAGAGAGGGAAGAGAGGGAGAGAGATAGAGACAAAAAGATAGGAGAGAGAGAGAGAGAGATGGGGGATTGGGGGAGGCAGAGAGAGGGAAAGAGGGAGATAGGGAGACAAGGAGAGAGAGAGGGAGGTATAAAGGGTGGGGAGGAGGGAGGGAGAGAGGTAAATAAAGGTAAATGGAGAGGGGTGGAGAGTGGAGGAGAGAGAGAGAGGGGGGTAGAGGGGGAGGGAGAGAGGAGGACAAAGAGAGGGGGAGGGAATGAGGGAAGGATGGAGAGAGTGAGAGAGGGATAAAGAGAGAAAGGGAGGGAGGGAGAGAAAGACAAAGAGATGGGGTGGGAGTGACGGGGGGTAAGGAGAGAGAAAGAGGGGGAGGAAGGTGGAAATATAGGGGAAGATATGGGGAGGGAAGAGAGAGAGAAAGAGGGATGGAGGTAGGGAGGGAGGGATGGAGAGGAAGATCAAGAGAAAGAGAGAAAAGGGAGGCATATAGAGTAGAATATAGGGAGAGAGAATGAGGGGCTTAGTGAGGGAGAGAGAGAGAGGAGGAGGAAGAGTGGGGTAGAGAGGTAGAGGGAGAGAGGGGGAGAGAACAAGGATAATTTTAAGGATGCAAATTTATATTAAAATGTAGAAAACTGAGATAATATTACTAGTCCTTAATATGCAAAATGAAAAATGTTTGGCGATAGTTTTGTAAAAATATTCAAATTTCTAAGGATTTTATATAGTTTCTATAAATTTTTGGCGATTTTTGAGGTAAAATAATTTTATTCTTTGAAATTTGGGTGAATATTTTTTAGAAGAAATGAAATTGGCAAATCTTTTCAAAGAAAAAACCATGGAAAATTATCCCATTTGTGAAATTTATCCCTTAAAATCATCTATGGGAGAGAGAGGGGGAGAGAGAGGGGCAGAGAGAGAGAGAGAGGAATGGAGAGATGGGGAGAGAAAATATTAGGAGAGATAGTGGGAGGGGCAGTGGGATAGAGGGAGAAGGGAGAGAACGGGGCAGAGGGGGGTGAGAAAGAGGAAGGGGTTAATAG
>ML776836.1:448553-506937 GCA_009831015.1 Picea engelmannii | reverse complement strand
GACTTTTACTTTATTCAATCGAAATGTGTTCAAACTACTATGGAGGTTTATTTATTAATTTATTCCATCGAAAACGTATTCAAACTACTATATAGGTTTATTTATAACTATATCTATTTCCAACGGGCCAACCTGTCCTATATATCCGCAGAGAGTTGAGCCAAAATTGTAAGTTTATTAATTTCAAGCATCGCTGGAAACCGAATCCTCGAGCACACCTCACTAAAGGGTCCCGAGTTTCTTCTCGAAAGCAGTATTTATTAGGTCATGGCTCATCAGGGTTGAATGTGCCAGGATATGGTGCTTCAAAAAGGAACGGTGGTGGCGGCCATGGCGGTTTTAGTGATGGTCATATGGGCGCAATTTGCAGGTCATGTGCATTCTTCTGCGGATGATTGCACGATGGTATCATCCGTCTTGGAATCGTGCTATATTGCTCTACAGTCAGGAACGTTTTTTATGAAGGCCGAGTGGGTTTGTTGCAGGAGCCTGGAGAATCTGGAGACCAGGATTTGGGATCACCAGCTTACCAGATATGCCATTTGTGAATGCTTCAAGGCCTCTGATAATGATAAGCAGGTTCTGCTTAACGAAAATCTGCTGGAAGTTCAGGCCTTATGTGGCCCTCACGTTCCCCACCCAATAACCTCATATTCGGACTGTGTGCAGTATGTAAGTAAATTTCTCTTGTTCTTTTGTTGGCAGGAGACGGAATACCTAACGATTTGAAATATTGCATATCAAAACCCTTCGTTTTTCTAATATTTATGCTGTTGTTTTCATATCGTAGGCTGATGAGAGAAAGAATATAGCCATTGCAGCATTGTAAACGTAAATGCATCGAGGAATCTGTAAGAGACGATGTGAGGAAATCCAACCAATAATCAGAGGTTAAATTTGGCATGCCCTATGATATGAAGGTCATTTATTATCTCTGCTTTCACGATACGGACACTGCAATGTATGAATTGTCATATCAAGGCATCTGGGATAATAATGGCTTTGCAGTTACATTTGTCTGCGTAATCTGTCTCTATGTTCTGGATTCATGGTTTGGTTATAAAATATATCGTTTTGCCATGTTTTGACAATATCAGTTTGATTGTATTATGTTGTTATATAGAAATGATTTCAAACTATTATATAATAATTTACCTGCAAAATATAAATTGATAAATTTAAACTCGCTTATTAACCAATTATTCAATAATCAATGTTTACTGTGAAAATATCCATGTCAAAAAAAAATCAACGAAGACCTAATTTGTAATTCAATAATCAATGTTTACAGTGAAAATATCCATGTCAAAATAAAATAAAATAAATTCAATGAAGACCTAATTTGTTTTGTATCTACAAATTAATCAAATTTTCAAATAAGAAAAATAAATTTGGGTGAATTTTCAATGAGCCTATGTAGATTATTGAGAAAAATATTCCTTCCTGTAAAAAAAAATAATAATTAAAGTTCAAAATATATGCAGTGTTTTAGTTTGATTATATTCATTATTAAATCTTGTTTAAGTGGATAGTTACATTCAAATAAGAAAAATAAATTTGGGTTAATTTTTTGTAGATTATTGATATTAGTTTCTATGTGGTGTAGCTTCGATGGTTGTGAGGAATGATTGTTATCCTGACCACCCCTCTTCAATTCTATAATGACATGAATAAAGTTCCTAATGAGTATGTTGTAATGGCTCCCAGCCTATATGTAGTAATGGAAAGTTTCCTTTGATTCAAAATTGAATAGCAAAACAATTGCTTTTTACTGGAGAAAAATATTCTTTTCTGTGAAAAAAAAATAATTGAAGTTCAAAATATATGCAGTGTTTTAGTTTGATTATATTCATTATTAAATCTTGTTTAAGTGAATAGTTATCCAAATGGGGAATAGAGACTGTATCAAGCAGAGAATGAAATGAACAGTCCCTGGCATCAGAATGACCCATGTCACAAACAAGAGAATCAAAGTTAGCAGCAGAAGAAGCAATGAAGTTCCGGCAAGGGTGAGTGATCGATAAGTCCAGACCATTCAACAAGTATTAAACAAGATGAAGGAAATCAATTGCTGGCTTCAAAGAGAAAACTGTCCAACATCTGAACCAACCAAGTCACATCAGCCCTACCCGATAGAGACCCTGCAACAGTCTCATCATCGACAGCCACCATAACCTCCTCACGATTAAACGAAGTAATACTCTCCACATGCACTGGAGGAGAAATAACAGAGATAGCTCCCACATTAACCTGCGCCTCGAGATTACAGCAAACCACAAAGAGATAGCTCCCACATTAACCTGCGCCTCAAAATTAGAGCACACCACAACAAGTGCATCTAGAACCTCCATGTCCTCAATATCCATCAGCAATGGAAGAATGAAGGAGATAGTTTGTGACAAGTCACCCAACCCCTAGACCACTAGCACATTGCCCTCATTATCCATTAGCAAGGGAAAAATGACGGAGATAGTTTGTGACAAGTCACCCAACCCCTGGACCACCAGCACATTGTCATCACAAAGAAGTAAATCAAAATTGTAACCTTAAGAGGGAGGCTCACCTATTTAGGAAAACAAAATTTCTTAATGTTGGAAACATGTCAACTAATTTCTTTATGCATATGCATACAACTATGTTAATGTGCATGCATGCAATCTATTTATGAAGTGCTCGTCTAACTATGTGATCTATTCATGATCAGTTTGTATAAATGAGTGATAGATGTTATATATGTGAGCATACCCATAGAGGTGGAGTACAATGTGAGTGCAAGCATGTGCAAGGAGCAACAGAGTGTGTGAGGAAAGGATGATTGTATTCCTATGAAGACTATTGTAATTCTCCCTTGAATAATAAGAATATCGATAATCATTGCCCGTGGTTTTTTCCCTGATTGGGTTTCCACATAAATCACTATGTCAAGTGTATGATTGATTGATGTGCTTGCTTTAAAGCGTGTTTGATCTTGCTTATTTTATGCTCTGTTATATGCTATGTTTTTCTTACGCTTCCTAACAAGTGGTATTATAGCTTAGAGTTGAAGGAGCAGAGAGAGAAGGAGAAGAGAATTTGGTCGCTAGATCGAAGCACAGGTTGAGTAGGTGTCGCAGGTGAGCTAAGGTGAACTGTGTGCAGGTCTCCTCTGAGTGAAAGAACCTTTTTTGTGCTAATGGAGAAAGTGCAGAGTTATAAGTTTGAGGTGGAAAAAGTCATCAGTAAGAATAGATTTGTGCTATGGAAGCTCAAGATGCGAGATCTGCTTATGCAACAAGGATTGAAAAAGGCCTTGGTTGGAAAGTCAAAGAAACCGGCAAGCATGATAGATGAGGACTGGGTGGATCTGGATGCAAGAGCCCTCAATACTATTTGTTTGTGTCTAGGAGATGTGTTCTTTAAAATCGTTGAAGAGACGACAACAACAAGTTTGTGGACCAAACTTGAGAGTTTGTATATGACAAAGAACTTGTCAAACAAAATCTTCTTGAAGAGGCAGTTGTACAACTTGCAGATGAAAGAAGGTACAAAAATTAATGATCACTTGAATGTCTTCAATGCTGTGATTTGTCAATTAACTAATATGGAAGTAAAGTTCGAAGATGAGGACAAGGCAGTTACGCTACTGTGTTCGTTTCCTGAGTCTTGAGATCATTTGGTCACAACTGTGTGGTTTAACACAACAGATTCCATTGATTATGACAATGTTGTGGGAGTTTTGTTGTCTGAGGAGATAAGGAAAACATATGGTAAATAAACCTCAACAACAAAAGCAATGGTGGTCAGAGGTCGATCTACAAAAAGAGGGAAAAATCACAGGGGTACATCAAGGTCTAAGTCAAGAGGCAAGAAGAGTAAGCAAAAATGTTGGTTTTGTGGAAAATATGGGCATCTCAAGAAGGATTGCTAGAAAAGATAGAATGCATCCAAGGAGGACTCCACAAAAGAACCAAAGGAAGCTAATGTAGCTGAAACAAGTTCAGGTTCCAGTTCAGGTATAATTGATGAGGTATTGTCTACTTGTGATGTTTCACATCAACATCAACATCAACATTTTTTGTTAGATTTTGGTGCATCCAACCACATGTATCTTCATAGAAATTGGTTCTCAACTTACCAATCTATTGACGATGGTGTTGTTTTTATGGGAAATGATTTTTCTTGTAAAATTGTTGAAGTTGGTAGCGTTCATATTAAAATGTATGATGGTTCTATAAGAACATTAACAGATGTAAGGCATGTTCCTAAACTAAGGAAGAACTTGATATCTTTTGGAGTTCTAGATTATGTTGGTTACAAGTGTACAATTCAAGGTGGAGTACTGAAGGTGTCCAAAGGCATCTTAGTAGTCATGAAGGAAAAGAGGATCAAGAACCTTTATCAACTTGAAGGAAGGACAGAGGTAAATCAAGCAGTGGTAGAATATGAAGATGCAAGTAACTTTGTTTGTTTATGGCATCAACGTTTGGGTCATATGAGCGAGAAAGGGCTTAAGGTACTGGTTGATTGTAAGTCACTTCCAAGTTTGAAGTTTTTGAATTTAAATTTCTGCAAGTATTGTGTTTTTGGAAAAGAGTGTAGACAAAAGTTTAAAGTAGGAAGACATATAAGAAAAGGTATCCTTGATTACATTCATTCATATGTTTGGGGACCATCCCCTATAGTTTCTCTTGGAGGATCGTCATGTTTTGTGACATTTATAGATGATTACTCTAGGAAGGCTTGGGTCTATTTACTTAAAAGAAAATATGATGTATTTAATACTTTTAAGAAATTTAGAGCTTTGGTTGAAAAGAGCATTGAAAGGTCAATCAAGTGTTTAAGGACAAATAATGGAGGTGAGTTCACATTTGTGGAATTTGAGAACTATTGGAAGGAAGATGGGATCGAAAGACATAATACCACGGTTTTTACTCCTCGGCAGAATGGTGTTGTTGAATGCATGAATATGACTCTTATAGAGAGAGCAAGGAGCATGCTTAGTAATGCCAAGATACAACATGAATTGTGGGCAGAAGCAGTTCTTACAACATGCTATCTGATAAATCGGTCACCATCAATTGCAATAAATTGTAAGATTCTAGAAGAAGTATGGACAAGTCATTCGTGTGATTTTTCAAATTTGAGAATATTTGGTTGTGATGCTTATGCTCTTATTTCTAAAGATCAACGTTCTAAGTTAGATCCTAGATCAAATAAATATGTCTTTGTTGGTTATGGTGATGGAGTTAAGGGGTACAGACTATGGGATCCTACTTCCCACAAACTCATCATAAGAAGATATGTAGTATTTGATGAATCTTCACTCTTAAAATTAGAATTGGTAGATGTTGAAGTGAGACCAGAATAGGTGCCGCAACTTCAACAAATTCAGTTGGAAACTAAACCATATTCAGAAGGGCAGGAGCATGAAGAAGTTCCATAAGAAGAAGACGAAGATGTAGATGCAGAAAATATCTAGGAAACTAAGGATATGCCTCAACCATCTTTGAGGAGATATTCCTACAAGGTATGACGATTATGTTTCATATGTGGGTTTAATTTATATTAATGGAGAACTTAGTTGTTTTCAGGAAGAAATTAAGGCATTTGAAAGTTCTCAATGGAATAAATCTATCGAAGAAGAAATGGATGACTTAGAAAGGAATAAAACATGGGACCTGGTAGAACTTCCAAAGGACATGAAGGTTGTCTATTGCAAGTGGGTCTACAAACTGAAAAAGGGTGCTGATGATAAAGTCGAAAGGTATAAAGTAAGACTGGTAGAAAAAGGGTATTCTCAAAAGGAAGGTATTTATTTTCATAATATATTTTCACCAGTTGTGAAGCTTGCTTCAATTCGTGTTATGTTAGCACTAGTTGTTTTACTTGATCTTGAGTTAGAGCAGTTAGATGTTAAAAAAACATTTCTACATAGAGACTTAGATGAGGATATATATGTGGAACAACCATAAGGGTTTGTTCAGGATCGCAATAAGAGGTTTGTTTGAAAACTCAAGAAGTCATTGTATGGCATGAGATAGTCTCCCAAGCAATGGTACAAGAAGTTTCATTCCTTCATGGTGAGCCTAAATTTTACAAGGAGTGAATATGATCATTGTGCTTACTTTAAAAAGTTGGTAAACGGAATGTTCATTATTTTGGTGTTATATGTTGACGATATTCTTGTGGCAAGAAAGAGCAAGGTCAAAATCAACAGGTTAAAGGCTCAGTTGGCTAGGGAGTTTGATATGAAGGATCTAGGAGCAACAAAACAAATCTTAGGCATGGAGATACACAGAGATAGGAAAAATGGTAAGTTGTGGTTATCACAAAAGAAGTGTGTGGAGAAAATACTTATGAGATTAAGTATGAATAATGTGAAACCCGTACAAATCCCTTTGGCTTCCCATTTAAATATTTCTTCAGGTTTATGTCCTAATAATGACAAAGAAAAGGATTACGTGTCTCGTGTAACATATGCTAATGCAGTGGAAAGTTTGATGTATGTGATGGTGAGTACTAGACCATATATTTCACATGCAGTTGGTGTTTTCAGTCGATACATGGAAAATATAGGAAATCGCATTGGGAAGCAATGAAATGGGTGATTCGATATCTTAGAGGAACACACAGTTATTTTATCACATATGATGGTTCCAGAGATTCAGTTTGCGGTTATGTAGATTCAAATTTTGCAGGTGACTTGGAAAAAAAGGAGATCCACTTTAGGATATGTCTTTACTCTTGCAGGAGGACCTGCTAGTTGGATGTCAAAGCTTCAAAATGTAGTCTCTTTATCCACTACAGAGGCAGAGTATATGGCTACTTCACATGCATGTAAGGAGGCAATTTGGTTACAGAATTTATTGGGTGAGTTTGGAAGGATGCAGGACAAGGTGAAAGTATTTTGCGATATCCAAAATGCTATTCATTTGGCTAGAAATCCATCTTATCACAATAAGACGAAGCATATTTATGTTAAGTACCATTTTGTAAGACACGTTGCTGATGAAGGTGGAGTGCATTTGGAAAAGGTCTATACAAAAGTGAATTTTGCATACATGTTTACGAAACCAGTTTTGTTAGAGAAGCTATGGTGGTGTTTGGATTCTCTTGACTTGCAGAAAAGGTGATGAATTAATTAAGGGCATGATATATCAGGTAAATTGTTTTCAAGGTGGATATCGTTGGAAACATGCCAACAAATTTCCTCATGCAGTCACATGCACATGCATGCAACTATGGTAATGTGCATGAATGCAATATATTTATAAACTTCTCGTGTAACTATGTGATCTATTCATGATCATTTTGTATAACTGAGTGATAGATGATATATATGTGAGAATACCTATAGAGGTGGAGTACAATGTGAGTGAAAGCGGTGTGCAAGGATCATAGAGTAGAGTGTGTGAGGAGAGGATGATTGTATGCCTATGAAGGCCATTGGAATTCTCCCTTGAATAATAAGAATATAGATAATCATTTCCCGTGGTTTTTTCCCTCATTGGGTTTCCACATAAATCATTGTATCAAGTGTATGATTGATGTGCTTGGTTTAAAGCGTGTTTTATCTCCCTTATTGTATGCTCTATTATATGATATGTTTTTCTTACGCTTCCTAACACTTACTAGAAGATGCACCACCCAAATGAGAAACAAAAGTATTCACAACACAAATGACGTTTGAAGAAGAACTTAAACCCACAAAATTCTCAAAAATACCAAAGGATTTACTCAATAATAAACAAGAACATCTCTCTGCTTCTAGTATGAACATCCGGTCTCGGGAAATCATGCAGCATATGCCTAGTAGTATGAAAAAAATGAGAATGGAATATAATCTTCTCATAATCTAGATTAATAGGCCATAGTAAAGCCCCGCACATCAAAGAAATATGGTCAAGAATGTTGAATGGTGTAATTTCTTCCTCTTTACTTGTTTGACTAAAAAAAATAGATGGATAGGCATATTAATTGCATATATAAGATAGGTGAAGTTGAATTTATTTGGTAGGTGAAGGATGGAGAATTCTAGAGAAATATCTCATCTCATGTATTTTAATTTTTTTTTCAATGTGAATGTAAAGGAGAGCTCAAGAGTTGTATTATCGTTTGTGTTCATACTCTGTTTTTTTTTTCTTTCCTATGCTTGAACATGAACATGGTATCAGAGCATGAGTAAGAATATTCGAATATTGGAGAGAAATTTGCAAGCTATTATAGAGAAATTTGAAGCTTGATCAACCCACAATAGGAAGAGGGATGTTTCAAGGCATTCTGATGCAAAACTTTGAGGAAAAACCCTTCAAAAAATCATGTGTTTGAGGTCGGTCACCCCTTTCTTATGCACATAGAGCGACCAAGAGAAGTTGGTCACCCCCATAGAGTGGACAGGTCATGACCAAAGCTTCGACCAAAGATTCACACTTCCAAAATTAAATTTTCTTCGACCGGTCACCCTGAGGGTCTGGACATGAAGCGACCAGGATGATTTTAGCTCTAGGTTTTGTCTTTTTTTGATAGAGGAAAATCTATTTCAGTCGAGATATAAGCCAAAAAGGAGAGATTCGACTATCAAAAACATATTCATTGCATCTAACAACAGTATGGCACTATCATAAGGACCAATATTAACAAGTAAGAATTATGATGTATGTTCCATAAAAATGAAAAACTATCTTGGCTCTGAAGGTTGTTGGGAAGTAGTTAATGGGTTCAAAGAACTAGATCCAATGAATCTACAATCAATGATGAACGTGCAAAGAAATGCACTTGGAGAACTCGAGAAGAAGGAAAACAAATCCCTATGGCTCATTTAGTAAGGGTTAGAAGAATGAAATTTCCCCAAAGTCGCAACAAAAAATTATGCCAAGAAGGCATGGGATTATCTAGAAATCTTGTATCAAAGAACAAACAAAGTAAAAAATTCCAAGTTGCAGACTCTTAGGAAGTGATTTAAAACTCTTCAGATAAAGGATTTTGATTCTGTGGATCGTTTCATGACTCATGTCATGAGCATCATGAATCAGCTATGCATGCATGGAGAATACATTCAATAGCATAAATTTGTTGAGAAGGTACTTCGTATCCTTCCCGATAATTTTATTATGGTCGTAGTTTCCATAGAAGGGTTGAAAGGCCTGTCAACCCTAACAGTTGAATAATTGATGGGATCTCTATTAACCCATGAAAATAGGTTCAGTTGAAATATTGAATCTTTAGAGAACGCATTTTAGTCTCAGGCCTCCATAAGCAGAGGAAAAGGTCGAGAAAATAGAAGTAGAGGTAGACGAGGAAGAGGACACTCTCAAACAGGAGAGATGTCAACTTTAGAATGTTCAGAACATAGTGAACAGTTAGAACAAAGGAAGTCTCAAAACCAAAGGGGGAGAGGCAGAAATTTTAATTAGTAACTATGGACTGACAAATCAAGGATTCAGTGCTATTATTGCAAGAAATTTTGTCACTACGAAAGTGAATGCAGAAAGAAGCAAGAAGATATGAATAGGGGTAGAGAAAATGTTACCAACACTGAAGAAGCAACATCTGAATCAATGTTATTCTCATGTCAGGTCACAGAAGAAGCAAGAAACAATCATGATCTCTGGTTGTTGGACAGTGGCTACAACAATCATATGACAAGTAACAAATATGTGTTTACTAGTTTAGATAGCTCTGTCACATCTCAAATTAAATTGGGAGATGATTATCAAAAGAAAGTTTTAGGAAAGGGTGTAATTTTTGTATTGACTAAGAAAGATGAAAAGAAAGATATTCATGATGTTTATTATGTACCTGGTCTTAGACATAATCTAATGAGTGTAGGCCAGATGAATGAACATGGATATAGAGTCATTTTTTAAGGTTCCAAGTGTACAGTCTTGGACAAACCACCTAGTAAGAAAATCATAGCTACAGTACAAATGACCAAAAACATAATGTTTCCTTTGATATTGAGAAATGTAAATTTGTCACATTCATATGCCCAAAATGTGTCAAGGTCATATGAGACTTGGTTGTGGAATATTAGATATGGTCATTTAGCATTTAGTAGTCTCAGTCTTTTACAGAAGAAATCTATTGTCAAAGGTTTTCCCATTATAAATGAACAGAAAAACTCTTGTGAGAGTTTTATTTTGGCCAAACACCGAAGGGACAATTTTCTTAATGCTTCCTATAGAGAAAAAGAACATGTTGAGCTAGTGCATACAAACCTTTTTGGTCCAATGAAAACTCAGTCAATAGGAGGAAGATTTTATTTTTTAACATTCATTGATGATTTTAATAGGAAATCTTGGGTTTATTTCCTCAAGCAAAAATCAGAGACATTTGAAAAATGCAAAGAATTTAAATATTTGTCAGAGAAAAATAGTGACAAATACATCAAAGTATTCAAATCATATCGAGGAGGTGAGTATGACTCCAAATAATTTACATCATATTGTAGGAAACATGGGTTCAAGAGAGAATTTACCATAAGATACATTCCACAACAGAATGGAGTAGTTGAAAGGAATAATAAGACAATAATGAATATGGCTAGAAGCATGTTGAAGGCCAAGAATTTGTCAAATGAATACTGGAGTGAAGCAGTGGCATGCTCAATGTATATTTTTAATTTGTCACCAACTAGAAGTTTGGAAAATAAAGTCCCTCGAGAAGCATGGACTGGTATTAAATCAAATGTTTATCATTTTAAAGTTTTTGGTTCTGTGGCTTATGCATATGTTACTAAAGATATGAGGAGAAATCTTGACGACAGAAATGAAAAATGCATATTTGTTGGATACAGTGAATAATCTAAATCATGCAGGTTGTATAATCCTATTACCAAGAAGTCGATAATAATCAGAGATGTAAAATTACAATAAGATAAATATTGGGATAACCAAACAAGTGAAATGATTGTAGATCATATTCCTTCTATACAGGAAGATAAGAAAGTGGAAGCTACAAGACAACAAACTTCTCCACCAAGACTTCCAAGATTGCAAGTACAAGGCCAAGGAGAACAAACATAGCATATTTCATCTTCTTCTTCGATCAATGATTCAAATCCCACTATAGCAAATTTGAGGAACCAAAAAATAAGAATCTTGAGAGAAATTTATGAGCATAATGATGATGTGGATCAACAAGAACACTTTACTATGTTATCCTATCAACCAATATACTTTGAAGAAGTAGTCAAAGAATAAAAATGGGTTGATGCAATGAATAAATAAATTGAAGCAATTAAAAGAAACGACACATGGAATATTTTGGATATTCCTACAGGTAAAACCAACATTGGAGTTAAATGGGTGTACAAGACAAAATTCAATGAGAAAAGAAAAGTAGAAGAGAAAAAGGAAAGACTTGTAGAAAAAGGGTTTGCTCATCAACCCGATACTGACTATGGAGAAACATTTTATCTAGTAGCACATTTGGATACTATCAGAGCAGTTTTGGTAGTTGCAGCTCAAAAGAAATGGCCATTCTATCAAATGGACGTTTAATCAACATTTATAAATGGCATTTTACAGGAAGAATTTTATGTGGATCAAACACCAATATTTTAGATTAAAGGTAAAGAGTACAAAGTGTACAGATTGAAGAAAGCATTGTCTGGTTTGAATAAATATCCAAGAGCTTGGTACAATTGCATTGACTCCTATTTTCTCAACAATGGGTTCAATAGGAGCAA
This sequence comes from Picea engelmannii, assembly GCA_009831015.1. Classification (NCBI taxonomy): domain Eukaryota; kingdom Viridiplantae; phylum Streptophyta; class Pinopsida; order Pinales; family Pinaceae; genus Picea; species Picea engelmannii. The sequence goes on along the minus strand of ML776836.1, from coordinate 495,269 downwards.
CAATGAACCCATACTTTACACCAAAAGAGATAAAAAAAGGTAATATTTTGATAGTTTGTCTCTATGTTGATGACATGATTTATACATGAATTTTTTGTTGAATGAATTCAAAGCAACCATGCAAAGTGAATTTTATATGATTAATCTCGGTCTTATGAAATATTTTTTGGGAATTGAAGTTGACCAATCTGAAAAGGGAATTTTTATTTGTCAGTGAAAATATGCCACAGATATTTTGAAAAGGTTCAAAATGAACAAATGCAAGCCAACAGATACACCAATTGCAACATGTACAAAACTAAGTAAGAAAGATGAAGGAACATCAATTGATTATACTCTGTATAAGAGGCTTGCCAGTAGCCTCATGTACCTTATAGCTACGAGGCCAAATATTCTGTATGCAGTGAGCTTAATTTCGATATTTATGGAATATCCTAAAATCTCTCATTGGAAAGTTGGAAAAATAATTCTGAGGTATATTGAAGGTACAACAGATTGTGGAATTTGGTATTCCAATTATGAAGATGATGCACTTATTGGATATATAGATAGTGATTTTGAAGGTAGCATTGATGATAGGAAAAATACTTCTTGGTATGAGTTTTTGTTGGTTACAAGTTTAATTTCATGGGCTTCAAAGAAACAACTCATCGTCACAATTTTTTCAGCAGAAGCAGAGTATGTAGAAGGAACTTTAGTAGCTTGTCATGCAGTGTGTTTGAGAAGGATCCTTAGCGATCTTTCACATGAAGAGAAGGAGCCAACTCTTATATTTTGTGACAACAGTTCAGGAATTGCATTATCAAAGAATCATGTGTTTCACCACAAGAGTAAACACATGGGCACTCTCTATTATTGCATTCGAGAGCTTGTTAACGATGGTAGCATCATGCTATAGTTTTTGTGGTTCGAAAGAACAATTAGCAGATAACTATACCAAACCATTTGAATGAAATACTTTTGAATTTCAGAGACAACACTTAGGCATTGTTTGTGCTGATTTTTGTAATGGTTGAAATTAAGGGGGAGTGTTGAATGATGTAATTTCTCCATCTTTACTTGTTTGAATAAAATAGATAGATGGATAGGCATATTAATTGCATAGATAAGATAGGTGAATTTGAATTTATTAGGTAGGTGAAGGATGGAGAATTCTAGAGAAATATTTCATCTCATGTATTTTGATTTCATCTTTCTATGTGAATGTAAAGGAGAGATCAAGAGCTCTATTGTTGTGTGTGTTGATACTCTATTTTTTTTTTTTTGCCTGTCTCTACTTGAACATGAACATAGAAGACCCCATTTGTAGGCATAAAAAGGAGAATCCAAGGCACGCCATCCTTATCAAGAGTTTCTGGAGAAGCTAACTGAAGATCCCTAGTAGAATATTCAATCGCTAACAGAACCTTTGCATAGACTAGATGAGGAGGAAATCCAGCTAAATGCACCCATAAAAGTTGCAAATCATGAAAATCCATTGTGAAATCAAGGTATTACCCATAAAAGTTGTAAATATTGGAAATCCATTGAGAAATCAAGGTATGATATCCAAGGAAGGAAAACCAAACCCATATCCTCAAAGAACCAAAGATCCTTCTATTAAGCCAAATTCTAATCTTCCATACTCTTGAATATGAATGAGAAAAATCCTTATTTCAAAAAAGAGATTTTAAACCTTCCAAGAAAAATACAACCCAAGAACATGTGTAAGTGAAAGCTGCATCCTCAGAAGAGAGCCCTATCGGGTATCCCAGTTGGTTGGATCCCCGCTGCCAAGACATTGGCCCTCTATCATGAGGTTGTGGGTTCAATTTTTTGGATCTGCCAAAGTTAGGTGCATCGCATTGTGGCCAACTGGATGTTCCCCTTTGGGTTGATTACCGATAACCTTGTTAAGAAAAAAAAACATATAGACTCCTATCCAAAAGAATCACATAACCTTATATAATATAGGGAGGTCAATGATCTTGCTACCATCCCATACCTCAAGGAAACATTTAGATTGGGACCAAGGATGCAAAATATTACCAAATGTGTCACCATAAACAATCGAGGCACTTCCTTTAGCCCCAACTATTGCTACAACATCGCTAAAACCCTCACAAAAAAATGTAGTGTTCTTGACCTTCATCACACCCACACTACATGGTTGATAAAAAACAGTTATGAGTAATAGAGAGACATTCAAAGGTAGTGGTAGAATTTATATGTTACACATAACAATTTAATATAGCTCACCAAAAACCATAGTATTCTCGACCCTCATCACACCCACACTACATGGTTGATATTTTTTTTTATGAGTAATAGGGAGACATTCAAAGGTAGTGGTAGAATTTATATCTTACACATAACAATTTAAGATAGTTACGAGAATAATCAAAGGGTCAAATTTATGGTGCACATATTATCACTCAGGTATATATATTATATACCCCAATCTATTTCATAGAATTTTGTTAAGTTTACTAAATATTTGAGCTTGGTTTTCTCTATGTTGAATTTGTAAAAACATTATTCAGTAGAATTTGTAAAAAAAATATTGATTTCTTTATAGAGATGAAAAGTTCCAATCTCTATCACCACGTGGTAAAGTGGGTTTGTGTTACACTAATCATGAGTTAGGATTCTTGTTGCTTTGTTCTTGTGTATGTGTGGTTCATGTTGTGATGGAGGGAGAGTAGGAATGTGCCTAAGAAAAATAGGGGCACATGATGATCCCTATATGAGTGGCTAGGCTTGACAAGCCTTGTAAAGACCGCTTGAGATGAGTTAAGATAAACTTATTTTGAATTTTCTTGTTTAAGTGAATTTTCCCTATAGTCTAATATGTTGTGTTTTGAATCCTTTGAAGTTGTTTCTTGGTGCATACCCCCTCCTCTCCAAAGGTTGTGCAACCTCCTGGTCTAGGATCTTCTCAAGACTGAATTGAAACAGTCTTCGATTCCCTACTAGAACCTCTAAGAAAACAATCCATAGCTCTCTATGAAACTTTTTCTAGCGTGAACAAGCGTTAAGTGAAAGCCTTTTTCCATGCGACCATGCCTTGTGACCAAACGCTTATTCAAAAAGGTGTGTCGCGATTTCCTGTATCGGCTATATGAGTCAACCAACTCTCTTTCCTTCAAACTTTCGAGTTCTAAAATTCTGACAAGGGCCTCGCGCATGCTAGCTCCTTCCTTATCCTTCACCCATATGACCCTTCACTATGACCTGCGGCCAATCCTTCTGAGCGTGTCAAGATTTCGCGTATCAGGAACTCCACATGTGATTCACCTCCGTTCTCTTGATCCTCTGATACCAGAAATTGCAAAATATTCGGATCAAATCAATGGTCCACAATCACCCTCCAACTAACGACTGTGATCAAGTCGTGATTTTGCGATTCACGAATTCTCACAACTCCGCCCTTTGACCTTTCCACTCAGCGAGTCAGCAAAATGTTGATCTCTTTCCATGTGTCCCCTTTCAATGGATGGTCCCGATGATTTTGGGATTTCATGAATTTCACGTTGCTTCTTCCAAATCCTTTGGTTTTTAAAAATTCCAATAACTCCTTGCAACTAACCAGTGCACTACTTCTCTGAGATATAACGGATTGAAATATTTTGGTTCCTCTTGAATGGATCTGGACCCTCAATCTTATACACTCTTCGAAATTATTTTTTGAAGGATTTCTCCCACTCAATCCTCTGTACTTGTTCTTTATTCGAAATTCAGTTTTCTGCACTTCACCTTTGAACGCTTCAACTCTTCAAAACTTAGAAAATTTTCTAAGCATTTCCTCTCGATACTTAAAACCACTACTCCTCCTGAGGTTATGATAAATGAAGTTTAAATCTCATCCCTTGCACACACTTGCACTCTCTGTGTAGCTTTTCACTATCTCTCCTGAGCTTCTCGACCTTTCTCTGTCTCTAAGGGACTCGACCCTTCTGCGTCTTCCTTAGAAGAATTCTGGTGCTTCTCCTGGCACTCTTCTACGCTCAACCTCCTGAGCTTATGAACTTGAAACAAGTTCTCTCTACATGCACTGCTTGCACTTTGATTGGATTTCAACTGGATATCTTCAACACTTCATCCGAGTGTTGGCCTAGTGCACTCCTTGCACAGGTCTTCCTTCAGAGTATTCATTAACTCTGTAAATGTATTCTCCTCTGACAGTTCTCTTTCTCTCTTAAATCGAAATAAATTTCTTCTGTGCACTTCTTGCACTCGGTAGATGCCCACTTGGAAGATCTCTATAAAGTTCTCAGTGACTTTGTCTCTCTGTGTTTGTCTACAAAGATTTTCCTCTAAGGTATTTGGAAACCTCGAGGCTCCTCTCTTGAGTTTGTAACTCTTCTAGTGTGCCTTCCTATCACTTTCTTCCTGAACTCAAACTTTAACACAAGATTGCTTCTATACGCACTCCTTGTGCTCAATATGCACAATCTACATACAGAAATTCCCCACTATTTCTTCTGAGCTTTAAGTCGAAAAATACTTCTTCATACACACTCCTTGGACTCTGCATGCACTCCTTGCATAATCTTATGGAAGAGAAAAAGATTAACTTGTTCAATTATTCATTAATTCACTATGAACATCATACATTCACAGAATACATGTTAACAGTCGAACGGTATCAACACTATACAATTGAATCAATTTTATCTATTCTATTCATTTCAAAGAAAACACATCATTACAGTCGCTATCTCCTACAGACACAAACTGAAAAAAACTTGTCTAAGGACTCAGAGCTTCCTCGCTCTTCATCCTCCTATCTAAAAATCTTTTACATTTTTTTCAAGAGGTTACCTACTCAATTAATGAAACCTAATGACTAATCAGGGCATTTATCCTACACCTGTAATACATTACAGTCGTGTAAAGGATTTACAATTTGTTTCGTCCTTTCAAATGGTGGACTGACTTTACATACAGTTAATAAATTAACGAGAAAATTAAAATGATATTCACACCACTACCAAGATGATTAAGGTCGGTTTGGTTCTTTCAAAGTGTTGAGGTGTCAATTTCACTTCCACACCCGCCTTTCTTTTGATGTGACATTGATGCTCTTGCATCATATTCCACTACTGTGAAAAATTCATGAGCTCATGCTCATGAGATCTTTAGTTATGTTGAAATCCACCTGGATCCCAAAATTTTCCTTGGAGTTGTTTATCTTCTCCTCTACTTTGTTGTTACGGATGCTTCTTCTTCCCTGCTACTTTTGTAGGCCCTCCTCTATTCAACTTCTCCTCGTTAACTTCTTCTTGTGCTAACTTCAACATCAACCTCTAGATTTGTTCAGTCACCCTGCCCATATGTTATGTTGGATGACTCCTTCCTTCATGTAGATTATTTTTTTGTATTTCTTCCTCTACTGTAGGTCCACATTATACAATTATCTCTTGCTCAGCTCCCTGGATGAAATTTTCAAGCCATTTACATGAATAGTCATCTCCTTCTTCTTTAGATACCAATCCTTGAATTGCCTTATGTTCATATCCTTGGCTGAAATTTTGGAGCAATTCCATCGAATACTCTTTGTTCTCCATCTCTTGGGCACATTGAAATGTGTTCTCTTTCTCCTTTTTATGAATCTGATCAATTTTAACCTTCATATTATCTTCATCTCCTATGGAACTAGTTTTGTAGTCTCCTTACTAAATTGTTGCTCAACTTATTCCTCTGACATATTGGTTTCTGTCAGCTCGTCTTGTGTTATCATATCTCCATCTTCTATCAACCGTTCCTCTGACTAGAATTTTTCTTCCTCTTTTGCTGCATGTTTCAATGCTGCAGTCATCATCTATTCAACTTCCCAGCTGAAAGTTTTGAGCAATTATGTTGAATGCTCTTATCTTGAAATCTTCGTGACTGTCTTCTCGAAACCATCTTCTGGTTTTGGATTGTCTAACCAATCCTCCAACATCTTCATCTCTTGCTTCCATTGAGTGATAAATTCATCTTAATTCTCCTCTTTTTCTGTCTGCGTAGACATCAGTGTTTTCTCCCTCTTCTCTTCTTTGACAGTCTTTTCTGGTTGTCTTTCCTCTGCTACACCTGCATCACAGACACAGTTATATTTAAACTCATTTAGCTTCATTACCTCTCTCTTGGATTATTGTTGCATCATATCCTCATGTGAAACACTTGTACTAGCCTCTACTGGACTATTTGGAAGAAATATTTGAATTTCCTTGACGATCAGAACACACCTCTGATCTTCTTCCATCAACACTCCTTGCTGATATGAACTCTCAGTTGAGTTCATCTCTTTTACCTGGCCCATATGGCAATCTGATATCTCTCCTCTGCTCTCCTGGAAATCTATGAAATCAATTGATCTCATCTCATTGCCCACCTAGCGATCTAAAACTCCATCACTGTCCACCTGACAGTTTATGAGATTCTTATCTAATCTCTCCTCCTCCTCGTCACTGAGGATTTTTCCAAATTCTGGTTCACAAATGTAAATCAATTTCCTTCTTGTGTTACTGAGGTTTTCAGCATGCCTCAACCACCTTCTCAACATTTGTTATTTCCTTCTAGCCATCAACTTCTGGACAGGCCATTCTACTTTCCTCTTCAAAGGCCATTCATATTTCCAATGTACCTTTCCATCCTGCTACATATTTAATGCTAGCCTCTCCATCTTTTCTATTAATTCTAGGAGTTATTTATCTATCTCAACTTTAGTTTTCTTCTAGTGGTCCTTTCCCTGACTACCCCTATGGCCTTCAATATCCATCTTCACCCTATGTTTTTCAATTCATTTGGTTGTCTACCATTTACCGTACACCTTACAAGAAATCATAAACAAAGCATCAGTACTCTACCTCCCTCTTCTCTTTCTCCTGAAATATACAAACAAAATTAAGCTTTGATACCACTTGGTGTAGACCCCCTCCTCTCCAAGGGCTGTGCAACCTCTCGGTCTAGGATCTTCTCAAGACGGAATCGAAGAAGTCTTTGATTCCCTGTTGGAACCTCTAAGAAAACAATCCACAGGTCTCTATGAAATTTTTTCCCACATGAACAAGTGCTAAGTGAAATCCTTTTTCCAAATGACCACGCCTTGTGACCACATGCTTATTTGAAAAGGCGTGTTGCGATTTCACGTATCGACTACATGGTTCAACCGACTCTCCGTCCTTTGAACTTCCGAGTTCTGAAATTCTGACAAGGGCTTAGTGCATGCTATCTCCTTCCTTATCCTTCACCCATATGACCCTTCACTATGACCTGGGGCCAATCCTTTCGAGCGTGCCGGGATTTCGTGTATCTGGAAATCCCGATGTGATTCACCTTCGTTCTCTTGATCCTATGATACCCGAAATTGTGAAATATTTGGATCATATCAATGGTTCACAATCACCCTCCAGCCAACGACTGTGATGAAGTCGCGATTTCACGGTTTGCAAATTCTCACAACTCTGCCCTTGGACCTTTCCACTCTGTGAGTCAACAAAATTATGATCTCTTGCCACATGTCCCATTTCAATGGAAGATCCCGATGATTTTAGGATTTCGCATTTTGGGGTTTCACGAATTTCATGTTGCTTCTTCCAAATCCTTTGGTTTTGCAAAATTCTGATAAGCCCTCGCAACTAACCAGTGCACTACTTCTCCGAGATCTAACGGCTTGAAAGATTTTGGTTCCTCCTGAATGGATCTGGACCCTCGATCTTGTCCACTCTTCAAAATTATTTTCTGAAGGATTTCTCCTACTCAAGCCTCTGTACTTGTTCTTTCTTTGAACTTTAGTTTTTTGCGCTTCACCTTTGAACACATCAACTCTTCAAAACTTAGAAACTTTTCTAAGTGGTTCCTCTCGAGACTTAAAAACACTACTCCTCCTGAGCTTCTAGTAAATGAAGTTTAAATCTTGTCCCTTGGGCACACTTTCACTCTGTGTGCAGCTTCGCACTATCTCTCTTGAGCTTCTCGACCTTGCTCCATCTCTAAGGGACTCGACCCTTCTGCGTCTTATTAGAATAATTTTGGTGCTTCTCCTAACACTCTTTTGTGCTCAACCGACCGAGCTTATGAACTTGAAACAAGTTCTATCTACGTGCACTCCTTGCACTTTGACTGGACTTCAAATGGTTGTCTTCAACACTTTGTCTGATGAGTGTTGGCCTGGTGCACTCCTTGCACAGGTCTTCCTCCAGAGTATTCAGTAACTTTGTAAGTGTCTTCTCTTATGACACTTGTCTTTCTCTCTGAACTCGAAATAGAGTTTTTCTGTGCACTCCTTGCACTCGCTAGATTCCCACCTGGCAGAGTTCTCAGTGACTCTGTTTCTCTGTTCTTCTCTACAAAAATTTTCCTTTAGGGTATTTGGAAACCTTGAGGCCCCTCTCTTGAGTTTGTAACTCTTCTGGTGTGCCTTCTTGGCATGTTCTTCTTGAACTCAAACTTTAACACAAACTTGCTTCTATACGCACTCCTTGTGCTCAATATGGACACTTTGCATACGAAAATTCCCCGCTATTTATTTTGAGCTTTAAGGAAAAAAAGACTTCTTCATATGCACTCTTTGTGCTCTGCATGCACTCCTTGCATAATATTAAGGAAGAGAAACGATTTAACTTGTTCAATTATTCATTCATTCACTATGAACATCATACATTCACATAATACATATTAACATTCAAACAGTATCAACACTATACATTTGAATCAATTTTCTCTGGTCTATTCATTTCAAAGAAAAAACATCATTATAGTCGTTATCTCCTACATACACAAACTTAAAAAAAACTTGTCTAAGGACTCATATATTCCTCGCTCTTCATCCTCCTATCTAAAAATCTATTACATTTTGTTCAAGTGGTTACCTATTCAATTAATGCAACCTAATGACTAATCAGGGCATTTATCCTACACCTGTAATACATTACAGTCATGTAAAAGAATTTAAAATTTGTTTTGTCCTTTCAAACGGTGGCCAGACTTTACATAAAGTTAATAAATTAACGAGAAAATCAAAAGGATCTTCACACCGCTACCAAGTTGATTAAGGTTGGTTTGGTTCTTTCAAAGTGTTGAGGTGTCAATTTCACTTCCATGTCTGCCTTTCTTTTGATGTGATAGCGAAGCTCCTGCATCATTTCTTCAAGTTTATGTGCCTAGTATTTTTTTATTTATAATTAGGAAATTTATAATCCATAGAAATAAATTTATACATTATATTCCTTGTTCCATGCTCCTTTATTCCATATCAAGATTTCATTCCTAATTGTAAGCTCACTACTACAATACAAGCCTCTAGCATCACAACTTTGCATCAAACAATCCTATTAAGACTATTTGAAAGACATTTTCTCTAAAATGTATTATCTTTGTGCCACATTTTTGCATTGTGTTTTGCTTCATAAAGAGATGCAAAATTGACACAATTTAGTGATGCAAAAAAAAATTGATGTGAAAAAAATAATGGCACAAAATTGACTTTTTGAGTTGCACAAGCTCTACATTCGAGAAGTGAAAACCTAATGTCACTTTCATTTCATTTTTTATTGATCTTGCAGGGTAAAGCTTGTTGGAGCTAGGAAAGGTTTGTGGGGCATTTTGTTAGGTACTAGATGTATTATATTAAGTAGAAAACATAAACACTGCAAAAAATACAAGCGGAACAACAAAATTGTAAAGGATGACAACAAAAATTGATACCTTTACTAATAGAAAGCAATGTTCACTTTCCTCTTCGAGGAGGCAACCTCTAGCAGAGAAATTATCTATTACAATAACTCTCAAGAAAAGGATTTCTCGTGCCTCCTACTCTTATTTATACTAATTGTTTCTTGTAACAGACCTCCCATTTCATCACGATATCAAGCCTCACATAACAAGTGCAATTTTTTTTTATTTTTTTTTTGTGTAGGAAGGTGAACATGGAATTATAATCGAAAACGCAACATGATGATGAAAACGACGCAATCAACTCATGCAACAACAACATGACGAACTAACAAGAATAAGAATGACTACCCGCTCGTCCTACCCTGCAATGGTTAGGACCTCCAAGACACATAAGCAATGCTCAAGCCCAGGTTCCCATCAATTTTGACCATTTAAGGTCTCAGGCTTGGAAACTGTTCTGAGGAACAAGGAGGTGTCTACATCCCGCCCGACTCAAGCAGACCAAGCAATTCAAATGTTTACAACCAAGTACAACAATAGTTAAATGAACAACCACACCCTCTATGGGAAGCGCGAGTTAAAAATGACTCTGTCAACCCAACCATTATTTAAGGCTGAAAGGTCAATATCTATGATTCAAAAGCGTTAATGACAGATCAATTAACCAGTCTAAATCCCCTACTAGTCCATAATTGGCAATTCTAACTTGACCTTAAAAGCAAACAAGCTAGCAAGTATAAACCATGATTAGGCCTTAACTACAAATATCCAATCATATCCATATATCCAATTATAACCAATTATATCCATAAATGTAATGAGATCAAGTACATGAACCATTAATAAGAACTTGCTTAAGAGGAAAAACATCATTCCTAAAGGGATAGTCCTAGTTAAAACATGATTATTCCTAAAAGAATTAAATAAATGTTTGTAAACCCAAGCATCAGTATGATTCTAGTTACATCAAAAATGAGTTTAAGGAGAGGAAGGAAACATGGAGTTTTGAAGAGTTGGAAATAAAAGAATTCACTTCAAAGGAAAATTTTAGTGTAACTTATTTTTAATAAGAAGATCTACATTACAATCAACATTGGGTGAGCAGTGTATCAATATTACCAAATTTGATACAAAAGTCATTAAATTAGATAAAAACTTAAGAATAATATTAATACAATAATTAACCCTTAATTACAATCAACATTGAAATTGATACAATAGTTAAAAACTTAAGAATAAAATTAAATAAATAATTAACCTTTAATTACTATACAATATCACATTCATTCCTCATTCTATAAATTGAATCATATTCTTACATATTTCTCTATTTATCATAATATTATTTATCATAATATCCTGTCTTATTAAGGAAAATAAGGCACCAAATATAATTCATGATTTATTAAAAATATAAGGATTCTATCAAATTAAAGCACTCAAATTAATTTATGAAATTCATTGTCTTAATTAAAACGCTCAATTCCAGGCATAGCCATAGGCAAAGTTTTTATCTTTTTCAATAAAATCAAGGCAACTCAACACTGTTAAGGGAGATTAACAAAACTCCACTTGTCATTCACATGACCTATGACATAAGGCACTATCTTCAACCAAATTTAAATTGCTATAAGCAATAATCGCTAACAGGCAAGACACACAGGTGTAAAGATTTTGTCCCATTTAGCAAGGCACATAGGTGTATAGATTTGGTCTAATTGTTTAAGGTTCAGAATTAATTTACTGCCATTTAATAATTACGGCAAACTCAACTGTCATTCAAAATACCGTTTCAACTACCATTTAGTAAAGTTTTGTCAAGCTAATCAATGCAAATGACGCTAACATTAATGCTAACAAGGAACAACAATGTTAATGCCGAAGAATATCAGCGCAGTTCAGATCATTAATGCCAATAAAAGGGGTCGCTGGCAGGTAATGTAATGAAGGGAAATGCATGGGCAACAGACAACTCTTTTAGAGGAACCCAAAATCAAGTTTTTAGATAGTAAAATTGCCAAGGTAACAGAGAGAACAACATAAGGTAACATAGAGTAAAATATAAGGTTTAGAGAGTAAAAACGCCAAGGTGACAGAGTGTAGAATAAAATTTCGTTGTATATTACCAATCAGAGAGAAATTATTTCGTTGGTGGTAATAATAAAAACATAATCGTTGTACTCTTCCTCAGCATTTGCAGGCTGCAATTCTGGCATTTGTGCCCAATACCAGCGACTCAATCAACCCAAATGCTACGCATCAAAGGGAGAAAAAGAAAATGTGTACAGGGACACACCAGACGGACGCCCATAAGTTTTCTGTCAAAACGCTATACCTATCTCTCAAATGCTCCTCAAAAACCACTCACACAAGAAGTTGCACAGGAAAAAAAGCGCTCCAAGATGAAGTCACTCAAGTAAGGAAAATTTCTCTCAGGCGAAAAAAAAGGGGGATTCGCTCAAAAATCTCGCACAAAACGAAGTCGCTCAAGAGAAAGAATTAAAAAAACTAGACCAAGTTTAAAATTGTTGACACCTGAAATTCATAATCGTTACCTCAGTAAAATTTCAAAGGTAAAAATGTGGTAGTGCAAATATAAGGATTTTAAAATGTTAAAATCAAAGAATGTAAGTTCGCTTTTGCCCAATCGGTGAAATCGATGTCAGGGTGTCTAAGAACAACGCAGTGAGGTAACAAATGATTTGCAATGCACTCGAGTAGATAACCATTATCTAAGAAAAATAAACAAAACTCAGGGTGAGGATTTGATCCATCAAATATAAAAACTGGATAAAATGAGATAGCGACGAGATAAAAGCATGCCGATTTTAGGGAAAAACTTTGCCAACAATCAAATTCTGCAGGGTTAAAAAAAACACTTTAGGACACATGGAAATCCTTCAGCCCAAGACGATGGAAAAGGTAGACGGATGAGTTCGTCCTTCACTTCACCATCCTCGCACAGAAAAGAAGGGCCTTAAGATCCATAGGTATTTTAACGCTAAGGCGATGGCTATAGATCAAGCTCCTGGCCGACTGCTCAGGCGAGGACTGACATGCTAGGAACAAAGGAAAACAATCGCATGGGTCATAGTCAAACACCACAAGGCGGTCTCGACATGCGGGAAAACAAGGCCATAGGAGACGACAACCAAAGAGCTAGGCTAAAAAAAGTTCCGTCATCAACTTAAAAAGACATCGGTTTACTTTTCCATTAAATAAGCAGATCCAAGCATAAGTCCTAATGCATTCTACTCTACAAATAAAAAGAGCGTATCGTTGTCTGATCGCCTGCTTTGAATGACGTCCCTCGTTCCGTGCAACTCTCGCTCGTCGACCGTCGAGACCTCACCGGTACCTCCCAGCCAATGCTAGGGGTACTCTTCTTCCCCCTTAGCCCCCCGAGCCGCAAAGGGGCCACACACACTATCCAGAGATTTTGTCTAGCTCCCAACTCACCTCGCAAGGCCGAGCTACCACTCCTCTCCGAGATGGGTATCCCAACTCCCACAAGTAAATCAGTCAAGTCGATATTTCTGCAGTGTAACGTTATGCAAACATAAGATGATCCAACCTCCATCACCTCCCTTCATTATATAGAGTTTCCTGGTTCCTTACTTTCCAAATTTCTCTTTTAGTTAATTTTTTATAATTAATATCCTAAAAATTCTTCTCTGTACAAGTGTCACCCATCCCCTTCATTCCTCCATTATTTAATTTCTTTAATTAATTAACTATCTTATTTCCCTCACCCACCTAGAGTTACTCCTAGAATCACTCCTAGGTGTCCCTAAATTCCCTTACAAGCTTTAAAGGCTTTCCCTATTATGAAATTGCTAATTCAGTTTAAAATTAGAAAGCTCTTAAATGTAGATTCTTTACTAAGTTGACTTCCCGCTTTTTCCCTTTTTATGTTACCTCTTTTCCCTAGTTTCCTATTTTTTATTTTCCCTCTTTCCCCTTTTTTCTTAGAACTCAAAAAGGCAGGTGTGGAATTTAACCCCTCTTCCCTTTTATCATTAGTTTAGTATATTTTAAATTATCAAAAGATAAAATAATTAATTCTCTCTTTACATTCTATAACCACAGATTTTATTTCTTGTGAATAAATTAATTTCTTACTCCCTTCATGTTACAAAATTTTATGAAGATCATAATTAATATTTAAGTGGTTTTTATTTTAATTATTATTATTATTATTATATTTTATTTTATCCATTTATTATATATATATATTTTTAAAGGTAGACAAAATTTTACCCCTAGCGTAATTTTAGACTTAGAACTTAGATTTTGTACTGGGCAACATTTAATTAGGGAAATTGTTTTAAAAATTACTTAACATATTATTCGTTATAAGGCCATTTAGGTTCATTCCTCTATCATCAACAATGCGACGTGCCCTTCAGGATGCACTAGGTTCTCCAAGGGTGCCACTCGCCTCATCTATTCCCTTGTGCGATGTTCCCTCCAGGACGCACTACGTGCTCCAAGGGTGCCACTCGCCGCTCTACATTTTTCTTGTGTGATGTGCCCTTCAGGATGAACCACGTGCTCCAAGGGTGCCACTCGCCTCTTGACTGACTTGGTAGACATCAATAACCCCTGGAGTCAATACTCTGCCAGGTGAACTTGTGGGAGACTAAGGGATTCTAAGCAATAAGGCCCTTGCCTTATTTCGCACCCCTTAGAATCATCGTGAGCGACTGTCACAGTCCGCCCTCATGACATCGTGGCTCCTCTCGAACTAGGTAATCATTAACCTACAATTCGAGCCACGACGAGAGTGATAGTAGGTTGTGGCAGGGATGTTGTCCACACCTCTCCCTCAACATCTCTGATAGTCGTGCGTGACCCCTTTACTCCATATGTGAGTCTGGTCGGCAAGCTATCGTCAGCCTGCATCATCAACAAATCATGTCAGAATATATCCATATCATATCATCTAATCAGATGCACTAATATCATAGTAAAACAATCAAACCCCAATGTTACACTCCTTAACTCGATCTGGAGTCCAAGGGGTTCCATCGATGCCTCTATATCCTCAAGGTCCAAAGCCCTGCACACTCAGTAAAATTGAGTCAATAGCACCTGTCTATGTCAATGTAGTAAAAAAACATGTCATCAACCCATAATGCCTCATAATCAAAATCAAAAGTTTTAATAGAAAAAATTTTGGATCACTTGCGAGCAAGTGTCCTCAAAGAATAAGTTCGCTCAGTGCGCTAGAGTGGGATGTTACATATCTTCTAAAGAACATTTTAGAGGAAACTCTTTCTAGATGTGGAAGCTTCTACTAGGTCTTCTTACATTGACTTATTCACATTTATTAAATATGAATTATTAACTAATTGCATACTTTATTACATGGAAAATATATTACTCTACCTATGAAGCGGTTCAGGGGGTTAGGTCATCCTTAACATGCACTCCACCTTGAAGAACATCCTTGTCCTCAATCCTTGAGATGAGGAAATTGTTCCATAATGGTGGTTGGATCCTAGGTGTCATCTTATGGAGTTGTATATTTCCACTGAACTAACAAT
Organism: Picea engelmannii; assembly: GCA_009831015.1. Taxonomy (NCBI): domain Eukaryota; kingdom Viridiplantae; phylum Streptophyta; class Pinopsida; order Pinales; family Pinaceae; genus Picea; species Picea engelmannii. The sequence goes on along the minus strand of ML776836.1, from coordinate 480,078 downwards.
TCCTTGATGGTGTGCTAGTGGATACAATGCTTGTGCAGGTCGAAGACTTCCTATGTCTGCAACCAAATGGTACTTTCTTCATCTAACTCAGGGAGACTGGTTTGAGTTTCTCACTTAGTTCCAATCACTTTCATTAAGCATGAAACATGAAAAACAAGATGGAGCCTAGAATGACTGGGAAGAGCTAACAAGATGGAGCTAAAATATCTTGGTCACCCATTTCTATTGCTCCAGGGATGAAATTCGTTGTTCTACAAAAATTTGAGGCTCTGATGATAAATTTTAATTTGGAAGCATTGCCCCAATAGATAAGGATGCTAGATATACACAGCATGTATAATCACCAACATTTCCTTTTCATAGATTGATTAGCCCAAATATCTCTCTAAAAGTTGTCTTCTAGTGAAGACCAAAGGTCTTCCATCTTGCTCGACGATTGTCCCAATTCTTTTTCCTAAAGAATTACATTCCAAGAAAAAAGTCTTGATGAAGTTGGGAAGTTCCAGGACAAGAGTTGTGCACCTAGCCTCTTTCAAGGCATGGAAGGATTGATCAACTGCTGGAGTCCAAGTGAGATCATTCATTTTAAGGAGAGTGGTGAGAGGTGTTGAAATGTTTTCCATAATTCTTAACAAACTTGTGATAATATCCCATTAAACCTATAAAACCACGCAACATATTAATAATTTTAGGGTGAGACCAATCCTACGTATCTTCATTTTTCTTAGGATCCACTCGTACACCATCCTTGCTAAAAATATGACCTAGATAATCCACTTCCGAGTATCCAAAGGAACATTTTGATTGTTTGAGGAAGATTTAGTGCTGAGAGAGTAGATGGAGAACTTGATCCACATGAGTGAGATGGGAACTCCAAGTTTTACTATACATGAGAATATCATCAAATAAAACTAAGACAAAATGATGGAGAAAATGACAGAAGAAATGATTCATGAGACTTTGGAAAGTGGAGGGAACATTACACGAGCCAAAGGGAATTATCAAGAACTCATAGTGACCCTCATGAGTTCTAAATATATCTTAATGTTTTCCTCTTTCACATAGATCTGTTGGTATCTAGAATGGAGATCAAGTTTGGTGAAGTAATGAGAACCACTCAATTCATCGAAGAGATCATCAATGACAGGAATGGGAAATTTTTCTTTGATGGTGAGTTTGTTAAGGGCACAAAAATTAGGACACATGCATCAAGTGCCTTCTTTCTTGAGAACCATGACCACAAGAGAAGAATAGGGGTTGGTAATAGGATGTATAACACCCGCTTCGAGAAATTGTTGAATAATTTTCTCAATTTCAATCTTCTCGAAAAAGGCATGATGATAAGGGAGAACATTGGGAGGAAGACTGCTTGGTACGAGAGAAACAAAATGATCATGGGCACCATGAGAAGGGGGAAGTCCCCGGGAAGTAGTAAAAAAAGTCTGGTTTCAGAAGAGTATAGATTGGAGTTCGGGATGAACAGAGGGTGTCTCAAGGACAAGAATTGAGTGGATTTGGGCTCGATAATGCCAAGATGACCATTTTGGATAGAATCTAATGAAGTATAATCTACAATTTTAGAGAAATAGATTGTTGGATTTGTAATTTTAATTATCTTAGCCAATTCAAGGACTCTTAAAACTCCCATGTTGCATTTAATAATTTCTTAAATTACAAAATGATCCTAATGGGATCATCCTTTTATATTTTTAGTGATTTACAAGTAATAAAAAAAAAATTCACAAAACAATGGAAACAACATTGAGAAGTAAGCCATTTTAGTTAGACTTTATCCTATACCATCTTTAACCCAAAATATCTTAAGAGGAGATATTTATATTTGTGTATTAGATTAATAGAGAGAAATTGTTTGGGTCCTAGCCTCCCTAACCCCCTAAGTAGATATATTACTATGTATTTATATATATGGAGAACATCACTAGTAAATAAAGCATGTGTAGTAGTGGGAACACAATTATTCTAAGAGGGCTTACTAGAAGGTTATGCCTACTAGAAAGTTCATTCTCTAGAATTTTCTTAGGGGATATAAAGTAATATATAAATATGTAGAAGCATTTTAAAATTTGTCCTAGAAATAAATTGAAATATAAGCTCTTCTCTATTGGAGGTTCCCCCCCCCCCACCCCTTGAAGAGGCAAGTGAACATTGCCTCCATATCTGATGCAGGAGCATCGCAATCAAATCGAAAGGAAGTGGACGTGCAATTGGAATCGACACCTCAACACATCGAAGGAGTTGAACCGACAATTAACTATCTTGGAAGTGGTGTGGAGACTTTTTGGAATTCTCGTTAATTAATTTTGGTTGTTTAAAACTGAGCCACCGTTTGAAATGACGGAACCATTGTAAATCCTTTACATGACTGTAAATGTATTATAGGTGTGGGATATTAGCTCTGATTGGTCATTAGGTTGCATTAATTGAGTAGGTAACTTCTTGAATAGAAGGTAATAGTATTTAGATAGGAGAAAGAGAACGAAAAAAAGCTCTAGGTCCTTAGACAAGTTTTTCTTGTAAAAGTTGTAAAGGATAAATGACTGTAATTATGTTTCCTTCTGAAATGAATAGAAAAAAGGAAATTGACCCAAATACACAGTGTTGATATTGTTTACAGTTTGACTGTGTTGTTATGTGTTTGTGAATGGATGATGTTCATAGTGAATCAATGAATAATTGAATCACTTCAATTGTTTCTCTTCTATAAGTTATGCAAGGAGTGCATGCAGAGCACAAGGAGTGCGTGTGAAGAAGTATTTTTCGACTTAAAGCTTAGAAGAGATAGAGGGGAAATTTTGTATGCAAAGTGTGCATATTGAGCGCAAGGAGTGTGTGTAGAGACAAACTAGTGTTAAAGTTTGAAATAGCAGGAGGTTGAGCACAGAGTATGCCAGAAGGGTGTTAGAAAGTATTTTGAAAAGACACAGAGTGAAAGTGTGTGCTAAGGGGTGAGATTTAAATTTCATTTGCAAGAAGTTCAGGAGGAGTAGTGGTTTTAAGTCTCAAGAGGAAACACTTAGAAAAGTTTCTAAGTTTTGAAGAGTTGAAGCATTCAAAGGTGAAGCACAGAAAATTGAAGTTCAAAGAAAGAACAAGTATGGAGGATTGAGCGGGAGAAATCCTTTAGAAAGGAATTTTGAAGATTCGACAAGATCAATGATCAAGACCCATTCAGAAAGAGTTGAAATCTTATAAGTCGTTAGATCTCATAGAAGTAACACATTGATTAGTCGCGAGGAGTCATCGGAATTTCGTGAAACCAAAAGATTTGGAAGAAGCAGAGTCAAATTCGTGAAATCGTGAATCGTGAAATCCCGAAATCATCATGATCATCCATTGAAAGAGGACACATGGATAAAATTCAGCGTTTTGTTGATTCGTAAATCGATAAGTTGGAGGTACGAGTTGTGAGGATTCGTGAAACTCGAAATCACAACATAATCACAGTCGGTGGCTGGAGAGAAGTGTGGATCGTTGACCTGATCCAAATATTTCGCAATTTCGGGTATCGGAGGATCGAGAGAACAGAGGTGAATTTCATCGAGAGTTCTCGATACACAAAATTCCAACGCGCTCGGAAGGATTGGCCCCAAGTCATAGTGAAGGGTCATATGGGTGAAGGATAAGGGAGGCGCTAGCATGCACTAGGCCCTTGTCAGAATTTTGGGGTTCAAAAGTTCGAAGGATGGAGATTCGGTTGACTCATATAGCCGATACGCAAAATCACGATGCACCTTTTAGAATAAGCATGTGGTCACAATGCCTGGTCACGTGGAAAAAAGATTTCACTTAGCACTTGTTCACGTAGGCGTAAATTTTATAGAGACCCGTGGATTGTTTTCTTAGAGGTTCCAACAGGGAATCAAATATTGTTTCGATTCAGTCTTGAGAAGATCCTAGACCAGGAGGTCATGCAGCCCTTGGAGAGGATGGGGTATGCACCAATATCAATAAAGGTATACTATTTTGCTTCATATTTTCCATTGTGCATGCAATTCTGTTTCTTTCTACAAAATATTTGAGTAAAATTTGTGATTTATGATTTGAATATATCTATTTGGTACACCACAAGTGGTGTCAATTTTCTATTTTTTGCAGGCTAGAGATGTGTTGCGACGTCTATAAATATAAAAAAGATCTGATGTAAGTGAGTAAACCAATGGCTAGCGAAGTATACATGCATGATCTATAGGAGGTTTCACCTGGTTGGAAACCCTTGTAATCCCTATTGGTACCCCTATGAGTAGTCCCACATCAAAAAACACCTAGATATATAATTCACTTCCATGTACCTTCAAGTATATTGAAAGTGTTGTAAGTGTCTTGAAACCATCCTTATATCATTCATTCGACTACATGAGTGTTATAATGGCATAGAGAATAGTACTCTCTCATACCTAGGTAATTGGGTAGTGGCGATAAGGGTATGATTGAATCTCCTTAGTTAGAGACTTGAGATATTGGTCCAAGTACTAATATTAGACATGTAAATATATCAAAGAGCTATATATAACAAGGAAATCTCTTGTCCTTTGGATCCTTGCAGCCCTACTCATTTTTATTAGTCTAGAAACATTCTAGAACAAGGAGCTATGTTGAAATTTTGATTTTTGAACGTTCAACCATTAGAAAATCCACTTCCTACTTCTAGCTTAGGAAATTCCTACATAATATTCAATATTAATAATTTGAGCATTCTGTCAATGTAGTATTTTTCAGTTGGGTGTATAAATATGTAGCAGTAGAAAAAAAAACAAGTATAAAGTGGTCTCACCCACACCCTTATTTGGGATCTATCTCAATAGATTCCTTGTGTTACGTTGATTGTAGTGCTATCATTCTTCCATAATCCATTTTTATGTGGACCCACTCATCCCATTATTGGCTTCCTATCTCAACATCTTTAGAGAGTCACATTAATCACATCCCTATAATTATCCAGAAATTATTTTAGTGTGGACCTGCTAGCCCCATTTCACTTCTCCCATATCCCTAGTTGCACACTCCCATCACTTTTTTTCTTATGCACCCCATCGAGATGGAAACCCGAAACCAAGATTTCGGAAACCATGTTGGTAACTTGGAACAATTATGTGATGACTTGAAAATGAAACTCACAAAATATCAAGCTACTAACAATAAAAAATTTGCTACAATTAATGATCAGATGGATACAGTTAATACCAAGCTCAAAAGACTAGACGATGCACCTGACCGCTTGTCTGAATTTTTTACTAAATTCATGGTCACCTAATACCCAAAACAACAATTACAAAAACAAAAATTTGAATCATCCTGTTCCATGAGGCTTCACTCTAACCCCTTTTTTCATGATCTACACCCTCCTAAAGTGGTTGTGAATAAATTTGATGGCTCAAATCCCACATGCTAGGTCACTCAAATGGAACACTATTTTTCAGTGCATGGTCTCATCAATGACTTAAAGAAACTTTGTGATAGTGTCTTATATTTAGATCCCAAGGACTAGAAATGGTGGAAATGGTGTAAGAATTCCCAAAAAGGTTATATTGTTTGGACTCAATTTGTCACTAAACTTTATGAGTGTTTTGAAAGAGATCCTCATCATTTGGGATGCTTACCAGGATTAAACATTTGGGTAAAATTGAATATTACATCTCTTCTTTTGAGAAGTTGTATTTTTCAGACTAAAGACATGTCAGATACATTTTTATGAGAATTATTTATTAGTAGTATGAAGAAATAAATCCATACTCACATCTTAATGCGGCCTCTCCTTACCACTTGGCTTGAAGCCAATCATAGAGCTAGGGAAGCATAATAGATGGTTACTAATCAAATAAAAAAACCATTCTTTATTCCCCATTCCCATCCTAGTAATCCCTCTCTTCCCTCTCCTCCTCTCAATATCCACAAGTTAACTTGGGATAAAATGGAAAATTGTTAGCTTAAAGGCCCTTTTTACAATTATGATGACAAATATTTTTATTGGCACAAATGTAAGGAGAATAAACATCTTATATCCATTTCCAAATACATTTCAAAATATAATGGTGATTCTCTCCCTCGATAACCTATGCCTCAACTAGATGATGATATTCCTCCTTCTAATCAACCAGATGTGGAACCTCGTATCTTCCTACACGCGTTGGATATTATTTGAGCTCCCCAAACTCTTAAATTAATTTGATATATCAAGAACTGTAAATTCATTATCCTAATTGACAGTAGAAGCACTAATAAATTTATTCATCGTCACATTTCCCAAGAGACACATTTCTTTATCCATGCAGTGAACAAATTTCATATCATGATTGCTAATGAATGCTCCATGAAATGTGGGGGTCATTATTAAAATGTGCACCTTTAAATAAATGATTATTCTTTTAAATGTGACATATTTTCCTTTGAAATGGATGGTTATGACATTTTTCTAAGTGATGAATGGTTATGCACACTCGATCCTATCACCTTGGATTTCAAGGAGTTATACATGAACTTCCAGCAAGATCGAAATTGTTACACTTTGCATGAATCATTATAGTTTATCTAGAGATTTATCTCACATCGTATTGAAAATATCCTAAAAACAAGATATTATGGAATTATTGCCTAGTTTCATGCTAGTGAAACCTATGATACCCATTACCAACCCATTCATCCCGATGCATTTCTTCTTAAATAAACACCAATTAGTTTTTGAAACCCCCCAAGGACTCCCATCCTCCTATGGTACCCATGATCATTCCATTCCAGTCATACCTAGGAGCTTCCCACCCAATGTGAACCCTTATTGCCACTTATTTTCTCAGAAAAAATGAAATTGAAGATATTGTTCAAGAATTGTTAGCTACAAGTGTCATCCACCCTAGTACCAGTCCTCATTCATCCTCGGTGGCCATGGTACTAAAAAAGTAAGGAACTTGGCACATATGTCTTAATTTTTTTTCTCTCAAAGGAATCAACATCAAGGATAATTTTCCCATTTCAGTCATTGATGATATTTTCGATGAAGTTAAACGCACCTAATTATTTACCAAACTTGATCTCCATTCAAGCTATCACCAAATTCATATGAAAGAGGTTGATATTCCAAAAAAATATTCTCATATTCATGAAGGCCATTATGAGTTTTTGGTGATGCCCTTTGGCCTTTGTAGTGCACCATTTGTTAATGTTTGGACAACATCAGGAATAAATTCTTCTATATTAATAATTAATAATATATAATAAGTAGTAATAATAATAAATAGTTATTTATTATCCAAGGGATGCATCCTTTCATGGATGGTCACCATATTTTCTCTATATATGGAACACTCATCATTGTAACAAAACACATCGATCATATCTCATCTCATCTGAAGAAAAAAAACATGGTATCAGAGCGGGACTGGGCTTGAGTCCCTCATGGGAGGGCCTAGGAAAATGAGAGAGATAATTGTTATTAGAATTGTTCCACTACACGATTCTTGTGAAAGACAAATATAAAACATCCCCGTTTATGTTTAAGATATCCTAAAATATGAATATCCTAGTCACCATGATGATCCTCTAGTTGTATGACTTAGGCCCAGAGTTGAGGTTAAATATGGATCTCGGTTTTATTAAAAATTTAGAGCCATCAATATCTTCCCTCTTACATTAGAGGCAGGGCCTAGGAATTTCCTCGAAGATGGATGAAAATGCATATGGACCGACTTGTTTAGCATGATCCATTTTGGAAACCTCAATCTGCATCTCCATGAAGATCTGCATCCTCTACACCTCTAATTCCCTTGTAAACTCCTTGTGATGCTTCCCGAATTCCATCATTTGCTACTACTTGACACTCTCAATATGCTCATAGATCTCCTTGAACTTCATAATCACTTGCACCAATTCTGTAACGAATATCTTAGAGGACGAAGATGACCTACTCACCCTATTGTGCTTCTCATCGGCCCCATCACTGAGTAATCTCTTTGTTGCATCAATGGAGCTGAAGGACAACCAATTGAAACCCTTGTCAGGGTGCTTGGGGGGAAGTAGAGGAGGTAGAGGAGAAATTTGGCTTGGGGCTATGGATGAAGATGGAGATTATTTTGTTCTTGGTGCTTGCTCCATGAGGGTCCTATGAGGTTGTTGATGTTGGTGTAGAAGGGCCATTTGGAGGGTCCAATGTGTTGCTTCCCTCCATAACACCATAACAACAGTTTGAGTTTGTTCCCTATGGATTTTCTCTGAAGATAATGGTTGCATTGAATGAGAAACCATAGAATTACAGAGGTCACATGCAGAAGAGAATGACCCAGCTAGATGTGGAGAGGTTGATCCAACCATGGGTTTATGATTGGGTTTCAATTTTAGAGAAAGAAAAACAAGAGAGGGCATGTTTCTTTTGGCACACCATCCACATTCAATCTCTCTAGCTAGATGAAAGGGATTTCAGACAACATGCAGGTTCGAACCCTAGCGAGGATTTCCTATGAGAATGATCGAGTTGAGAAATATGGTGAAGGATCACTCATTCTTCATCTCCTTTTTCAATTACATATGTTTCACACCCTTTTAGGAGGACGAGAAAATAATGGGAAAAGAAAAATCATTGCGGTTGAGGGTGTTTTTTGGGAACATGAATATATTGGTTTCTTGATGTTGTTGAGGATTTTGAATCCTATGTGTGCTACTTATAAGGGCCACACATATACACCGAATCTCGAATGACTCTCCTCAAATGGATTTAAACTATTGTGGATGACCTAAATTTTCATATTTGGATAAGTATAGTAGAGAGTTTCTTTTTCCTTCAATCAGATATCAAATACTGAAACAAAATTGTGATCTGCATCCTGGATAAAGGCACATGACAAGTTATTGTAATTGTTTCTTAGATTTGGTTGAGAGGGAGTCAGCATTGCGAGTAGAATTCGGTGAACAAAAAATATGCAGTGAGAGGATTTGGGACAACTTCATTCCAACTAGAGTCTGGAACCAAGACATTGGTTCCATGAGGGAACCTCGATATGTCTTAGACATGTGTTCCATGAGGGAACCACAATATTTCTATTATGGACACAGTTTATGAGTGAATCCTGAGGTTTGAAATTTTAGGATATTTGGGTGTCCAGTATACATTCATGTGCCCAAGGAGAAAAGGAATAATATAGACCCTTCAGGTAGAAAGGGTACATTTGTGGGGTATAGTGAGTCTTTGAAGGCATACTGAATCTACATCTCTGGTCAAAGACATATTGAGGTGAGAAGATATGTTACCTTTGAGGAAGAGGTATCCTTTAGGAGATATAGAGGATCTTACATGGATATTGATAGTGAGAGACGGGAAGATATGTCATCTTCTCCCCCTCACCCTCCAATAGTTCAAAGAGAGACATTTGATCCTATTGATCAAATCGATCCTATTGATCATGTAGCTCCAGTTGATGTTCCCAGAGATATTGCAGTAGGTTAGAAGATACCTACATGGACTCATTAGAATCTGCAGGAGGAAGAGGGACATGCATATCCTCGTGGTACCTTCCGAGAGAAACATTCTCAGTCTAGAAACATTCTAGAACAAGGAGCTATGTTGAAATTTTGAGCATTCAATCATCAAAAACCCCACTTCTTACTTCTATCTTAGGAAATTCCTACACAATCTTCAATATTAAGAATTTGAGCATTTTGTCAATCTAGTATTTTTGAGTTGAGTGTATAAATATGTAGCAGTAGAAAAAAACAAGCATAAAGTGGTCCCGCTCACACCCTTATTTGGGATCTATCTCAATAGAATCCTTGTGTTACATTGATTGTAGTGTTATCCCTCTTCCATAATTCATTTTTATGTGGACCCACTCATCCCATTATTGGCTTCCTATCTCAACATCTTTAGAGAGTCACAATAATCACATTCCTATAATTCGATAGGAAGATATTGCATCTTCTCCCCCTCACCCTCCAATATTTTAGAGAGAGATAGTTGATTCTATTGATCAAATCAATCCTATAGCTCTATTGGATGATCCCAGAGATATTGCAGTAGGTCGGAAGAAACCTACATGGACTCGTCAGACTCTGTAGGAGGAAGAAGGACATGCATATCCTCATGGTACCTTCTGAGAGAGAAAGAGACCTCAGAGATATTCCTGCTATGCCACAGTTATCAGCCACATCATTTATTATGATCCTTTTTTTTATGAGGATGCAGGTAGTCAGCCAGTATGGAGAGATTCGATGATGGAGGAGTATCAGTCCATCATGAAGAATATGTGTGGGATATTGTTCCGAGACCTCAGGGGAAGCATGTAGTGACTTCCAAGTGGATATATAAGATCAAGCACACACCTGACAAGAGCATCTAGAAGCACAAAGTGAGATTTTTTGCTAGAGGATTCTCTCAGGTGGAGATAATATATTATGAGGAGACATTTTCTCTGGTTTCTCGATACACTTCTATCCAAATGAATATTTCCCTTGCAACATCAATGGGTTGGAGACTACATCAGATGGTTGTGAAGACAACCTTTCTCAATGGAGAGATTGAGGAAGAAATATACGTCGAGCAGCAATATGGTTTCATGATACATGAGAAGGAGTCTCATGTGTGCAGGTTGAAGAAGGCCTTGTATGGACTCAAGCTTGCACCTCGAGCTTGGTATGTGAGGATTGACGGACACCTAATGACTTTAGGCTTCAACAAAAGTGTTGTTGATCCCAACCTGTAATATAATAATTTTAATGGACCTTGGAATGATGCACTACTTCTTGGGACTAGAGTTGTGGAAAAGAGTCGATGCGATCTTCCTGAGTCAAGGGAAGTACACAGTTGAGATATTGAAGAAGTTTGGGATGTTGAACTATAAGTCCATGACTACACGAATGGTGATGAATTTGAAGAAACTAAGTGTGTCTTATTCCAATTCCTACGAGATTGATCCAATCCTGTACAAACAACTTATTATATCATTGATGTATTTGGTTAACACCAAACCATATATTGTCTATGCACCGAGTGCACTTAGCTAGTTTATGAGTCATTTAAGATAGACACACTAGATTGTTGTGAAGAATGTGTTGAGATACCTGTGAGGAACAATTGGACATGGTCTAAGATATACTTCTAGTATTGACATGACATTGCAGGGATATAATGACTCTGATTAAGCAGGGAGCGTAGTGGATAGAAAGAGAAACTTTAGGTGTTTCTTCACTTTGGGATCTACCATGGTTTCTTGGTGTAGCAAGAAACAAGAATTATGTGGCTTTGAGCATCATAGAAGAAGAGCACATTGAATTAAGTGTGGAATTCTATGAAGTAGTGTGTATTTTCAACCTCCTTATTGAGTTATCTGAACATGTGTTGGGTTCCACCATTATTCATTGTGATAACCATAGTTGTGTGAAGATCTCATAGAATCCAACGTTTCATGACAAATCGAAACACATTGATATCAAGTACCATTACATATAAGACATGGTGTAGAGGAAGGAAGTATTGGTGCAATACATTCCTACATATAAATAGGTTTTCTATGTTCTTACCAAACCAGGATGAAGTTTGAGTACTTCTATGATAGACTTGGCATGGAAAAAAATGTCTCCCTCACTAAGAGGGAGTGTTGATTTTTGCAGCTTTCTAAGACATTATCCAGATCGTACTCCTTTGTGACTGAGTTGAGTTGATATGTTACGACACTTATTTGAGAAGGGATAAGTGGGCTTGGGATTATATCCCAACATCCCTTGTGGAGATCACATGAGGACATGTCAAAGGAGTTGACCTTGACATCACACACTATGGGGAGTTGAACCTAGTGTTTCTAGAGGGAGTAGCCTCTAGAATTCCACATGGGAGTTCCATGTGTGACACACTCCAGATCGTACTCCTCTTTGACTGGGTTGAGTTGATCTACGAGGACACTTATTCGAGAAGTGATAAGTGGGATTGGGATTATAGTCGAATGTCACTTATGGAGAGAACATGAGGACATATCAAGGGTGTTGACCTTGATATCACACGCTATGGGGAGTTGACCAGTTAGTGTTTCTAGAGAGAGTAGCCTCTATAATTCCAAATGGGAGTTCCATGTGTGATAGACTCCAGATTGTACTCCTCTATGACTAAGTTGAGTTGATATGTGAAGACACTTATTCGAGAAGGGATAAGTGGGCTTGGAATTATCACCCAATGTTTTTTGTGGAGAGGACAAGAGGACACATCCCTTATGAAGAGAACATGAGGACATTTCAAGTGATTTGACCTTGGCGTCACACACTATTGGGATTTAACCCTAGTGTTTCTAGAGGGAGTAGCCTCTAGAAGTCCACATGTGAGTGCCATGTGTGAAAAAAATGTTTCCACAATGTATCGAGTAAGAATCAAGTGTAACTTCTCCTAGATTGGGTTGTAGAATAAGGGAGATATGATGCATTTATCACAAAGGTGTACTTGTGATAAATGGGCCTAGGCATAGTCCTTCCTTGATCATGGGAAGGAATAATATGGACTCAAGGTGCTTGAGGTGCTTTCCACGTGTCAGTTAGCATCGAGATAACATTCACTCACATGTGTGTACCTATGGTGCATGACCCTAGTGTGGTCTTTGTCCTAGTCATGGTGATTTGACAAGGAATGAAAAAGACTCAAGATTCTAGATGCTATCACATGCAGACCTAGAGTGAGATTAATCTCAAAGAGAGTCAATTGGCTCAGAGGGAGAGCCACAAAATTATTTTTCCCTCGGTTCAGGTGGGAGAGAGATATCTCCCAAAACTTATAGAAAAGTGTCATGAGTCTAGGGTGAAGTTTGTATACTTCAGAGACAATCTTTCACATGATGAAGAATGTCTCCCTTGTTGAGAGGGAGTGTTGATGTTTGTACACCATTGGGAAGACATCCTTCTAGATTACTAATTAATAATATATATAATAAGTAATAATAATAATAAATAATGATTTATTATCCAAGGGATGCATCCTTTCATGGATGGTCACCATATTTTCTCTATATATGTAACACTCATCATTGTAACAAAACACATCGATCATATATCATCTCATATGAGGAAAAACATCACCATCCACCTTCCAGAGTCTTATGAATCATATATTTCAACCCTTTCTATGTCATTTTGTCCTTGTCTTTCTTTATGACATCCTCATATAAATATAAAATTTGCAGGTCCATGTTACCCATGTCAACCAAGTTCTAAAACTCCTTTCTCATCATTATTTATTCCTCCAGAGATCAAAATTTTCCTTTGGCATTTCCAAAGTTGAATATTTGGGAAATATTTTTAGTAAGTATTTTGTACAAGTAGACCTGAATAAAATTGAATAAATGAAGGATTGACCTTATCCTATAACTCTTGAAATTTTATGAGGCTTCCTTGGTCTTATAGGGTACTATAAAAACTTCATCTAGAAATATGGAAAAATTGTGTCTCCCCTCACCATCTTACTTAAGAAAAATGATTTGAATTGGAATGCAACTATAAATCAAGCCTTCTAGGATTTGAAATATTCTATGTATATTACCCTAGTACTTGGTCTACTTGACTCCACTATTTTTTTTTTTTTTGGAATGTGATGCGTTGGGAAAAGGCATAGGAGTAGTTCTCATTCAAGAAGAAAAACCATTGGCTTATACCAGTAAACAATTCTATGACTGACGCTTGGGAAATTCCACTTGAACACTATGGATATCTAGTGTCTTTACTTTCTTGGGCATCATTTTCAAATTAAAACTGGTCATTGTATCCTCAAATAATTTTTAGAGAAAATAATTTAATCACTAGAACAACAAAAATGGCTTACCAAGATGTCAGACCATGATTATGAGATCATTTATAACAAGGGAAAGTAGAATGTGGTAGTTGATGCTCTTTATAGAAACTACTAGGAGGAATGGACCCTCTTTACACCCTCATGCATTTCATCTAATTAGGTGAATGATGTCCATAAGAATGGTTCACAAATCCCAATATTCCCAAGCTGATACAACAACTTGAACATGATTCTAATGTATCTCCTATATACGCTTGGAATAATGATGTTCACTCCATTATAAAGGGAGTATATATTTGATCAAGATGTATAAATTTAAATCCATTTCCCTAACTAAAATCCATGCATAACTAACAATAGGTCATTCTGGCATTCATAAAACATATGAATGGATGAAAAATTCCATCTTTTGGGAATGCATGAAAAAAGACATATTCACTTTCATGACTGAATACAGTATTTTCCAATGACATAAGGAAGAAAAAATGAAGATCCTAGGTTCACTACAACCTTCAACTATTCCACCTACTTTATGGACATACATTTCTATGGAATTCATAGTGTTTCCCAAATATGGGAGTAAATCAATGATTATGGTTCTGGTTAATAAAATTTCTAAATATGCTCATTTTTTGCACTCCAATGACCCTTTAAAGCTTTCATGGTTGCTCAAGTATTCATGTACAATATCTTAAAACTACATGGTAAGATGCAATCTATTTTCACAGGACATGATACCACTTTCACTACTAACTTATAACAATAATTTTTTAGGTTACATGGAAACTAGTTGAATCTTAACACTTCCTATCATCCCTAGAATGATGGTCAAATTAAATTTATAAATAGTTTTTGGAATCATATTTCATGTGCTTCAATTTAGAACGAAAATATCAATGGGTTGACTAGTTACCCCTATTTGAATGGTGCTACAATACAAAATATCACGGTGCCACTCGCACGATCCCATTTGAGGTGATCTATGGCCAAAATCCTCCATCTGTATTTTCTTACCTACCAGGTGTCTCCAAGGTACAAGACTTCGAGAAAACCATTACAACTATGGATGACATTCGTTGCACTCTCAAAGATAATATAGTCATGGTTCATAATTAGATGAAGAAATAGGATGATCAACATCACTCTAAATTCCATTTTGAATAAGGGGATTAAGTCTTCTTTTGTCTACAATCATATAAGAAAACTTCCCTCAAACAATATCACCACCATAAGTTGGATCCAAATTTTTATGGTCCCTATATGATAATCAAACATATTGGGCAGGTGGATTACAAATTGGCACTTCCTAACAACTCTAAGATCCATAATGTATTTCATGTCTCCTAATTAAATAAAGTGGTTGGATCCAATTGCTAGGTTCAAACTAATATGCCTGAATTGGATGAATAAGTATCCATTTGGTTGCAACCAAAGTACATCCTTGAATAACTAGATTGTTGTCTCTACTAGCACATGATCTAGGAAGTTGTAATACAGTGGAAGGATACATAACCAAAGGATTCCACATGGGAACCAATAACCATTCTACAACACTTTCCATGTCTCAAGCCTTGATGACAAGGATTATATTTAAGAGGGAGGCCATATTGGGATCCTAACCTCCCTAACCCCTTAAGTAGATAGATCACTATGTATTTCTATGCATGGACACCATCATTAGTAAATAAGGCTTGTGTAGTAGTGTCTGTGTGCACATTCTTTCACACCACATTGCCACTTTTTCAACCATCAACTAGGGACAATTTTAGGGGCTAAATTCCTCCCATGGGATAATTTTCCATGCTTTTTTCCAAAAAAAGATTTCCAATTTCCAGATTTTCTAAAAAATATTCTCCCAAATTCCATAGAATAAAATTATTTTACATTTAAAATCACCAAAATTTTATAAAAACTATAAAGAATCTTTAAATATTTGAATATTTTTTCAAAAATATCGTCAAATATTTTACAATTTGCATATTAAGGACTACTAAGATTCGCCAAGGTTTCTACATTTTAATACATTTTGTCATCCTTAAAATTACCCCTTCCATCAACCTCATGGGAATCCCTTGAACCTCTTATAAAGAATTGCATGTCTATATATTAAACCATGGGATCATGATTAAGGTAAGAATAAAGTTTGTGGATATGGTGGCAATTTTTTTTTGGATGAGATATTGGTGTAAGTTTTAGGAATCATCAATATTTCATTCTTATTTATGGTGGCATACATACATGAAAGCAATATTGGAAGCTAGGTTGGGTTGTAGCACACAAAAGTATTATTTTGACTATATAAGAATAATGTTAATTCAACACCTTGTTTTGAGAATGAAAATAAATGTTTCTCATTGTTAAATGATACTAATAAGAATAATGTTGTTAACACTCACAATCAGTTTTTAATGTTGATAATTTATGAGTGGAAGTTAGAGACACTCATCGACATCAAACAAGGGAAATATCCTAGAAGTAAAATGTTCACAACAAAGAATCCATACCTCTACAAATGGAAGAGGAAACTCTAGGTAGAGAATGGATTTCCATGACCTCTTCAAGGAAGGATTATAGAGTAGAAATAATTCAAGGAGACTCTTGTTATATTTATTTTTGATGATTATCACTAGACTTAATTTGGGGTTAACAAAATACATTTATACAATGTTGTTTTGATGTTTATATGTTGAAATTGTGTCTTTCAAAAAAGGGTCCTATTTTAATTTACATCAACTTTGACGTAATTTTGTAAAATTTATTATAAAAACATCTCTAGTAATGAATGTTGGTATATATAGATTTATGAAAATTGATATTCTAATAGGTGTTTGATATATATTGGAGAAGGAAGATAAATTGGGGAGGTTTAAAAAAAAAATACACTAGGTGTTAATTTACTTATCATGATCCCTTTCTTTTGTCATGAGGGATTCACATTTTTTACCAATATCTTATCATGTTCATTCATAAATAAGGTTTTAAAATTCGTACTCTAAACGTTCTACGTTTTTTTCCTTTTTTCGGGCATATTTTTTGAGGAGAAATTGTTGGATTTGTAGATTTGATAGGTCAATTCTGTATAATCTGAGTGCCCCATGAGTTTTAAGCATGATAAATCCATTTATGCATTCAAAAAAGAAATTTAAACAATTAAAAATTGTAATTCCGTGCAAATTTAAGTCAGAAGATTCCGATGAGAAGGGAAAAAATGTAAAATGTAGAACAATTATACGATGCCATTTTAAAATTGTGAAAATTAAATTCAATATATTATAGGTATTGGAGGAGGAGGGGAATGTAGGGTATAGTGTATTTATGGGTATTGCATGTTATAAAAAGGGGTTTCTAGTAAAAATTACATATATCTAGAAAAAATACGAAGTTATTTTTATTAGAAAGATGTATTGGGGGAGAGATTCAATAAAAGAATTTTGGGAGGTATTTATCGACATCTAGTGAAATTAGGGGTATTTTTTAATATAACATGAATGCACATGATATGGAATAGGCTCATTGAATGAAGGCCCCATGGCTCTTGTATCCTACACTGTCTTATTCATAAAATAGGAGCAATTCCTTGCAAGTTTGATGTAATTTCATATTACCATGTTCTTTGAACTCATAATATGAAAGAAAATCAATTTTCCAATCTAATAATTCAATTAGGAAGCCATACATATGCACAAAATGTTGTTCCATTATGGCCACATTTTGCATGCATTATATTTTTGGTGAGTGATTTTATTTACTGCATGGTGTTGATATCCTTCACAACATGGGGAAATTTATAGGTTGGTCTCTATTTTGAGATGGAAAATGTGGATAATCTCTTGAGGTTCCATTTGATGTTGCTGGGGTTTCCTTTATTAGTCAACCCTGGCTTTGTGGAGGGAGGGATACCTTGGGAGATTCCCTTTTTCTCTTGTGGAAGTGCTATATGATTTCTTTGGAATTTCTCCAAATGGATAAATTTATGAATAGTCGATGTATGTGATTTTAAATGGAAAAGGTAAAGAAACATCTAAGAGGTCATGAGAATTAAATAATAGAAGCCCATCTTTAATTGCTAAGTACAATGTTGAAATGGAGTAACTAGTAATAAAATTGGGAGAAGCATCTAACTATAAAAATCAGGGATCGTGATAGGGAAATGACCCAGCTTAAAAGGTAGGTTGAGGATTTGGTAGACACAAAATAAAATATCAAGGGTTTAGCGAGAAATCAAGGTGGTTGTTTGCATGAGATGGATAGGAAAATTGATATTCTTATAGTTAGGGTGGAAGTGTAACGCCCGATATTTTGGTTTTAGGTAGTTAGAACTTTGATTTTTCTCATCTTAGTAATTCATTGCTTAAAAAACTATTTGGACTCAACAATGTTGATATAGACATGTGACAAGTGTACATCTTGACCTATTTATGTGTTGCATACTATTATTTTCATTTTTATATGCTCATGATGATGATAACCCTTTGATTTGTTTAAACATGCAAATTAAGATATGGAATTTAGGTACATGGATATCGAATCAAAGTTATGTTGTGAATGCATAACAGAGGCAAGCCATGATAAAAATAAACATAGATTTCTTAATTGAATGCCAATACAGATATGGATTCTTATATGAAATTATGATGTATATACATAGATATGAGTTATTGGTGAACTAAACGACAGGTTGATGAGCTATGTGATAGCCAAATGACTACAATGATGAGGGAACATGGATGTCGTAGACATCAAGAAGATAGTGTATGTTATAATTTGTACTTATGATTTAATTTATGGTTTCAAATATTTCTATGATTTGTGGTAAGTGTGGTTTTGATAGGACACACGACTTTCCTAGAGTGGTTGTTTGATGACGTGACTCTAAGAACAGTAGTTGCACAATAGGGCTTGATGTAGGGTGTTGACCCTAGTTCTATAAGGAGGGGTGGAGGTATTTCCCACCTTTTATCCTTTGAAACCTAGAGTCGTGAGAGGGCTGTGTGAAGTCACACTCCCCTAGACGTGTGATGGCGACTGCTAGTTTCCTATTGGGGAAGCTTGGTCAAGATGTATGACACTTCCGCTTATGAGTTCTATCTGGAGTTAGGTCAATATAGTTGACGCTCCATCTTAGTCCAACAGAGGAATGGATAGGATGGAAGATGGAAGTAGGTTAGGAAGGAAGGATGCTTCGATGTTAGTTGAGAATACTTATTGGGGGTTAGAGATGCCACTATTGTTTACTCACTTGGTTCCTACCATGTTTAAAACCCTCTTTGATTTAATATTGATATTTTAAGTATGAAAATGAGTTATTGATGAATTGGTGTAATTTAGTTCGTTAAGATTATTAAATGATGCATTACTTGATTTGTTGTCCTACATGTCTTGGTGATCATATAGGAACTATGCACTAGAGGAAATGAGTGTTTATCGTTAGTACATACATGAGATATGTGTCTGCTAGCTACGCACACATACCCTACCCATGTACACTAGTATAAGTAATTAATGTATTAATTATTAAAGTAAATTATTAACTATTTAATTGAATGTTTATTGAATGTGTAAATTATATTGCATACAAAATATCTAGAAGCATTAAATACCTTCTTGACTTTGATAGATGGTGGGTATGATGAATTAAATGAACATGGTGGAGTCTTATGTACATTTTGGGGAAAATTATCAAATAACATTTATTAGCTAGCATGAGAAGAAATACTTTTCATTTTATTTATTGTTGTTTAATGCAAGTCATTTATATTTAGTTTTATTTTAATATTTTCCCAAAATATCTAGATAAGGGACGTTGATGGATAATAATGAGGGTGGTTGATGAGATTTGGGGAAGGGTGTATGAAAACTTGATAAATAGGGAGAAGAAGGGATGAAGAAAAGGGGGAGGATGGGGAGGTTTGAGCATGATGAGAGGTTGTGAAATCTTTGGAAGATATATTTCTTATGATGATTTTCTTTGAGCATTGTGCTTTGTTGTTCTTGGAGTCATGGGCATGGAGGGCCAAGAAACGGAAAGGTTTCTTGGATCTAGGAAGCCGGATAGGATCCTAGTTGACAGGGAGGATTCCGTTGTTTCACTCTGGGAAAGCGGGAAAAGAATGCTTGGAAGCACCCATGACTACATTACAACTGATGAGCTTTGACAAGCTAAGGTGGAGGTATTTTTTGGTGGTATTTGGTTATTGATATTTTGTATATAATTTTGTTTTAAGTTTTAGATCACAAAGTTATCATATTATTTATTTCATCATGTTATCTAGATTTATCATTGAGCAAATGTAGAAGAATTGTATAAAAGAAAATCAATAAAATTATGCTAAAATGAAGTTGTTATTATGTATGTATTTAATAAATGATTAATTTCTTAGCATCCTATAGAAAGGCTTTATAGGATGGTCTAATGCATTTCATAATTCTTCTCTAACCAATTGTTATCAAGGGGAACTAAGGATAAAGAAATAAAATATCGAGGATGTATTAATGTGTTAATCAAACATAACAGATTCCCATGAACAACATCACCATGTGACTACTACCAATGAAAATCCTCTAGCTCTAAAAGAGGTCTTCTATGAACCTCATTTTTAAGTTAATACAAACTACAAGTATGCATTTCTACTCAACGAATGTGTTGGGATATATTCGAGTTATCGTCGAGGATATCGTATTTTTGTAAGAAGACCATAAGTTTTCTTGACGATATTTAAAATTTTTAAACATTAACTTCAACCTTATTACATTTTACATTTCCTAACCAAACAATTACGTCAAAACATTTCCTAACATAATATTATTAAAAAAATACATATTTTAAATTATATAAATGTTGAAACCAAACCATACCAAAATCTAAATCTAAATTTATAAATTACATATATTCAAATCTCTAAAATGATTAAATATAAAAAATATTCCATACACTTCTCGTGACATATACATAATGTGTATTATATAATGTCCAAGTCCAATTCATTTATACATTATGATCCATTTTGTGTCATTCTCTATTAATACTTTGCAAATCATATTCAATCAAACCTAACTCATTTATGTATGATTTTTTTTTCATTCTTTAATAATACTTTGTAAACAATGACTATTAAAAACTAACTAAAAAATCAAACTAATATCAAAACTTGAAACAAAAATTACACAATATAAAATTATAAAATATAAAAAATTATTTAAATACACTTATCATTAGAGATATATAATATACATTGTAAAATCCAATCATCATTACACTCATCATTAGATATGTATATTATATAGTGTCGAAGTCCAACCTTTATTTTTAAAAAGAGTTATATGATTTAGTGTTTTTATTGGTTTAATAAAAATAAAAAATGCTCTTATCATTAAGAACATCAGAGAAGTTTAGGGTTATAAGGGGTTATTAGTCCCTGTCGAAAGTATAGAGGGACTATAGATATTGATAATTCGTTGACTTTATATAAGTTTGTTGTTTGACTACAAATTCTTGAATACTTTCTAATGTTTGACCTACATAACTAAAATCATTATTTTTATATAATAAAAAAACCCATATATCTAATGATCGGATTGGATGATAGATTTGAGGTCTTATTGTCAGCTTCGCTATTCCCAATGAATTATATGTTTCCATATCCAAAGTTTTATCATGTACAATACTTTTTTTTATTTGTACTATTCATATTGAAATGTTTAGATATCCAAAGTTTATAGTGATCGATACTTCATTGACTTTATATTAGTTTTTTGTTTGACTACAAATTTTTGCATAATTTCTATTGTTCGAACTACAGAACTAAAAACATTATTTATTGGTTTATTTGTGTTATTATTATTACTCCTTTGTATTTGTATTGAAATGTTTGCATACCAAAGGTTTATATCATTGACATTTTTTTTGAGGTGCTTGAATAAGCCTGACAACTTAAATGTTTACATGGTGCAAGGTCCTCAAACAGGTTGGGCATCTTAAATGATTTCATACCACGAGGTCCTTAGACAACTTGGAAGCCTTAATAAATGTTTATCTAAATAGGCTTCTCGGAGTACATTTACCTCGAAATTTTCCATACAATGTTGTAGTGAATTTGGACAATATTGTTGTCCACTGCTAGTTGAATAGGCATTGTATGTTTCATACTTCTTCTAGTCTTAGAATGAAATTTCGTCATCGTTGAAGCTACATACATTGTTTACTGGTTTGGTGGGTGCTTCTTCTTCATTGGTTCGTCGGTTGTTGCTTGTTGTTGTTTGGTTCACGATTCGATCTGTGCTTCTACCTTTCATCGTTTCGGAGTAAGTTTCCATGCCATAATTTCATTTTCTATTCCTTCTTTGTTGTTTAGTGTTTGCAGTTTGCAAGTAAGAATGTTTGCTTATTTCTACTGGCATGCTCGTCATATGTTTTCGGTTCCTTCTATACTTTGTCTTCAGTTTGGTAATCGTTGGAGATACATATGTTGTTTATTGGTTTGGTGATTGTTTCTTCTTCATTGGTTCATTAGTTCGGCGATTGTTGGTTGTTGTTGTTTGACTCAAGTTTACGAGTTTGGGGCCTTGGGGATGCAATTGGGCCTATTCGTTCTTTCTCGCTGGTTTGGTGCTTGATGTTTTATTTTATTTACTTCGACTTTACTGGGTTGGGGTACTGAAAATTGGAGCTTTATTATTATTATTATTTGGGTGCTTTACGGTGTTCAGACTATGCACCTGCGAGTGGACCTACATTTGTGTTATTTGTCATGTCTAGCGAAGTTGAGATCGGTTCTACTGTAAAGTTTTGTCTGTACTTCAGTGTTGACATGATAGAAAATAGTGTCATAAGAAATAATTGGACAACTACATGTGCATTTGCAATTTCCGTTGGTTTTTTGTTAAAATAAAACATGTGCAAGTTGCACTTATTAACCATATATGGTGGAATGTGCCCATATAACAATATATGTTCTTTATCCTCTACACAGACCGGTGTGACCATGATACAATTTGTCTTGTACTTGAGATACGATATGTACACCAAAGATATTGCAAAATTATATTTCCATGTCTAGAAGTATATCTGGATACTTTGCCATGGAAAACCAAAATTGTTTAGCTATGGCCATGCAATTTCTTAATATTTTGTAGATTATAATATATTTTGGGCAGGGAAAAACTTTATATATTTACAACCATGGATGGAGAAAAGAAAAGGTTCATGTTTCTACCTATATTTTATTCTATTCGTTGATTCTCATTTATTGTATGTACATATTACTTGTTCTTTGATGAATACCATCTTCCATTCATGTTCATTGTATTTTGTGTGTTCCCACATTCAAACAAACAGAACAGCTGGAGAAAATGACGGAGTCTTGACTGCAATGGTGGAAGAGGAGATACAAAGGTAGATGCTTGTACTGTTATTTCATATTTCTTTGTTTTGTTTTTCATTTATTGTTTGTATATGTGTTCACCTAGTTTATTGTATGTAGATATTGCATACCTTCCTACATAATAACTTATATTCGTTACATGTCTTCCTGCATACTACATTCCTTCATGTCCACTGTATTTTTCCTGCATTGCTACATTTAAACAAACATAATTGCTGGAGAGGACAATGGAATATTTGGTGCAAATGTAGAAGAGGAGTTACAGAGGTGCATACATGTACTCTTATTTCATATTCCATTGTTGAGTATTTCATTTTGTCTGTGTATTTGTTGTGATTGTTCTATTGCTTTGCACCTTTTTTGTTGTATGTATATACTACGTATCTTTTTGCTTATTATCATGTGAATCATATTCTGTTTGTTGTTACATTGAAATAAATAGAACTGTATTTCTTTCTTTTACATGTTTTTCTTAATAATAACATACCTTCATGTCCATTATATATTTGGCGTTGCTACCTTGGAAGAAACAGATTGGTTGGATAGGAAGATGAATTCTTCTATGCAACAACATAGGGGTCTGTGGTATAATCTTCGAAAAGGTATACCAATTGTGCTAGTAAATTAAATATACAAAGTGGGTGGGGGCATATAATATTAGACTAGAAAATGATGATTTGACAACAATGGGCCTTTTTGCCCTCCACATTTCTACTTTTTCCATTTTTTATTATCCCTTTTGCTTTCTAATTTCTCTTCTTAGACGTCTTTCCGAAAATGCCTTGGTGCGCGGGTTGGCAGACTCTCGGTTTCACATTTATGGTAACGCTTCTACATTATTCCATACTTGCCCACTTTGTTTATTGCGGGTGCTAGGATGGAGGGTTCAAGATTGCGCCTTTGGCTTCTGAGGTTCCATGATATACAGATTGGTCGTCGTGCCCTGCCATCACGTCCTATTTATTGTTACACATTTTTTCAGTCAAAAAATTTGAGGCATACAATTGGACCCTCAGGTCCTCATCTTTCTTGAGTATCCCTTGAAACCCTATTTTTTATTCCATTTCCTTCCACCCTACATGTGACATTAAGAACTATTATGGACAATATACAATACATATTCTTGTTTAGTCCTTCTGATGTTTATCTACACGTGCTTGCATCAGAAAAATTTGGACTAGTGACATAACCATGAGCAGTCAGTCATCCTAGACATCAATAGACTGATAAGGCCAAAGGTAAAGATGCATACATTCTATTCTTAGTATGTTTACCAAACAAATATACTCAACTATTTATTCATCTATGGCATGGTGAATATGACTATGTCATATGCAATACATACTTTTCAGTTGACAAGAAGTATCAAGAAGTACAAGAGAGATGTCGAACATAGCACAGGTTCTGTAGACTAAGAGGTATGGTTTCAAAACTCTGGCTCCATAGTTCATCCAAGATGTGCATCTAATTGTAAATTTATGCCAGGAAAAAAAGAAAAAAATAATAATTCACACTGCCATTCACTTTACTTTTCCTGTTCAAAAATTCTCACCACATCTAAACTTGTAACACCCAAAATGCTATCAATAGAGGGCTTGAACAGCCACCAAATTGGACAATTGTTCATCGGGGACATAATGGTCTTCTATAGCACTTACTTGGACAAGGAAAAAGAAACTAGATCCATTATGCGTGCTAACATGACAAACAAGGCGACCATGATGTCAGTCACACTAACTATTCCTACACAGCTTGTCTGGAAACATGCATAAAAGATATTGCCAGGTAATGGGATATCCATTACAAATTTTAATATATTTCCCAAAACAATATATGACCATGGTGATTGTGAATGGATTATTTCTCTCAACGAAACAAGTATTGTGGAAAAAATTCCCGCTATTTGTTCAGAATATCATTTCATCTCGGACGCAACTATTAGTCAACTTGCACAGAGAAATGACATTTACCCAATTAGAACCATTGGTGCGGCTATCACACTGGCGAGAAAACTTGGATCGCAACACATTCTCCATATAAAATATGGAGAGTCAGACAACGACAAGGCAATGGTACTATTCTCCATATCCAATTTTGTCCTTTACTTTCACATGTCCATGTATCTCGATTAAGTTACACAAATATTTCAATGTTCCATGTTGCAACTGCAATTGTTTGATACCTATTCAAATTTGTTTTCATCAATGGAACAACAATTGCATAAAGGAAAATTTCCACTTATTCTCTTCAAAAATATAACAAAGAAAAGGGATGTTAGAGAAAGGATCTTTCGCACAACCCAAGCAACATTTGTAACAGAGTTGAGAGAAAAAATAGTATAGGATCTGAAGAAACTAACTAGCTCTACAAATATTGTGTGTATACATATACATATTCATCCTCACTTTGCTCATACAAATATCCTTCACCAAATTTCTACGGTTTATTTTTATTTTTATTTTTTGGGGGTGCAGTTGTATATTATATTGTTCAATGTATTAATTCCTATGCTCACATTTCTAGGTTGAAGGTGTTTTGGTTGCAGCGAATGAGTACTCGACCCCCTTTGAGCCTGTATGTGTGAAATGAAACTCTCCTGCTTCTGCTTCCGCTTTGATAAGTGATGACACAATTGATTGTTTGCAATGCAGTAAAAAAATTCCATACATATATGGACATTGCCTCAATGTTGCCATCCAAACTGTGGGAAACACAAACGTGCATTGTACAATTAGAAATCCTATGTTACAATATGTGCTTCCTGGGTTAGAAGAATTTTCATATGAATCATATCTACAGAAAAAGGCAAGCAATGTCTACATGTTGTGCAAATTTTGGATACATAGAAAATTTACCTTAAATGAGGACAATGCAATATTCCATATCGGCTGAAAAAATAAAAAATAAATAAAAATAAAAAATCACATCAAGCTTTGGTAGGAAACAAAAATATGTCATGTGTCTTTGTAATATTTCTTCAACACCAGATGAATGTTCGTCGAACTTGAGTACTTGAGAATCTAATTACAAATGCAATCAATGTTGTTATTTTAATGTTTTCTTGCATCTCCGAGTGAGAATTTCGCATATTTGGTTCGACGTGCAAATAAAAAAAAAAATGGTAGTTGGTTGTGGCTTTGATGGAGAAGCCTGCATGATTTTTGGGTGCCCAAGTTGGAAATTTTTTTTTCAACTATATAGCCATGATAGGATTTCTGCAATTTTTTTTGGTGCCCAAATAAAATAAAAATTTGTCTCCAACTATAAATTTATGGTATGGTATCTTCATTTTCTCGATGCCCTAATTGAAAAAACAAGGACTCATCATGGATTGAAACATTAGCTTGAGATTTTCATATCTCTCTATAGAGATTGCACACGCATAAGATTATTCAGTCCAAAAATGGGAAGCATGGCATCATACCCCATAAAAAGAATCCAACTTTAAATAACTTGTTCCCATCCTTTAAATTGTCGAAATAGATTTCTCATCTAGGCAGAATCATTAGGAATTTCCAATAATACTGGAAATTTGGCATTGTTAAAACTGGTAGTGATATACGATGGTGCTATCAGAATAAAATGTCCATAGTGATCTTGATTAATGGTAAAATAGTAATCGGCAACTTTCTTGTTCCCCATTTTGAGATCTGGTTATAGCTAGCGTTCAGTGGCGAAGCTCTGTTGGTTTTGTGTTGTCTTCTATTTGGCAGAATTTTGTTCATATCCCATGGCCCTGGTTATTTTATTGTCGAAACATATACCAGATGTAAGAGAAAACCAATGCCACGACATTTTTTTTATATATATCAAATTTTTTGATGCAAAGGTCGATGTGTGTTTCTCTATGAAACCTTGTGGGATCTTGATTGCGGCCTCTTTGGTGTTTACTTGCTTCTTGGTTGTATGCTTTGTTCTGGAAAATTAATAATACATTCAGGATCTTCACAATTTTTCTATGATCTTAAAGACTGTAGAGGACATGCTTTTCCCTTTAATATAAGCTCTGTGACACAAATGTAGTATGTGGCTCGTTTTAGAAATTTTCCTTGATCGATGAACTTAGTAAAATTAATCTCCTGGAATAATTTGAAATAAAAGAATATATATTGTGCGAAGTCTAATGGATCTATCATATCAACAAGAGGCCATTAAAATTCAAATTCATCGTTGTTATACTTTCGGTGAAGCTGATAGTACAATAACTTTACTTAGACATCCAAAAATTGATTTTCTTGTAGCTTTTTGAGGCTTCTCTTATACAAGCAGATCCTAGAAACTATAAGCATGGATCATTGTATTTGTTCCTTGATTGAAGAACCTATTCACATGTTTAATGCACTTCATAGTTGTTTTTAAAACCATCAATGGGGATTTCTTAAACCAATTCCCACTTCCGAAAATT
Organism: Picea engelmannii; assembly: GCA_009831015.1. Taxonomy (NCBI): domain Eukaryota; kingdom Viridiplantae; phylum Streptophyta; class Pinopsida; order Pinales; family Pinaceae; genus Picea; species Picea engelmannii. The sequence goes on along the minus strand of ML776836.1, from coordinate 452,531 downwards.
TCCATCCCATTTCTTTTTTCCATGTGCTTTCTGTTTCTGGTTACTTACTCATTTTTTGGAAAATGTCTAGGTGAGGAAGTTGGCAGATTCACGTCTTCAGATTTCCACTTACTTTTATATCACCAGCCCAATTGACCGCTTCCCAGTTTCATATTGAAAAAAAAATTTGGATCGCGGGTTACCGGATAAGCGAGTTCAACAGTGTGTTTCCATTGTTGCGCCGCCTGCAAACAACAGTCGGACTTCCACGATCTAGAAATTAGGAAACAAATTCCCCTTTATCTCATTTTTAACACCTTTCCTTGATCGATGAACCTAGCAAAATTAATATCCTGGAATAATTTCAAATAAAAGAATATATACTATGAGAAGTCCAGTGGAACTATCATATCAATGAGATGACATTAAACTTAAAATCCGTCGTTGTTAATACTTGTGGTGAAGCTGACAGTAAAATAACTTTACTTACACCCCAAAATTTATTTCCTTGTATCTTTTCAACGCTTCTCTTACACAAACAGATGATTGAAACTATAAGTATGGCTCGTTGTATCTATTCCTTGATTGAAGATCCTATTCAGATCTTTAATGCACTTCATAGTTACTGTTAATACCATCAATGGGGATTTCTTATACCAATTCTTGCTTCTGAAAATTGCCATCCCCACCTTTTGTTTTCCCATCTGCTTTCCATTTTTTATTACTTACTCGTTTTTTTGGAAAATTCAAATTCGTCATTGTCAATACTTGCGGTGAAGTTGACAATACAACAAATTTACTTACACATCCCAAAATTGATCTCCTTTTATCTTTTCGACGCTTCTCTTATACAAACAAATCCTGGAAACTATAAGTATGGCTCGATGTATCTATTCCTTTATTGAAGAACTTGTTCACATGTTTAATGCACTTCATAGTTATTGTTAAGACCATCAATGGGGCTTTCTTACACCAATTCTCGCTTCCGAAAATTGCCATCCCATTTCTTTTTTTCCATCTGCTTTCCATTTCTGGTTACTTACATATTTTTTCGAAAAATGTCTAGGTGCAAGAGTTGGCAGATTCACCTCTTCATATTTCCACTTACTTTTATATCACCAGCCCGACCGATCGCTTCCCAGTTTCATATTGTACAAAATTTTTTGATCGTGGGTTCCTGAATAGGTGGGTTACCAGATAGGTGGGTTCAACATTGTGTTTCCATTGTTCCACTGCCTGCAAACGACATCCAGACTTCCGCAATCTACAAATTAGCAAACAAATTCCCCTTTATCTCGTTTTTTGGTACGTTTCCTTGATCGATGAACTTAGCAAAATTAATTAACTAGAATAATTTGAAATAAAAGAATATATAGTATGCAAAGTCTAATGGAACAATCATATGAACGAAAGGACATTAAAATTCAAATTCGTCGTTGTCATACTTGCGGTGAATCTAAGAGTACAAAACTTAAACATCCCAAAATTGATTTTCTTGTAACTTTTCGATGCTTCTCTTATACAAACAGATCCTGGAAACTAAAAACATCACTTGTTGTATCTATTCCTTGATTGAAGAACCTGTTAAAATGTTTAATGCACTTCATAGTTACTATTAAGACCATCAATGGGGATTTCTTACACCAATTCCCTATTCCAAAAATTGCCATCCACTTTCTTTTTGCCCTTTGCTTTCCCTTTTTGGTTACTTACTCGTTTTTCAAAAAAATTCTAGGTGTGGGAGTTGGCGGATTCATGTTTTTAGATTTCCGTTGTTACTTTTATATCACCGGCCCGATTGACCGCTTCCCCATTTCATATTGAACAAAATTTTTGAATCGTGGGTTCTTGGATAGGCGGGTTCAACATTGTGTTTCCATTATTTCGCCGCTTGCAAACAACACCCAGACTTCTTCGATTTACAAATTATCAAACAAATTCCCCTTCATCTCGTTTGCTTTCCCTTTCTATTTACTTGGTCATTTTTCCGAATGTGTCCTTCTTTCAAATGTTTCATGCTCTTATATACAACACCCAAAGTTCTGCAATATACAAATTTCTTGCTCAACATTGCGCTTCCATTGTTCCCCTACATACAAACATCACCCAAAATTCCGCAATATACAAATTGATGGCCAAAATCTCTCATTGTGACATACAATTTGACCATCGGCCCCTCACATCTCCTGAGTATATCTTGTGACCCTTTTGTTTGTAACTCGCTCGACCGCTTTCCATACTTGGGCAATTCTTGGAATATTTTTTGCGAGTTTGATCTAAAAATGAAGAAGAATTGAAAAAACTTGAATAATTATTGCAAGTGAAATGTTATGTGTTTAAATCAACATGATCAATTTGCAACACATAAATCAAGGATTAATTATGCAAAATACACATAGACAACAGCATAAACAATGAACATCAACTTGATAAAGGAGTTCACCCCTCTCTGGGCTACATCTCCTGGTCCAGCTTCCAATGGATCATTATTATTAAATTTCTCAAAGTGCTCAAAAACATGCCTTACAATGCTCAAATTGGAAAATCGACTGCTCCAATGGCTTCCCAGCGTCCCAAAACCCTTGTCTAGGCTCTTTCGGCACCTGAAACGGTCGAAAAATGAGAAAGATATGCTTCCTTGAAGTCTCCTTCTCCAACCTGTTGTCTCTGGTTCTACAAATTGTACTCCTCCTTGAGCAAACCTGGCTCACACGCTCATTTAAGCGTAAAAACTTAGTCCCGTGCATAACCGCGCATCGATACAAATCGTAGGACGGTTAAGGGTGCGCCATCCCCTAACTGCCTAGGCATCTGGGCACATGGCGCATGGAACCATAGGCTAGGTGCAAAAGTAGTTAATCCGCTTGAAACCATATAAATCCCGCGCAAAGGTACAACCGCGCGTACACATTGTAATATGGTAAATTGCATATAATATAACCATGGGTTATCAAACCCGTGCTATTATACAACGACATACATATGTGAATGCAATGCAATATAAACATTGGTATATATATCCCACTCCATTCGTTGGTCCTTGAAACATAGTCACATATCGTTTCATATGACTACGGGCCGGGGCTAAGCCCCGGCCCGACCCCCGCCCTTTTGCATATTGAAAGGACTTTATAAAAAATGTGTTGGGTTACATATTAAGTCACAAGCTATGGCGTATTGGTCGGATGGTTATATAAAGGTTTATATATGGGGGGGAGGTCCGAGGGTCGAACCCCATGGACTCTCATTTACATTTTATATATCAATATGAACCAACAAATAGGGGACACATGGCGCCCATGCATTGGGCCACGTGTCTCCTTATTATTCACCATGAATCGGACACGTGTCAACATACTATTCGTCCAAATCAACCAATGAAAATGTGCCACATCACCCACCTGCCACATCACCGTATGGATGGTACGGCCCTACCACATCACCATACGGACTGTACAGACAGGTACAATCATCATCCCAAAAATTTTGCCTGTTTGGCTTGGCGGACAGATCGCGATAACTCCTTCATACAGACTTCGTTTGCGAAAGTAAATATACCGCCAGAATCAGGAAGATGAGACGGACGTAATGGCACTATTTTCGTCGCATTCCGAGCACTTTGAAAATTGATCAAAATTTGATCCCCTGATCACACCTCCCCATTGGGAGGCTTTTGGACCTCCAAAAGACTATCTTAGTCTATGTGAAGATGAGGGTATAGTTCCCTCACCCTTCCAACCTCAATCCACTTGGCCTTGCTTGGATTTGTCCCTTTAAGACCAACTCGCAAATACTCCACATTTCCTCGCTTCGAAGTTCGCATCCTCCTGTCAAGTATGGTGTCTTCATGCAGTTCTGTTAGATACTCTGGAGAAAAATCATCTATGGAAGGAATCTGAACATCCTCTCCTTGATCATCAATCAATGGAGGCTCATACAACTTCAAATTCTCAACATTAACAACTGCATACATCTGCATATATGGAGGCAAATCTAAAC
>ML776836.1:414110-444902 GCA_009831015.1 Picea engelmannii | reverse complement strand
AGAAGCACCATTCCCTCCATCTCTGCCTGGAGTCTTGTCACCACCGCCTCCCTTATGCATTGAAGGGTTAGAGCCTTCACCCTGCGACATCATGGTCCATTCCATTATGACTTTCATCATATCTCTCATCTGTATGATAGTCTACCTGAAGTCTTCTTCTTCATTCAGAATATGTTCATTATCTTCTGCATGTGACATGCTTGGTGAATGTCTCTCTGCAACTCGCGGTGAATGAAACTGCTTCCTCCTCGTCGGATAAGAACTTGGCTCCACAAGTTGACCTTCTCCTCTTGTGAGTTTCAACCTTGTGAGCATCAGAAACAAAACTTGCAAACAATCAAGTCTTCAAAACCAGTGCTCTGATACCAACTTGATCTAAAAATGAAGAAGACTTGAAAAAACTTGAATAATTATTGCAAGTGAAATGTTATGTGTTTACAGCAACAGGATCAATTTGCAACACATAAATCAAGGATTACTTATGCAAAATACACATAGACAGCAGCATAAACAATGAACATCAACACATAAACACAACAACTTGATAAAGGAGTTCACCCCTCTCCGGGCTACATCTCCTGGTCTAGCTTCCAATGGATCATTATTATTAAATTTCTCAAAGTGCTCAAAAACATGCCTTACAATGCTCAAATTGGCAAATCAACTGCTCCAATGGCTTCCTAGCGTCCCAAAACCCCTGTCTGGGCTCTTTCGGCACCTGAAACGGTCGAAAAATGAGAAAGATATGCTTCCTTGAAGTCTCCTTCTCCAACCTGCTGTCTCTGGTTCTACAAATTGTACTCCTCCTTGAGAAAACCTGGCTCACACGCTCATTTAAGCGTAAAAACTTAGTCCCGTGCATAACCGTGCACCGGTACAAACTGTAGGACGGTTAAGGGCGCGCCAACCCCTAACTGCCTAGGCATCTGGGCACATGGTGCATGGAACCATAGGCTAGGCGCAAAAGTAGTTAATTCGTTTGAAACCATATAACTCCCGTGCAAAGGTACAACCGCACGTACACATTGTAATATGGCAAATTTCATATAATATAACCATGGGTTATCAAACCTGCGCTATTATACAACGACATGCATATGTGAATACAATGCAATATAAACATTGGTATATATATCCTGCGCCATTCGTTGATCCTTGCGACATAGTCACATATCGTTTCATATGACTACGGGCTGGGGCTAAGCCCCGGCCCGACCCCCGCCCTTTTGCATATTGAAATGACTTTATAAAAAATGCGTTGGGTTACATATTAAGTCACAAGCTATGGTGTATTGGTCGGACGGTTATATAAAGGTTTATATATGGGGGGTAGGTCCCGGGGTCGAACCTCGTGGACTCCCGTTTACATTTTATATATCAATATGAACCAACAAATAGGGGACACGTGGCGCCCATGCATTGGGCCACGTGTCTCCTTATTATTCACCATGAATCAGACACGTGTCAACATACTATTCATCCACATAAACCAATGAAAATGTGCCACATCACCCACCTGCCACATCACCGTACGGATGGTACGGCCCTGCCACATCACCATACGAACTGTACGGACAGGTACAGTCATCATCCCAAAAATTTTACCTGTTTGGCTTGGCGGACAGATCGCGATAACTCCTTCATACGGACTCCATTTGCGAAAGTAAATATACCACCGGAATTAGGAAGACGAGACGGACGCAATGGCACTGTTTTCGTCACATTCCTGGCACTTTGAAAATTGAGCAAAATTTGATCCCCTAATCAGAGTTGGCGGGTGGACGAAATGTACAATGCTTGGTCTCTCTTTTTCATCCCCGCTACCTTTGTACTTCTTTTTAGATATGCAATTATTAAGCTTTAATGCTAGTAGTTCATCATGCATGAACCATTAATATTGTCATTAATGTCTAGAAGGCCAGATACGATTTGTCATTAATACAAATTAAACCAAGATTTGTGGAGAAGAGTGTTATCCTTTCCAAGTATTCATTTCAAACATGATGCAATCTCTTTTGTGCATCGGTTGATTGGGGCCTTTAAGAAATCTTTAATTCTTAATCGCTCTTCGTCATCACTGCCACCTTTGCATTGTTTTCTAAATATGCAATTAGTAATCTTTAATGGTAACAACTGATTATGCACGAACCCTGGAGATTGCCATTGATCAGTGAAAGGCTCGAGCATATCTTCCATTGGTACGCATTAAACCAAGATTTGTGGAGGGTTATATTATCCCTCCCCAATTTACATTTCAAACATCGTCTGGAGAAAATGGAAATTGTCATTAACTTATGGCAGTAGTTGTGTCCAGACACAGTAAACACCTTTGGGCATGATGGCCAGAGGTTCCAGTATTGCAAGGCATATTCTTACTACTCATCTCCCTCCGCCCAGGAGCAAAAAAGGATATGGTCCCTTGGTACACAGAGAGATATATTTCAAGCCAAAGAATTCCAAGTCAACCCTTCCTTCTTAGACAACCTGCCCAATTGCATTGATGGCTAGCACAGAGGTTGATGCGATGGATTTAGAGCAGAAGAAGATGATCTGATGGACGATGATATAGCAATGGATGATAACAATGCAGAGATTGTTCCCACCCCTGCGCCCAAATTGAAATCAACCATAATGGGTGGTACTTCCCGGCTCAATGATGGAGGTATTGACAACACCAAAAGAAGGAGTTTCATAAAATAAATCGATGTTGAATGCAATAGCCGCTTTGTAGCTCAAAAGTAGGAATTCCAGAGGTCCAAATTAGTTTATTCTGGGTGGAAGTCTTTCACGGTAAGGAAATGATTTGTTGATGCTCCCAGAGATATATTTGAAGCCAAAAAACTATTCAATTATGAGACCATTGTCATGTTCTCTGGATATACAATCAACATCTTAGGGAATGAGGACTAGAACTCCCACTGGTGCAAGGCATATTCGTACTAGTCATCTCCTTCCACCCAGAATGGACTAATTTGGGCCTCTAGAATTGCACGTGCAACCTGTGTCCTTGAAGTTTTCGACTGTGGAGAGGCGGTTTCTTGGTATGTCCTAACTTTTAGTTAATGGATATTCCATTTTCCCTACAACGTTTTTCATCTTCTTCCTCATAGGAATCTTCTGAGAACTATCAATTTTACCATAGGATGATCCATTGAGGAGAATAATGCAAGGATTTCCTAAAAAAAAAAGAATGGTAATTAGTTTTGTATGCATGTTGAAGAGCATTTTGATGGCTCCTGCATGTTGCAGATCCTATGCCTTTTCTTATGGCAGATATGTTCAATTTTTTGGCCCAAAGAACTCGGTCCAATTTCTAAGGATAGATATACATTGCTCAGTGTTCTTTTTTTTTTTAATGGATTTACTATTAAAAAAATTGCCTTGGAGTCTTAGTTGCTTCTTCTTTTCTGTATTTAACACCTCTTCTCATTAGCATGGTTCAATCGTCTCGTAGTTCTTCGATATTGTATTTGTTTAGGCACTTTGTTCTAAAATGGAGAATCTAACAATTATATGAAAATGCACTGTGTCGATCCATCAGGATTTTATGGAAACAAAAAATGAATCTCAGACAGTTTCAAACCAATGTTCAATTCTATTCATAATGCAGTTACAACATAGCAATACCAAATCACAATGTTGCAGCAATATCGTCATTCTTGTTTCTAGACATGCAATTATTAATCTTTAATCCTAACAATCCATAATGCAAGAAGTTTAATACTAATTAAGTTAATATGTTACAGTCATGGAAGAATGTATCAAGAACACACTTTTTCCCACAAGTTGTAATAAAATCTAATCTTCAACAAAGCATTTGCTGACAATTACTAGAAAATGATGGTTTCGCAACAATGGGGCTTGTTTGAAACTAATTCGTTCTTACGAAAATTTCCCTTCGCCTTTCTATTTTCCCACTCTTTTATCCCCTGTAGTTTCTCTTTGCGGTTACTTAGTCACTTTTTCTAGAAATTTCTTGTTGTGCAGATTGGCGGATTCACGTGTTTTGACTGAGCTCTTCCCCTTTGTCTAAATTGCACTTTCCATTATTCCATGACCTGCAAACAACACTCTGGATTTTGCGATATGCATATTTACTTCTGGACTCCCACATCATCCCCTCTTTTGTGTTACGCATTTTGTACCAAAATGTTCCAATATATACAATTTGACAATCAGGGCCTTACGACTCCTCAGGAACCCATCACCCTATTTTGAAGCCTGTCCGACCACTTTCCACACTTGACCATTTCTTGACATCTCTTTGGCAGATTGACAATTTTGCGGGTTCATGAAATTTCAAATTTCTAGTTTTTGTTTCCTGTGCTCGCTACCTTCACATTTCTTTCCAAGTATATGAAATATGTATATAACTTCTCTAGCAACATACAAAAAAGATCTTTCCAGGAAATGGAATATCTAGTGCAGATTTGAATATATTGGACCTTCTTTTCCCTCTTCTATACTTGACCAAATTGCCATTTCTTTTTCCCCTCTACTCTCTCTTTCTCATTACTTAGTCATCTTTTCGAAAATGCGACTCTGACCAACCACTAGCCATTCGATTCCTAGGAACTTTTTAGATCGCGAATTCTTGGGCAGGAGGGCTCTATATTGCACTTCCATTGTTCTGTGGCCTGCAATCAACACCTAGACCTCCCCGATATACAAATTTGTTGCTGCACTCCCACATCATACCCTCTTCCATGATACATAGTTTGCACATGAAAGTTCTGAGACCTTCAATTTAACCTTCGGGTCCTCACATCTCCTGGGGAGCTATTGTCACCCCGTTTTGAAGCCCCTGCATCCACTTTCCATATTTTTCCATTTCTTGGAATCTCTTTCGTGCCTCCAATTCCATACTTACCTGACTTTTTTCTCTTTTAGATTCCCGGACATGCGGACTACACTTCCAGTGCTCCTTGAACTGCAAACAATCCCCCTCGCTTCCAAGATATACAAATTGACTTCCGAACTCCTACATCATCCCTCTTCCATGTTACACAGTATGCACTCAAAAGTTATGATTAATACAGTTTGACCGTCGGGCCCTCATGTCTCCTCCAGGACCCTTGTCAGCCTATTTTGATGCCCGTACGACTGCTTTCCATGACCATTTCTTGCAATCTCTTTTGCAGATCGTCGAGTTGGTGGGTTCAGACAATTTCCAATTCCTAGTCGTTGTTTTTTGTGCCCGCCACCTTCACACTTATTTCCAAGTATATGCAATAAGTATATAAGTTCTCCAGAAACATGTAGAAAAGATCTTTCCAAGAAATGGAATATATGTTACATATGTGAATATATTATCCCTTCTTTTCCTTCTTCTATACTTAACCAAATTCGCATTTCTCTTTTCCCTATAATTTATATTTCTCGTCACTTAGTCGTTTTTCCGAAAATGTCTAGCTGGGTGGGTTGACGGACTTGTGAGTTCATGACTCCTAGATCAGCCCCTCTTCTGTGTTACACATTATGCACTCAAAATTTTCAATCAATACAATTTGACCATTGGGCCCTCATGTCTGCTTGGGAACCCTTGCTAGCCTATCTTGGAGCCCGTCTTTTGGATTCACACATCATCCCATCTTCCATGTTACACAATATACACTAAAAAGTTATGATCAATACAATTTGACTTTTGGGGCCTCATGTTTCCTTGGGAACCCTTGTCAACCCATTTTGAAACCTGTCAGACCGCTTTCCACAACCATTTCTTGCAATCTCTTTCGTGGATCGTAGACAATTTCCAATTCCTAGTCTTTGTTTTCTGTGCCTGCCACCTTCGCACTTCTTTCCAATTATATGCAATAAGTATATAACTTCTCCAGAAACATGAAGAAAAGATCTTTCTAGGAAATGGGATATCTATTACAGATCTGAATATATTAGCCCTTTTTTTCTGTCTTCTATACTTAACCAAATATTCGCTTCTCTTTTCCCTGAACTTTATCTTTCTCGTCACTTATTCATTTTTCCGAAAATGTCTAGCTGTGCGGGTAGACAGACTTGTAGGTTCACATTTTCACTTATGCTTTTATATCGCGACACTGACTGACTGCTTCCCCATTCCATACTTAACCACTTCTCCAACCATGGATTCCTGGTAGTCAGGCTCTAGATTGCACTCCTATTGTTCCATGACCTACAAAAAGTACCCTGACTTCCACGATATACAAATTTACAGCTAGACTCACATCATACCGTCTTCTATATCACAGTCTACCTATCATGCCCTCTTTCATGGTACACATTTTGCACTGAAAAATTTTGAGGCATACAATTTGACTGTTGGGTTCTCACATCTCCTGTGGAACTATTGTCACCCCATTTTGAAGCCCGCCTGTCTGCTTTCCATACTTTTCCATTTCTTCAAAGTTCTTTTGTGGATCGTCGGGTTGGCGGGTTCAAGAAACATACAATTCCTAATCATTGTTTCCTTTTCCCACTCCCTTTTGCAATTAGAAATTAGCAATTATATATAAGATCTTATTTCTAAGTATGCAATTAGAAAGCGTTAATGTTAAACCAGAATTTGAGAAGATTTCCCATTAATACGCATAAAACCAAAATTTCGGGATGGTTATATTATCCCTTCCGATTGTTAATTTCAAACATCATGGAATGTCATTCATGCGTCGTTGGGTTAGTCCGTTCACGAAATATTCAATCCTCGATTTCGAAAACAATTCTGACCAATCGTTTTCCTATTCCATACTTAGCCACTTTCCTAGAATTCCACAAATATACAAAACTGGCCACTTAACTTCCCCATCATGCTCTCTTTCGTTTTACATGTTTTGCAGTCAAAAAATCTGATACATAAAATTTGACCGTCGGACACTCACCTCTCCTGAGTGTCCCCCGTAACTCTATTTTGAATATCGTCCAACTGCTTTTACAATCTTGCCATTCGTTCCTTTTTCTTCCCCATTTCCATGACCTTCGCACTTTTCTATAATAAAAAAATGTTTATATATATCTTATTTCTAAACATGCAACTAGTGACATTTAATTCTAATAGCTCATCGTGCAGGAACCGTATAGATTTTCATTGATGGGCTAAAGGCTCGAGGATATATCCTATTAATATGCATTAAACCAAGATTTGCGGAGGGTTATATTATCCCTTCTGAGTGTTGATTTAAAAATCATGAAATGTCATTCGCACGTCGTCGGCTTGGCACATTCACAAAACCTCCAATCCTTAATTTCTCTTCATTGTACCCTCCACCTTCGCACTTCTAAATATGCAATAAGTAAGATTTACTGCTAATAGTTCATCATGCAACACCCATACAAATTGTCATTAATCAGCGAAAGGCTCGAGGATCTTTCCCATTCATAAGAATTTAACAAACATTTGCATATAGTTTTATTATTGCCTCCAACTGTTCATTTCAACCATTTTCTAGAGAAAAATAATGTTCTCATAAACCTATGGAATCAGCTTGAAAATAGTTTTGTGGAGATACAGTGAACATATTCAGGCGCGAGGACCAGAACTTCTAGTGGTCCAAGGCATATTCTAATTACTCATCCCCTGCCACATAGAACAAAGTAATTTGGACCTCTAGGATTGCTCATGCAGGCTGTGTCCCTAAAGTTTTTTACTGTAATGAGCTGGTCTCTTGGTGCACTGATAAATTTATTTCAAAAAAATAATTATTCCACTATGGGACTGCTCTTTTGTTTCTTTGTCACTTCAGGTCTTCGGCCATATGTTAAGATTGTCAAAGCCAACATTGACGTTCAAAGGAGAAGATTCCAAGCAGTTCCTAGCAAATCATAATAACAGGTTGGACCTCTTGCCTGATTTCTTGGAAGACCCGATGGTTGTTCCTGAAGATATCACAAGATTGCAGGTTAGTTCATTCAGAAATCCATTGCGTGAAATTGCCTGGTTGTTTACTAGAATAACGAGATAGGAGTCCACAACAACTATTTCCTGGATGGCTCTTTATATTTTGTATTTAACGGTCAAGGCACAAGCCATTTTTTATTGGAGAAAGTTAATTTCCCATGAAATTTGTTCCCAATTGTCGAGCTTCAAAAGGGAGAATAAATTTTATATGTCATCCTACTTATTTTTTGCGATAGCACATTGCTGCCAGTTTCCAAAACTGTCTCTGTCTAAGAAGGTCAATTGGGAATTTGACCCAGTAACGTTATGGTACTGGGCCTTGTGGAAGCACAAGGCCTCCCACTATTTTTATAAGGTTTTTAATGGCTTTGTGTCTGTTTTCAAGGTTTTGTTGTTAGGAGACGATGCTCCCCACATATTTGAACATGCAACCAGATTTTTGGACATGAAGGGGACACTTGAACATTTGGATAATCACATTGTGATAAGGATTTTTGGCTCCGGGGAAAAACCTTATCTCCTTCCATGTCATATTACGGGAATAATGTTTGTTACAGAAGTAGCAAGGAAATACAACTATTGGTTGTATATTCCAAGAGAAGAGAAAAAAACAGTTCATTCTTCTGCCTTGGAAATTCAAGGACTTCGTGTTGAGGAATGTCAACAAAATTGATGAATTTGAAACCCACTCTAGCAACTTGAACCTAATATATGTTGAAATCCTAAGAGGGTTTGACCCCAATAAATGTTTTTTACAACATTTAGAAACACTTGGCTTCGACAATTGTTTTTTCAAAAAACACCTGACCGAAAACAAAGACACTGGTGACAATGCTCCTGCTTTTGATTCCGGCGACCTAGACACATTGGAAAGCACCACTAAATTGTACAAGAAACAGGGAAAAGGCCCCGGTGTGAAGAGCGTTCAATCGACGAATAACACTCCCAAAAGTACGACATCCCAGAGCATCACTCCAATGGCCCACCACATCAACAAAGCAACTCAAATTTTTTCAAACAGAGTAGGATATAACTACCCTCTTCACTGATGCAGTTCTCCCACCTCAGAAAGGTCTATTAACCTCCCGGTCTCTAGATCTTCTCAATATTTTATCTATAGCAACTCTTCGATTCCCCATTGGAATCTTCAAGAAATGTCCATGGGTCCTTTTCATGAAACTCTACCATGCGAGCAAGCACCAGGCACAAGCTTCTCTCATGCAACCATTGGCTGTGACCATGAGCCTAACCCAAAAGGCGTTTCGTGATTTTTCATGTCGGGTCTTTGCATATGAATCACCTCGATTCTCCCAACCTTTGAAACCCCGATAGGAGTTTAGCGTGTACTAGCTCCTCCTTTATCTTCCTTCAATGTGACCTTTGGTCATGACTTAGGGCTCAACTCTAAAGCACGTTAGGATTTTTCATATTCAGAACTCCCGATATGATTAGATATACGGTCCACGATATTCCTTCGATTGATGACTACGATCAAGTCATGATTTCGCGTTTCGTGACTTTGGAGGTTGGTTCACCTATGTTCTATCGATCCCTGATTTCTTGATATTTGTGAGGGTCAGATTGATGGTCCAGACTTTTCCTTCATTCAATGACTATGATCAAGTCAAGATTTCGCATTTCACGACTTTGGGAGTCTCCTTACTTCCATTCTCCCGATATCTGATATTGCGATGGTGCTAGATCGACGGTGCATATATTCTTGGATCCAATGGACCAAACCAAGTTGGGATTTCACCTTTCTCTCCTTCACCTCTTATGGAGTCCCTTCAATGCTTAGCCGAATTCTAAATCTATGCACTCCTTGTAGCAAATTCCTACGCAAGACTTGGTTTTTGCGGATGACTGTGCACACCTTACATCAGTCTCTTTGCACTCCTTGCAAAGGGGAATTTTTGTGCTATCTCTTCTAAGCTTCGGAATCGAAACAGATCCCGTCATGCACTCCTTGTGTTCTGTGTTCACACCTTGTACTTACTCTATAGAAGAGAAACAATTGAAACTTATACTAACATTCATAGTTTCATCCATTCATAACAAAATTCCTTCATTTATGAAAAAACAATAACAGATAATTACAAACAGTAACATTGTTATGCATTTGAGTCAATTTTCCTCTGTCATATTCATTCAAAAGTAAATGTCTACAGCTAATATCAAAACCATAACTGAAAACTCAGAAAATTCCTACTAACTCGTAGGAACCTCATTTGGGCGTACAAAACCTCTATTTATCTCAGAGGGTCCTTAGGGTTCCCCCCTGACTACTCGTCTACTCGAAACGAAAACCTAATTGCCACCTATGTTCAGTTACATTCAAGGCTAGGGGTGAAAACTCCCAGATCACTCGTGATCATTAGCTTCCAAGCATTTGATCTTCTTCCATTTTTCCAATTAGCTCCAAAATATTCAAAGTAACTCCCAGTGTTTTAGATTTCGAAATGATTCTCAGGAACTGAGTTGTCCTGCCACGTGTGCTCACTGACGATGCTTCTACATCATACTCCCCTGGAAAAAAATTATGGACTCCTGTCCATGAGATCCTGCACCGACGTTCCATGCTTCTAGATATCAACTTCATTTTCTGAACTAGTATCTTCTATTCGGTGTCCCTTCCACTTGACCAGATATTGAAGATGGGTCTTCCTCCTCATCTTCTTGCTAATCCTCTAATCAATGATCTTCTCCATTTGAGGTTTTTCTACTATAGGAATTTGTTTCTCCCACTGAATCTTCTCTTGAACTTTTGATCCCTTTGAGTCATATTCCTTGTAAGGGTACATGTCTAAAACATTGCATATGGGTGATATGCCCACATCATCTAGAAGCTCAATCTCATAGGCATTTGCACCAAACCTCCTTAATGTCTTACATGGCCCTATATTATTCATCTTCACCTTGTTATATGTTCCCCTAGGGAACCTTTCTTTCCTAAGATGTGCCAGAACCTGATCTCCTACTTCAAATTGAAGTTCTCTTCAATGTTGATCAACTATGTGCTTGTATTCTTGGCTAGAGCTCTGCAACTGTCCTCTGATATGGCTATGGATTTTTTGCATTTCTACAGCAAAATATTCTGCTCCATCACTTCTGATCTCATTCTATTCTAAGTCTATCAACTTAGATACTCCCCTGGGTTGAATTCCATACAATATTTGGAATGGGCTCTTTCCATTTCTTCTGTTTGGTGAGTCATTTTATGCAAATTCTACTTGTGGCAGAATCTAATCCCACTGGTTATGACTCTTAGTGACTAGACTCCTCAATAAGTTTCCTAGACTTTTGTTTACCACCTCATTTTGTACATCTATCTGAAGGTGATAAGTTGAACTAAAGGACAGATCTGTCCCCAACTTCTTCCACAGTGTTCTCCAAAAACGACCAACAAATTTTGTGTCTCTGTCTGAGACGATGCTTCTAGGTAGGCCATGAAGTCTCACAACTTCCTTGAAAAACATATTTGCAACATGGGTTGCATCATTGGTCTTCTGACATGGGATAACGTGTGCCATATTTGAAAATCTATCCACCACCACAAATATGGAATCACATCCTCTTTGCATTCTTGGTAGTCCTAACAAAAAATCCATTCTTATCGCATCCCAAGGCCTCTCTGGTATTGGCAATGGTTTATACAATCCAGTGTTTTGTCGTTTACCTTTTGCATGTTGGCAGATTCTACATCTATTCACAAATTTCATCACTTCTGTCCTCATACCTAACCAATAGTATGAATTTCCCAACTGTGTGAATGTTTTATCATGGCCGAAATGTCCAGCCAATCCTCCACTATGCTTCTCCTTCAAAATGTTCTCCCTCATTGAACATTTTGGTATGCATAACTAATTTCCCTTGAAAAAAAATCCCTCTTGAATCATATACTCTACCCACTGGATCCTATCTCTCAGCACAAGATTCATTCATTCTTCGTATGCCTCCTTGAAATCTGGATCATCACTGTACATTTCCTTAAGGTGTTTAAACCCCAATGTCTTCACCTGAAATTCCTGCAGAATCAAACATCTCATGATCAATGCATCCGCAACTTTGTGAGCATTCCCATCAATATTTTTTATGACAAAAGTAAAATTTTTCATAAACTCAATCCACTTTGCATGCTTTGGATTCAATTTTTCATGTCTGGTTATGAATTGTAAAGCTTGGTTATCGCTATACAAGACAAATTCTTGCAGGACACGGTAATGTATCCATTTATTCAGGGCTTGAATTATGGCATAAAACTCTTTATCATAAATGGATTATTTTCTCTTGGTCTCATTCAACTTCTCACTGAAATAGGAAACAGGTCTATTATCCTGGTTCAAAACTGCTCCAATTGCAACTCCACTTGCATCACATCTCACCTGAAATGTCTTTTCAAAATTCGGTAAGACTAGAATTGGTCATTCCATTATTTTCTCCTTAAGTATATTGAAGCTCCTTTCAGCCTCCTCTATCCATTTAAAATAATTGTGCTTCTTCTTCACTGTATCCATCATTGGCGTAAAAATTCCACTGAAGTCTCTAAAGAACTTCCTATAGAATCTTGCTAATCCATGGAAGCTTCTTACTTCAAGCATACTTCTTGGTGATGGTCATTCTTTGATTGCTTTCACCTTCTCTGGGTCCATCTTTAGTTCATTTCAAGAGATCACAAAACCCAAGTAAATGAGCTCTGTCTTCATAAAAGAGCACTTCTACAGATTTATCAACAACTTATTCTGTTGTAGTCTCCTCATCACTAGTGTCAGGTGTCTCAAATGCTCCTCTTTAGCCTTGTTAAAGATCAATATATCATCCATATATACAACCACAAACTTGCCAATGAAATCTTTCAGTATTTCATTCATCAACCTCATAAAAGTACTCGTGGAATTTATTAAGCCAAATGGCATAAAAATACATTCATACAAACCTTCAGTGTCTTAAAGGTTGTCTTCCATTCATCACCTTCTCTCATTCTTATCTGGTGATATGCACTTTTCAAATCTATCTTAGAAAATAAGTTTTCTCCACTTAGACAGTCCATTAAATCATCCATTCTTGGCAAACGAAATCTATACCTGATGGTGATTTTGTTAATGGCTCTTGAGGCTGTACACATTATCCATCCTCCATCCTTTTTCAGGATCAACACAATTGGTACTACACATGGAATCAATCTCTCTCTGACCAACCCCTTGTCTAACAAATCCTGGACTTGATTATTTACCTCCTCATTCTCTCGAGGTGTCACTATGTACGTTTCTTTGTTTGGAAGACTTTCTCCTAGTATCATATCAATATGATGCCTGATACTTATAATGGGTGGAAATGATTTAGGCAGCTCATCCACCACTATGTCAACAAAATTATCCAACAATTCCTGAATTTCTTCAGGCAAATCATCCATTGTAGTACTTGAAAGGAAAACTCTAGGTTTCCTAACCACAATAAACTGCATCTCCTATCCTTTCTTGAATTATTTCAAGAGTTCCTTCCCACTCATGAGAAGTATGCTTGTGTTGGCTTGTTCTTTCACTTTCTTCTCCTCTATTGGAAGCAACATGTGTGTCCTACCATTCTTCTCCAAGGTGTATGTATTCTTCCTCCTATCATGAATGACATTCCTGTCAAACTGCCATGGTCTTCCCAAAAAAATATGGCATACTTCCATGGGAATTACATCACATAGAATTTCATCTCTATATCATCCTATTTTAAATTCAACCAAGCATTGTTTGGTAACTGTTACCTGGTGTTCTTTCTGCAACCACGAGACTTTGTATGGATTTGGATGTGCAGTTGTCTCCAACTGCAATTTCTTCACCATCTCTATGGATACTAAGTTGTCAGTAATCCCACTATCAATTATCACCTTGTAGACTATGTCCTTAGTCTTGCAAGTTGTCTTGAAGAGACTGTTCCTCTGCACTAGTTTTTTTAACTTCTGCCTATGGTTTTAAGAGAACTTTTCTCAACATCAAAGATGGTCCACCCTCTGCTCCTTCTTCTTCAACATTTATTCTCTGTGCTTCTGAAATGAGAGCTTCACCTTCTCCTTATTTCTTTCTCTCGAGACATTCCCAAGACTTATGTCATGCCTTTCCACAGGTGTAACATCTCACTTTTCCTCCTCTGCCTCTTCCTCTTCCTCTGGAAGAACTTCTTACATCTTGTCTTCCTCGGAAACTTCCTCCTCTTTCTGAGTGACTATGTGGTTTCTCAGTCTCATCTTTGGATTTTTTTCCCTTGTCATGGGAAACTCCCTTGCCTTTTTTCGGGACTGGGCTTCTACCTCTATCTCACTGACTTTTTTTTTTGGCCAACTTATCCTCCACCTTTAGTGAGAATTGATAGGAATCCTCCATAGTACTTATTGACATCATGCTGATCTCATCCTGGATTTCATACCTCGGGCCATTTATATACCTGGCAACTTTTTATTCATCTTTCTTTGTTTGTCCAGTTCTGATGTTTAGCTTGTAGAACTCCTCTATGTACTCTTTAACTGTCATACCCTTCTGTCTCAGGTTCTACAATTTCCTGAACAGATTGATCTGGTAATATTTGGGCATGAATTTAGCCTTCAGCTTGGCTACCATTCTGTCCCAATTCTTTATATTTTGTTTTCCCTTGCTTCTCCTCTCAGCCTACAGTTCATCCCACCATAGTGATGCATGTCCCTTGAGCCTAGTGACAACATGTATCACCCTCTTCTCCTCATCGACGTCTTCATAGTCAAAATATTTATCCATGGATAGTACCCAATCCAACAACTCTTCAACATCTAAATTGCCTTCATACATTGGGGCCTTTATCTTGGCTCTAGATACCAATCTAACAACTACTCTTAGCAAGTGCTCTTTGGAAACATTCTCTCCTACAACTTCTTTGACTTCTACTTCTTTGTTCTTTGCATCATTTATGTATCCAACATCAGGTGCTCTTCTTTGCGTTGCCTCCATCACCTCTAGCCTTACATGAAGTTTTCGCATTTCCCTTTCTACAGCCCAATTGGCTAAAGGTTGTTCCACTCATCTCCTCAATGGAATTGTGTCGACTGTCTCTCACACATAGAGTGTGGATTCAATTTCTTTCACCTCCTTTATCTCCTTCACCTGAAATCTACAGACAAAAATCACTCTGATACCACTTGATGTAGTGCCCCCACCTCAACAAGGTCTGCTGACCTCCCGATCTCTGGATCTTCTCAATATTCGAGCTAGAGAATCTCTTTGATTCCCCATTGTAATATTCAATAAATTTCCACAAGTCCTTTTCACGAAACTTTGTTGTGTGAACAAGCACCAGGTGAAAGCTTCTCTCATGCGACCACTAGTTGTGACCACAAGCCTAACCCAAAAGGTGTTTAACGATTTCTCCTTTCGGGTCTTTGCATCTGAATCACCATGATTCTCCTAACCTCTGAAACCCCAACAGGAGTTTAGCGTGTACTAGATCCTCCCTTACATTCCTTCAATGTGACCTTTGGTCATGACCCGAGGCTCAACTCTCAAGCGCATTGAGATTTCGTGTATCAGGAACTCCCGATATGATTAGATCTACAGTCCATGATCTTCCTTCGATCGACGACTACGATCAAGTCGCAATTTCACGTTTCATGAATTTGGAGATTGGTTCACCTATGTTCTCCCAATCCTTGATTTCCCAATATTTGCGAGTGTCACATCAATGGTCTGGACGTTTCCTTCAATCAACGACTCTGATCAAGTCAGGATTTCGCATTTCGTGACTTTGGAAGTCTCCTTACTTCCATTCTCCCAATATTTGAGATCACGATGGTGCTAGATTGACATTCAAAATCTTCTTGGATCCAATGGACCAAACCAATTCGGTATTTCACCTTTCACTCCTTTAAGTCTTATGGAGTCCCTTTGACACTTAGCAGAATTCTAAATCTTTGCACTCCTTGCAGCAGATTCCTATGCAAGACTTGGTTCTTGTAGATGATTGTGCATGCCTTGCAGCAGTCGCTTTGCACTCCTTTCAAAGGGGAAGTTTCATGCTATCTCTTCTGAGCTTCATAATCAAAATAGATCCCGTCACACACTCCTTGCATTCTGTGTGCACACCTTGCACTTACTCCACTGAAGAGAAATAATTGAAACTTATACTAACATTCACAGTTTCATCCATTGTTAACAAAATTCCTTCATTTATGAAAACACAATAACAGATAATTACAAACAGTAACATTGCTATGCATTTGAGTCAATTTTCCTCTGTCATATTCACTCAAAAGTAAATGGCTACAGCTAATATCAAAACCATAACTCAAAACTTGGAAAACTCCTACTAACTCGCAACAACCTCATTTGGGCATACAAAACCTCTATTTATCTCAAAAGGGTCTTCCCCCCGACTACTCGTCTTCTCAAAACAAAAACCTAAATGCTACCTAAGTTTGGTTACATTCAAGGCTAGGAGTGAAAACTCCCAGATCACTCGTGATCATCAGCTTCCAAGAATTTGATCTTCTTCAGATTTTCCAATCAGTACCAAAATATTTGCAGTAACTCTTACAATTTCATATTCTAAAATGATTCCCAAGCATTGAGTTATCCTGCCATGTTTGCTCGCTGACGATTCTCTTGCATCACTCACCATAAAATTGATAGTTCTCACAATCTTCCAGTAGACAAGAAGAGAAAAAAAAATTTGGGACAGGCATAAGAGCCCGAAATTCAGAGTGAGAACATGGAACTTGAGTCTGATCTAGATAGCGCATTTCACTATCTTTATCATCCCGGAGATGCGATCTAGCATAGTTGTCCAATGGACATATCTGATAGAATTTTTTTTGATGAAGATGAATCCTTTGTGTTCTAGAGTGTTGTTTTTGATAGCCAGTCCAAAAAATTGATTATTGAAAACAAAGATGTAAAAAATAAGAAAGGAAAATCTTGTTCATAGGTTAACCTTGTGAACATGCAGCCGTCCCAAATCTTTCAACTTCACATAGTGACCGCAGATTCACTTGATGATTCTATTGGAGGCATTGAGGCCGAGAATTCCATACTGAAGGACCAAGTCAAGGAATTGGAAGAGGCTTTGATTCCTATGCCATTGCTTGCCAATCCTTTGTAAATAGCCATGTCTTCCACCCCTGCAACCAAGTTAAAAGGATCATCTAGAGTCCTCACATTGTGTAGAGGATATGTGGAGAATAATATCAAGAAAATAATGGAACTGGTTATTGAGGTGTGGGAAACATAAAAAACCATGACTTCCCTTGGTACGAGGGAACATAGTTTGCTCAAACATTTGCAGGTGAAATTAAAAGATGAAGAACATTTCTATTTAAACACAGTCCTTTCTTTTGGAACCATTGTCAACAACATGACATAAAAAGAAGAAGACAACAAGATCCCCCATCCAAAAACTGGATCGATCAATTAAATGCATGCTGGAAAGAAAAAGTGAAGAACCTGCATCTCATTTTTCTTTCATGTGAACAAGCCATATCAAAGAAAGAAAAATTATTCACAAAGTTGTCCAGAATAAACTTAGTCGAAAGGACCAACGACTTCCAAGACCCCAACTTAATCATCAACTCCTTTCCCTTAACTAGGCAAGTCTTCGATAAACAAGTTGATAATTTTAAGGCGTTGTCTTTGGAAAAGTTTTACAACATCCTTGAATATGGTCAAGATGACGTTGATGACTGGCTAGTCGATTATTTAGTACCAAATGAGGAAATTGATCAGGCTTTGTGTAATCTTTCTATCGACTTCACAGAATTAGAAAAGGAACTTTTCAACATTAAAATCCGAAATGAGATCAACGTCGCCCTAATGAGAAGCTACATTGAAGAATGGGTCGAAAGGGAATTGAAGCAGGTCGTCGATGAAAGGCAACAGGCAATTTCCATGATTCCACCAGCCATCGATGACATCAATGAAAAGGAATCAACAAGAAAATAGAAAAATGGGTCATATGTACCATCATTGTAAGTCTACTGATCGCATCCTACTTTGTTTATCAACCCAGCTATTCCACTTTTTAAAATAGAAATGTCTATCAAAACACTGATACCTTTCAATTTATTCTTTTTAGGTATTACACTCTACCATCACCCACTTCCTCTTTCTACAATACTATTTCTTGTACATATTTCTCTTATGGTCCACGTGAGCCCCAATCCTAGTCTATATGACAAATGCATTGAAATTTCCAGGAATATGTAACAAACTATTATTTTCTGATATATTTCAAATAATTTTTTTTTTTATATCCTTTTATATTTATGTCCTCATAAATTTTTATCTTCCACTACTCTATATGAAAAATGCATTTAAATTTCCAGGAATATGTAACTTTTTTTATATATTTCAAATTAAACTATTTTTTTTATCTCCTTTTATATTTATGTCGTCATAAATTTTTATCTTCCACTATGCAGGAAATGTATTTTCTTAATATACATACAAAATAGACATAATTTTTCAACATGGTAAAATAGATTATATACTTTCAAAAAACCACATGTCATTTACTTCATGGATACCACCTATGCTTCATGTTGTTTTCCACATCTCCGCTCCAGTTTCCATCTGCCTCTGCTACTTTTTCCTATACCAATTCAACCCGACATGGACTACGCTACCACACAACACTTGTTAATTTATTGGAATTGGAATATATTGCTTGTAGATACTCAGAAACAACTTCCTGAAATCCTAATACTCAAAAACAACAAACAACTTCCTGAAATACTACTAACATTTTACAATATTCATTCCATAAGATAAACAACCTATAAGATATCACCAATTGTTTCACCATAAACATAACAAACATCAAAGATAGATATATAATCATAAAAGGTAGAAGCAATTACATTTTATTTACTTGAAGTACCAGTGAAAGAAGTATAAATAGTAAAGATAAAGGGACCCATGTGCATCGAAGGCATATAGTTGAAATATTAAATATAAAGGGAGCCATGTGCATTGGAATCTCTTACAACAATTGCATATTCTCCATGATTCATGTAGAAAGCAATACTAAATTATACTAAATTAGAAGTAATTTGAACAATTTGAAGCAAGAACACAAAAATTTAGGGGATCCAAATACTCCATTGGCTTAAACGATATATAGTTTTTCTTACAACAATTGCATATTATTCATGATTGATGTAGAAAAAAATACTAAATTAGAAGTCATTTGAAGCAAGAACACAAAAAATTAGGGGATTCAAACACTCCATCTATTCATTGGGATTAAATGGTTTTTTTTTTTTAGTTTAGATTTGAAGTGTGTGAAAGTTGCAATACTTCAATACTTTATCTTTATTGCATTTCTTTAGGGAATCTTTGAAAATGGCACATTCATAAATGAAAGTCCAAACAAGATTTCACGTGATGGACCATTAAGAGATCCATTTTCACCTTCTTCACTAGAGAAACCTTGTTCACCCTTCGAGCATCCGTTTTCACCCTTCAGGTATCTCTACTATGTCTCATGGTGGAGTCTATATTGGTGGAGTCTATGTTCACAATACAAAACAATTGAAGTTTTGGAGGCTCAAGCAACCTTGTTCACCCTTCGAGCAACCTTTTTCACCCTTCAAGTATCTCTACTATGTATCATGAAGGAGTCTATATTGGTGGAGTATATGTTCACAATATGAAACAAATGAAGTTTTGGAGGCATTAGGAGGATCAAACGTTGGGTTCCATGAAACTTGTTGAGCCCTGAGTGTCGTTTCCCAAAATCTATAGCATAACACAACATGTTGGCTCAATCAAAGTTTTGGAGGCATTAGGAGGATCAAATGTTGGGTTCCATGCAACCTCTTGAGACCAAAGTTCCCTTCATTGCACTACAACCTTATTACAAATGCTAAAATTTGAATTTCTATTTTTAATTTCCATTGGATAAAATGTTACCACAACATTATCATGAGTGAGTGATCGAGGATCTTTTCATCGTTATGATTTATTAAAGAATTGTATTAACTGAGCATAAATTAAAGTGCACCATAAAGAAGGAAAACTCCATAAGAAGGAGACATAAGCATCAATATGAACACAAAACTTGATAACAGAGTTCGTCCCTGGTGGACTATGTCTCCGAGTCCTACTCTCAAATGGGTAGGCCTTTTTATGAACTCAGCAAAATAATTTGTCAAAATACGTTAGTATACCTCATTCTAGAAATAAGTTGTAGAATCATTGCTCTGATTAGAAAATAGACAACACCATTGAATTTGTGGCGTCAAATTACCCAAAAATTCTTGTCTCCACACCTCAATATGACACTGGCACTCTCAGGCCCATCAAACATATTGTCTCAATTTGCGTGCCTGCAACCTGTATTAATGATTATACTATGTCTGCATCGTAATCCATGCCTGACCGTACCCTATCGCGCACCCCTCCTTCCTTGACGCTTGCAAAAATAGCTTATATAAATTTCGGTTGGCAGATATACCAACGTTGGGTCGTTGTTTGGTTGGTAAATATGGCTAGAGGTAAGGCACAGGGTCCCGGGAGGTCCAAGGTTCGAATCCCTCCTTGCCCATTTTGGTGTATGGTTGTGATTTGAGTTATATTTTGGGCAAGGATCGTTGGACTAGCTGTCGGATTCAGCGTCGGCGGGTCATCCCTGCCACCGACTATTCTATCCACACACACACACACACACACACACACACTAGTAGAACAATCGGTGGAAGGTCAGATCCAACACCGTCCGGTCTGATAGCTGGTAATTGTTTTCCCGCCATTGATTACTATCCATCATTAGGAAACCTATGGGTGTCATGTGGTGCCTCCTGATTGGTCCACGTGGCACCCTCCGATTGGCTTCCCCAGATCCAGTCAGCTTCCATGTGGTGTTGATGTCACCTGATGCATGTTTTTCTCTGGTTGAGCCATGTGGCAGACTTTGAGGTGGTGCCACATGGCATCTTTCCAATGGCCCATTTGGCAACCTGAAAATGCTGAATCCACCGGACACATCACAGCCTATGGGACTTCCATGTGGCATGATGATTTCATCAATACGTCATGATGAAGTCATCCTGTCTAGTCAGTTGTTGATGTCAGTAGTACAGATGATGATGTGTCCTAGTTGACTTTGACCTGGTTGACCAAACTTTGACTGGCTATGACTTCTTCATCCAGACTCTGTTTCATGAACCATTTATGTCATTGGAAAGCTTGTGACACACTCTTTGTAATGATGTCAATTTTGCTGAGTTTTGAGGACTTTGAATTTTTTCCCTTTCTCTATCTGCTGAGGCCATCCTGAGCTTCCTAAGGTACTTCTAAAAATTCTAAATCATTCCTAGTGCCCCTTGGATCCATTCTGTTAGCCTCCAAGAGTCACTCCCATACTATAATGGGAGCAATCTTGGTAACATAGAAATATGATTTTAATGAGTAGAATTCTCGATAATGGATAAACTATGAGACTGTTAAGACTTGTACTTATGAAACAATAAAGAAAATACTCCATAAATCTTGGATCTAATGAACTAATCATATGCTTAAAAGGAAGTGATGGACATGGAAAGATTACTCCAATCAACATAATCATACGCTCATTGGGTATGTATAACAATTAAATTAAAGCAATCAGAAGTATACTTGCAGACTTGGACCACTAACACAATGAAATACATACCTCCTTCAATCATTAAGTGAAACAAAGACAAAGTGAATCAGTCTAGTCACTTGTAGAACAAGTATACAGAAATAGATATGAGTAAGAGGAAGTCAGATTATCATTCATGAAAGAATCAAAAGTCCAGCAGTACAATCTTTATTCTTTCTTCAAACCATATAAGACTTCTCAAGTCTTCAAAGTTGAACCTATGTCTCGAAGACTGAACCCCCTCCTCTTCTCCTTATTCACAATAAAAATATAAAGTAAATACATATGCTAACTTCTTCAGAAGTTTTAGGATCTAAACTAATACAATTTTTCTAAATTAAACTAATTAAAATAGAAAATTGACCCCTGTCCCTGTTTAATAGGATCTTATTTCTCCTTTGATTAAAAGAATTAAATAAAATTCCACATGCACTCATGGATAAGGTATGATGATATCTTTAAGTATATTCCACCATTTGGTCCCGAAAATACTCCTTGTCAAGTCAAACTCTGAATTTTTGACCAAAAATAGGCAATCTGCCACCTACAAGAAGTTTGCAGCACATTACACTGCAAAAAGAAGGCACGTGATAACAAATTGATGTGTACATTGCTTTCATTAACTTGAGTTTATTTAACACCTTACAGAGGTTTTGGAGATTATCACAAGGTTTCAGAAGGTGGCATAATTCAGTGTTGAACTACTTCAACTTCCACAACCTTGTTTCTTCATCATTTGATTTTAAAAACTCAAACTCCAATAGAGAAAAGATTCATTGCAGACACTTGGTCTTTAACATCTTCAAGGCATTCTTTGATATTTTGCATTCACTAACTAATGTAGTATGCACATGCTAACCTCTGTAACACATTTCTATATATGTT
Organism: Picea engelmannii; assembly: GCA_009831015.1. Taxonomy (NCBI): domain Eukaryota; kingdom Viridiplantae; phylum Streptophyta; class Pinopsida; order Pinales; family Pinaceae; genus Picea; species Picea engelmannii. The sequence goes on along the minus strand of ML776836.1, from coordinate 422,524 downwards.
TAGCTGATTTTCCATGCTTTGACCCCTACACGACCTCCTTATCCCACTGGAAACTTGAACCTTCCAATCAATACCAATTTGTCTATCTACCTCACTATTCTTATTTTCCTTCTTTGCAATAACTCCTTGTTTAGTTAGGTTGAAGAGATCCAATGGAAAATGAACCAAATGCACTAGCACACTAGAAAACTTGTAGCTGAACCATGATAGGATTAGACCTAGGTGAAGAGATGTAGACTGTTGCATATGCAAGAGCTCCTATTGCCAACATTGCTTCCTCTAATATATCAATTTCTTCATCACATATAGAATTCCAAAACTCAATAGCCTGAAGAGAAACATGCTCTTCATCTATTTTGACATCCTTTGTTGTAATAGGAAATATGTCTTGCATGTAAGTGACAAGTTTCTCATAATATGTAGAAGATATTGAGACTAGGCATTCAAAAGAAGCTTGTCAAATATTTCTTCTAGAGAAAGGGTTGCTTGAGCAAGAGTATATGCAACAACCTCCTCACAAATATATCCAAGATTTTCTAGAGTGGCATGTTTGAGATGCATGGGTGGTTCCATTTGTTCTATGGATGATTTATTGAAGGCTCGAGGATATACACTGGAAAAGTTTCATCTACCTACAACCTGAAAGAAACCAAAAAGAAATACATGTGTCCTCTGAACAAACTCTGTATGCTCTACTGTAATTATATGCGTTGTCATTGAATTTGAATGTTAATACTCGGTACTCTTGTGTGTTGGCATCTCTTTTATATTGTATCCATGGATAAAATGAGCAAAGGTGGTAGATCACCATTCAAACGATCCTAAAATAAACTCAGTATGATGACATGGAAACCCACTCACAAACTTGTTAACATCTGCACAATACATCTACTAAACCCTACAACTTTCTCCTTGACACATGGAGCTTCGATCTGCTGATAGAAAGCTTCCAAACCCTGCAACTTGACACCATATGCCTTAAACCCTACATCTGTCAATTGTTTGCATCGACAACTCTGTGTTTTTAAAATTCACCATATGGGACATATCCCACATAAATCGGGGAAATAATATATGTCATCTTTAAATACGCCAATACTCCTATAGGTATTCGATAAGTTATGTACAAGGTATGATCTCATGGGATTGGCGCTTGGCATTGGGCTTTGTGTACTGTGTGGATTTGTGGTAGGTATTGGATAGCTTGACATGTAATATGTCTTTGACACGAGGGATTAAAAGAGTATAGGTTTCAAGTAAGACACTCAAGCACACACCAGTTTTTGATAAACAATACTTTTCTCTCTTCTTTTCTTTTATAAAAGAATATTTAATAACAAAAAATAAAACTAATTTTATTTTTTGTTAAAAAACATAAAAACTTAGGATCTGAAGAATATGATAATGAGAATTTTTAATAATAATTTTGTCAATTTTGAATTGTAGATCATAGGCCAGGAATTACTGCATTTCTGGGAAAAATCTATGAATGGAAACTCGCCAAGACTGAAAAGGAAATTTGGAAGTTATAACAATGACTAAAGATGCTTAAAATTTTACCATCACATTTTGAGCGCTAACACTTTTAGATCATTCCTTCCCAATGAGAGCTTTTGGAACACCAAAAGACTTTATCAATCAACAGATACACGAGGGAAGAGTTCCCTCACTTTGTATTTTTTAATCCACTTTGCCTTGCTTGGATGTCTACTCTTTAATCCCATTTGAAGATAATAATTGACATCACCCTTGCGTGAAGTCCTTGCTCTCCTATCCAGGATGATATCTTCCTTTAACTCATCCAAGTACTCAGGAGAAAACTCATGAATTGAAGGTAGTGAAACTTCCTCTCCCTAACCCATGATCATTGGAGGCTCAAAAAGATTCCAGTTCTCTATGTTTACAATTGAGTAAATATGCATATAAGGTGGAATATCTAAATGAAAATCATTGGTGTTTCTCTTCTCCAAAATGGTGAAGGGTCCATATTGGATAGGATTGAGTTTCTTTCCTTCACCCTTCAATCGCTCCTTGTTGATGTGAATCCATACTTGGTTTTTGACCTAGAATTGATTGTCAACCATGTTCTTGTCATGTCAAGCCTTATAATGTTCTTGATTTTTCTCTAACTACTCCTTGACTTCTTGGTGCACTTGTTGGATCCTTTGAATGAACTTGCAGTCCATGTCTTCATTTATTTCTTCGTTTGAATCGATATCTTTCCCACTCATCAAGTCCAAAGGGACCTTAGGTAATTATCGAAAAGATGTCTCAAATGGTGAACACTGAGTGGAGGAATGTAATGCTCGATTGTAAGCATGTTGAACATAATTTATATGGTCATCCCACAACTTGGGATGCTTGTTGCAGTAGCCTCAAAGAAAATGTACCATTGTTCAATTAACAACCTTTGTCTACCCATCATTCTTTGGATGGAAGGCTGTACTCCTCTTCAACTTGGTTTCCATCATTCTCCACAAACATGTCCAAAACTCTCCAAGGAATAGAGTATCTCTATCCAAGATAATGGATGTGGGCAACCCGAAGTGGACCCAAACATACTGAAAGAAGAGATAATAAGTCTACTCAACAATTACATGTTTTTTACATGGAATTGAGATACACATCATGATAAACCTATCCACTACTACATACAAGTAGTCATGACCCATTTTCTAGATTGGTAAACCCCGTACAAAGTCCATGGAAATACTTTCCCATGGGTGAGATGGAATAGGAAGTGGTGAGTACAACTCCAATTTTCTATTAGTGGGATTACAAGTAGAGCACATCACACACCCCTTCACATAGTTGGTTACAATTGCTTTCATCTAAGGCTAGTAACAAAACATTTATAGATGAGCCATAGTTTTTTCTACCCCAAAATGCCCAGACACAAGAGAAGTGTGAGATTCTTATATTACCTGGACTTGTTCACTTGTAGGAATACATAGCTTTCCAAGATGGTAGAATAATTTCCCCTGCAGAAAATAGTTCTCCACCTATGCACCACAGGTTAGTTTCTCAAATACACCTTTAAAATTTTCATACCAAACATATTGTTCAACATATATATCATGAGATAAAGAAGCGTTCTTCAAAACAATAGAAGCAACGATAGGAAGTCTAGAAAGAATATCAACTACTTTGTTACTTGTACCCTTTTTATACTTGATTACCAAATGGAACTGTTGAATAAATCCCATCCACCTATAATGTCAAGATTGTTGCAGCCTGGTTTGTGCTTGGAGATATTGTAAGGGATGATGATCTGTATGTATGATTGTTTCCTTCCCTAACAAGTAATGCTTCCATTTTTTCACACTTTGAACTAATGCATACAACTCTTTATCATATGTAGGATAGTTAACAATAACTTGGTTAAAAGTTTTAGAGTGGTAACATACATGCTTACGATATTGCATCAATACTTCACCCATGGCATAACCATTGGAATCATTCTCGATCTCAAATGGTTGCTGAAAATTCGACAATGCTAATACCGGTGTTGTATTGATGCTTTCCTTCAAGGTGTCAAAGGATTTTTGTTGCTTTCCTCCCTAATGAAAAGTTTTCTTCACACTAGTCAAGGCATGCAAAGGATCTATAATAAATGAGAAGTTTGCAATGAATCCCTCCAGTACTGAACCGCACCCAAGAAGATTCATACTTCTATTACAGTTGTGGGCTCAGGCCAATTTACAATTACATCATTTTTTGGAAGGATCAATTTTCAATTTTCCTCCTCCTACAATATGACCAAAGTATACCAGTGCAGTCTTGACAAACTCACATTTGTACAATCTTACATACAACATTTCCCTTCACAAAGTATCCAATACTTGCTTTAGATGTCACACATGTTCATCCCAAGTCCCACTAAATATAATAATGTCATCTAAATACACAATTACAAATTCATCTAAGAATGGCCTGAATACATCATTCATTACATGCATGAAGGTTTCCAAGGAATTAAAAATCCCAAATGACATAACTAACCACTCAAATAGACCCTGTTTAGTTTTAAAAGAAGTTTTCTATGCACCCTGTTTTGCAACCCTTATTTGATGGTAACCACTGTGCAAATCCGACTTAGTGAACTAAACAAAATTCTTTAATTGATCAATTAAATCATCTATACGAGGAAGAGGGTGTCAATTTTTCACCGTGATTTTGTTTAAGGCTCGATAATCGACACACATTCGCCATGTTCCATCCATCTTTGGCACCATCACAAATGGAGAACCACAAGGAGATGAGCTGGGCGAGATGACCCCTCGATCTAACAAGTCCTGTACATGTTTCTTTATCTTTGTCATATTTATAACTGACATCTTGTACATTCCCACATTAGGAAGGTGAGAATCATGTTGAAGATGTATTTCATGTTGGATTTCCCTCTTAGGAGGTAATCCTTCTTGTTCCTCAAAGATCTCATCATAATTAGAAACAATATCAATTAATTCTTTATTATGGGAAGGATCACATCCTTGGAAGGTGTCAGATTTTCCAACATCGTTTTCTCTTACAACCATAAGTACACATCTCTTATTAGTGTTTATGCGTCTTTTCATCCATCCTTCACTAACAAGTGTTGTGTTAACCTTCATGCTATGGGCTCTAACAATGTATTCCACTCCTTTAGTAAGGTGATATATTTTCTCATGAAGAAAGAAGAATTCTTTTCTATCATAAAGATATGGACTCCCTAACACTATGCAACATATATCAAGTGAAGAAACATTCAAATCAACTTCATCAACCAACTTTGAAGAAATAGAAAATATAACCCTACACTTCTTGGTGACATTAAGTTTTTCTTTGTCGCATACCCAACCAAGAGGATAAGGCTTTGGATGTGGTTTTGTTTCAAGGCCTATTTTTTTGACAAGTGTCTCAGATATTAAGTTAACTTGGGAACTCAGATAAAACAAAGTATCAATCTTAGTATGCTTAGATACAACCCTTATGTGAAATAATTCATTACTCTTTATTTAATCATCATGAGATTCATTAGTGGAACTTGAACTAGCATGAAGGGAATCTTTACCTTATAATCCAACCACAGTGATTTTTTCCTCATCTCCTAAATTGGAACCAAGATCTTGTTGCAATGTACCAATGGTCTTTTTCTTCCCCTTTCCATCGAACTGCTTTGGTATTTTCTCCGGATGTAGTTTCCAACAATTTTCAGCATCGTGACCATCCCTCTTGCAATGAGTGCAAAATGGTTTTCCTTCTCCCTTCTTTGTAGTGGCAGTATTTTTGTCCTTTCTCTTAAACCTTTCTTTAAGATTATTATGTGGGAACTTGGAAGGCTTCTTTGTGGGATATTCTTGAAAATTCTTTCCTCTGCGTTAAAGGTGCATGGATTGCACACAAACTTTGTCAAGACTGGTGGGTTTAAATAACACTAAAGTGTGATGAAGATAACGATGAAGTGCGCCAATACAATTCATTAAAGTTTCATAATAATCTAAAGGAATGTTTAGTGCAAGTGCTTTCTTCCTAAATTCCTTCATGAAACTTTGTACTATTTGAACTTTACATTGTATTAAAGTTTTCCATTCCATCATTTCATTATGTAAATAACCCAATGGATAAAATTGCTTTCTTAATGCTGATTTAAATTCCTACCATGAGGAAAGAAGATTACCACACTTACTTATGTCGCAAAGTTTCATCTCTTACCATACGAGAGAAATGCCTTCCAACCAAAGAGAGGCTAATTTCACTTTCACTTCCTCTACATCAATATGTTGTACACGACAATATAATTCAACCTTTCGGATCCAATTATCTAGCTTTTCAGGATTAACATATCCATTAAACATAGGTAAAGAAAAACTTACATCAAGATTTAATAATCGATTCTTAAAAGAGGATTAATGGTTAGCATTAGAATGATGAGAATGATCAGAGGAAGAAGAGATATAACTTGATGGTGAAGATGGAGGCTCGGGAGGGTCTCCTCCAGCCCCTTGGTTCATTGAAACATTTGCATATGCTTGTGCTTCCTTTTTCTTCCCTTTATTTTCCATCCTCTTCTCGTAGTCCCCATACATTCACTCGACCATATCTGACATGCGATAGAAGACCATATGGAAGTTTTTCTCTTGTTCATCACGCTTGTCTTCTTCATCCATTTTATTCCTTCGAGATGCACCACCAATCTATGGATTGAAAGTATTAAGTGTCCCTTCACCTTGTTTATGTTTGGCCCTAGTAAGTAGTCACACTCAACAATTCAAGTCAAATATGACTTCTTTGATACCAACATGATCTGAGATAGTTTCATCATAATGACTTATTAAAGAATTGTATTAAATGAGCATAAATTAAAGTGCACCATAAAAAAGAAAACTCAATAAGGAGAGATAAGGATAAATATGAACACAAAACTTGATAATGGAGTTTGTCCCTGGTGGAATACATCTTCAGGTCCTACTCTCAAATGGGTAGGAATTTTTATTAACTAAGCAAAAGAATTTGGTAAAATACACAAGTATACCTCATTCTGGAAATAAGCTACAAAAGGTTTGTGAAGATCGGAAAACATACAACACCATTGAATTCATAGCGTCGAATTACCAAAAATGACTATCTCCATGCCTCAATATGACACTGACACTCTTAGGCCCATCAAAAACTTCATCTCGGTTTGCATGCCTACAACCTGCATTAATGATTGTACTGTGTCTTCATCATAATCTGTGTCCGACCGTACCCTGTCGCTCGCCCCTCCTTCCTCAACACTGGAAAAAAGAAACTTATATAATTTCCAGTTGACAAATATACCAACACAAGGCCGTTAGTCCGTTGGTAAATTTAGTAAGAGGTAAGGCCGAGGGTCCCAGGAGTTTCGAGGTTCAAATCCCTCCCGGCTCGTTTTGGTGTATGGTTGTGATTTGAGTCATATTATAGGAAAGGTTCATCAGACCAGCCAATGGATTTAGCGTCGACCGATCATACCTGCCATCGATTATTCTATCTGCACTATATATATACTGTTGAAATGGGTACTTGACACTAAGAGGGGGGGGGGTGAATCGGTGTCACAAAACTTTGGAAAGTTTTCCACTTTTCACAAATTAACTGAACAACAAGTATTTATTTCATTTTCTCAATCAATATATATATATATATATATATATATATATATATATATATATATATATATATATATAANAGGGGGGGGTGAATCAGTGTCACAAAACTTTGGAAAGTTTTCCACTTTTCACAAATTAACTGAACAACAAGTATTTATTTCATTTTCTCAATCAATATATATATATATATATATATAAGAATAAATATTTGATTTATTAAATAACTTGAATGAATACATAAGATCAATCTTTGAATATCATCTTCATACAATTATGAGAGACCCAAATCTTTGTTACAAGACCCAGCTTGTATTTCTTAGATCCAACTGAGAAATGAGGAATCCAACCCTCATAACAAGTCCCAGCTTGTTGATCTCAGATCCAACTGAGATGTGAGGAATCCAATCCTCATACAAGACCCAGATTGTAAATAGGCACCAACTTGATAGAATGAACCTTCATTCAATCCATTATATATAAATATATATACTTCAACAAATTCAACTACACTTCTTCTCACCATTCCTTATTGTTTATATAGTCTTCCAACTAGTGTGAATTTGAATCATTGTGTCTTTTGACATTTGAACCATTGTACATTTTCATTTAAATGATAATATTAATCTTTAATTAATATCATTTTTCTTTTTATCCTTTATTCATAATGCTCATGAATTAATTCTCTTTTAATCATGACTGTGTGTCGTTTCTTTTGTCTTCATGAGTTGATCACAGACATGGATCAACTCATCATATAGTTCTCATGCTTCTGCTGCATTCTCTGTTCACCAACATATCATATTTGATCTCTTATCGTTTCTCTGTATTGTTTTGGTGTTAACTGTCTATCGAACTAAGTCTGGATGAGGTGCTTCCTTCAAACCATTTTCATATGATCACATGCATAGAACCACAGGCTTATCAATTAGAGTGCTGCCTCATTTTAAATCTCCTGAAATAGATTTCTTCGAAGTAGATCATACGATCATTATTCATTATTTCGTTAGTCTAACCATCGTTATCCTTCCACTGTACTAGATCAACGGTTGAGAATGCTCTCGAAGTATTATTTAGATCGGGCGACTCATGTCCATTTCAGGATTTTGGCCTTTAGGACTTTGGGACTCTGTTCTTCGTGATTTCGACACTTCAACCTTCATGACTTCGGGACTTTGTCCTTCATGACTTCAACATTCGGGACTTCAATACTTAGGACATTTTCTGGTGGTGAAACTCCCAGAGTGATGTAACTTTCTTACGTCACTTGATGGCGTGGTCTGTTGATGTAGTCTGCCACATGTC
>ML776836.1:398754-411826 GCA_009831015.1 Picea engelmannii | reverse complement strand
TTTGATTTTGTAAAAACCAATTTAAACTTCTTTTTGTATATTTTTTTTTCTTTTGTTAGCAACTTATGACATCACCAGAATTTGATATTGTCCCATATTCTTCTATAGGCACTTCCTTTTCTTGAGCTTAATTTATTTCATATTGAATTTCACATTCTTTATTAGGACCTTCACCCATCATTTTCATATTATTAATTTCTTCATTTTCAAGTGTAATAACATCTTTCTTGCTTTCTCCTTCAGATTTTCTTCTCCATATCTTTCTATGATATATTCTTCCTTTTGGATCTTCTCTTTCTCATTGATTTTTTGGAGTTTTGTCATCTCCTTTTTTCTTCCAACTTTTATTAGGTTTTTTCACTGACTTGAATGACTTACTCAAATATTGACTTTTTGTATTCTTGCAGTTTTGCGATTTGTGCCCAAACCTATCACAGTTGTAACATCTCATTGATGACAAAATTTTGTTGTGTGCCCAACAAAATTACATCTCCAACATCTAATTGATTTATTGGATTTTCTTGTATATCCTTCCTCTAGTTTATTGTAGTCCATTGCTTTATGGCCAAAGCTATGACAAGAAAAGAAATATCCATTGAAGGTGTTTCCATTTTTTATTTTATTTTGGCTTTAAAGGATCTGTCATTTGATTTTCTTCTTCCTTTTTACTTTTATAGTTGTCTTCCTTAACAAAGTTCATGACTTGTAATTTCTTTGTACTTGCACCTTTTCCTTTTAAGAAGGATGATCATTTCTTATGTTTGTAACCGGTGCTCCATTTGTGATTGTGTTCTTCCTTATTGTATCCAAGACTAGTTTTGTCATCAGCTGATCTTTGGCTCTTCCAAATCTTATCTAGGATAGCTGAGCTATTATAGAAATTGACAATATTATTTGTCTTTTCATTCATCTATTCGAGATTGACTATTTCTAACTTTAATATTTGACATAATTCTTCATCTTTAGTCAACTGAATCTTAAGGGCTTCTTCCACTTCTTTAGCATGTTCAAGATGAGTCTTTAGATTGATGACTATTTCTTCTGTCTCATCCAAGACTTCTTTACATTTAATAGTTTTGTCATATGTCTTCAATTTTTCCATATCTTTTGTTAGATCAAAAAATTTAGTTTTCAATATTTTGATTTCTTCCTCGTATTCTATCTGAATCCTTTTGAGTTTGATGGCTTCTAATTAAAACATTTGGCTTGATTTTTCCTTTTTAGTTATTTGGATCTTCTAGGCTTCTTCTTTTTCCTTATATTCTTCAATTTGAGTCATTAGATCTACATTAGTACTTTCATTTATCCTTTTGAAATTGATGATTTCCAATTCCAACATGTGGTAAGAATTTTCTTTCCTTGTTAACTGAATCTTTGGTTCTTCTTTACTTTATTTAATTTTCTCAAGTTGAGTGTTTAGACTGTTAACTAATTCTTCTGATTATTTTAGTACTTATTTTCTTTTACTCTTAGTTTTATTTAATTCTTCCATCTCTTCTGTTAGATTAATAACTTTGGTTTTCAAACTTTTGATCTCTTCTTCTTTGTTTTCTAGATGCAACTTTTGTTCATGATCTTCATGGTTAGATTGATCTAACTGTTGTAGTAGCATCATATCTTTCTGTTGGAATTTCTCCAACTCTTATAGAGTGCACAGGTTTGTGTACTCAAGACTATCAAGAGCCTCCACAGGAACTTTAATATGCATATAATTTCCTAGTTCCAAACAAATCTCTCCTATAGCAGTTGCAACGTTAGTTTTAAAATCTAATATTTTTTATTTAGTGAATACTGAGGTATTCCTGAATTCCTTGATGAGGTTGTCTTATTCATTGTTAAATGGGGTTTTCATCAAATCCTGCATTTCATTCTGATTAGAAATGGATTTCTCTATATTATGTTCTTCAAATTGATTGCATTTTTTCTTTTCTTTATCTTCTTCCTTCTCTTGATAAGAATTCTCTTCTTCTGAGTTTTGTTCTTTATTCTGACAGGAATCCTTTGTATCTGAGTCTTGTTGCTCACTTTGATAGGATATCTTTTATTCTTGTATTTCATTTTGATAACAATATTCTAGTTGGAGCCATAATTCTTTATCATATTTGTAGTGTCTCATCTTTTCTTTGACTTGGTCTGACAATCCATCCTGGATTACTTTTAAGGATACAAAATTGTTTCTCCTTGCTTCCTTTGCAATTTTGTTTTTTCTCTTTGAAGTAGTTAAGTGTCAGGGATTACTTACTACCGAATCCCAAATTCTAGATCCTCTTTATTTAAGATATCTTTTTATATTTTCCCTCCATGATGAATAATTTGTTCCATCAAATAAGGGAGCTTCATTTGTGGAGATAACAATTTGTCCACCCATTTCTTCTGAATCTACCTTCAGTGTTTAAATTGTGTTGAAGGAACCCTCTCTAATACGAATTGTTGAAATGGGTACTTGACACTGAGAGGGGGGGGGTGTGAATCAATGTCACAAAACTTTTGACAATTTTCCACTTTTCACAAATTAACTGAAACACAAATATTTATTTCATTTTCTCAATCAATATATATAAAAGAATAAATATTTTATTTATTAAATAACTTGAATGAATACATAATATCAATCTTTGAATATCATCTTCATACAATTATGAGAGACCCAACTCTATGTTACAAGACCCAACTTGTAGTTCTCAGATCCAACTGAGAAATGAGGAATCCAACCCTCATAACAAGTCCCAGCTTGTTGATCTCAGATACAAATAAGATGTGAGGAATCCAATCCTCATACAAGAACTAACTTGTAAGCAGGCACCAACCTGATAGAATGAACCTTCATTCAATCCATTATATATAAATATATATACTTCAAAAAATTCAACTACGCTTCTTCTCACCATTCCTTATTGTTTATATAGTCTTCCAAATGGTGTGAATTTGAATCATTGTGTCTTTTGACATTTTAACCATTGTACCTTTTCAGTTAAATGATAATATTAATCTTTAATTAATATCATTTTTCCTTTTATCCTTTACTCATAATGCTCATGAATTAATTCTCTTTTAATCATGACTATGTGTAGGTTCTTTTGTCTTCATGAGATGATCACAGACATGGATCGACTCATCATATCGTTCTCATGCTTCTGGTGCATTCTTTGTTCACCAACATATCATATTTGATCTCTTATCATTTCTCTAAATTGTTTTGGTGTTAACTCTCTGTCGAATTAAGTCTGGATGAGGCGCTTCCTTCAAACCATTTTGATATGATCATAGGCGTAGAACCATAGTATTATCAATTTAAGTGCTGCCTCATTTCAAATCTCCCCCAAAAAAATTCTTCGAAGTAAATCAGATGGTCATTATTCATTCTTCCGTTAATCAAACGATCACTATCCTTACACTTTACTAGATCAACCATCGAGAATGCTCCCGAAGTATCCTTCAGATTGGGTGATTCATGTCCATTTCGTGATTTTGGCCTTTGGGACTTTGTTCTTCGTGACTTCATCACTTCAGCCTTCATGACTTCATCACTTCAGCCTTCGTGACTTCAGGACTTTGTCCTTCGCAACTTCGACATTCGGGACTTCGGTACTTAGGGCATTTGTTGGTGGTGAAACTCCTGATCTAAAACTCTCGGAGGGACGAAAATTGCTTACGTCACTTGATGACATGATCTGCTAACGTGGTATGCCACATGTCCTTGATGATGTGGTCTGCTGACGTGGTTTGCCACATGTTCTTACTGACGTGGTTTGCTGAGGTAGATATCCCTGATATAACAATTAGAATAGTATCTGAAATGTATCTCAGACTGATGACTGAGAGTTACTTTGGATTTTTGTCTTTCGATACTTTGGATAATTCAATTTCTCGACTTCACAATTTTTTCGAAGTGAGATTCTCCGAAGTGTAACTTCCTCACAAATTTTAACCCAAAATTAATGTTGTTCGTTGATCATGGTTTTAGATCGACGACTTGATCTATATGCGATACTGCGTTGCCTTGGATTAAATCCAACAACTCCTCTTCTATCTTATCCTGTCCTTCCACTAGAATGATCCAAGGGTTGTTGGGTATTCGAATATTCGAATTCTCAACCCTTTTCCCTTGTTTATCCTATCCTTCCACTTAAAGTGATCCGACGACTAACGAAAATTCGGGTAATCAAGATCTCAGATATCGGCCCTTTCTTATCCTATCCTTCACTCAAAAGTGATCCGATGACTGACGTAAATTCGGGTAAATGAGATCTCAGATCTTAGCTCTTTCTTATCCTATATTTCCACTTTAAAGTGATTGAATGGAAGAGAAGACTCTCGAAGCAGATCAATAATCAAGGATGATTACAGGGTCTTCAACTAGCACGACTGTTAAGACTATTGTCGATTTCCACAATGGAAACTATTCATTGGTAGTGGAATTGATTCCAACTGTATATCTGTTGTCGAGTGCCCATCGATAGTCGATGTGGATTGTGAAACCACAACTTGCGATTGGTTTAATTTGTTAACAAATCTTCATAATTTATCCTTTCCGTTGATCTGGCGCTTGCGTATCCGACAGTCACGACTTAATCTGACTTAATCTAATCATTCGTTGGATCAACCAGAGTTGTCAATATTTGATTTTATGAGATCTGACGAACTAGACCAATTGCGGGATTGGAACTAGTGAGTCATTTAATTCTCCTTTAGCTCTCCTCAATCCAGCCCTGTCGTTGATCTGGAGCATGAATATCAATTGTCTTGATTTGATCATTGACTATTCCTCCAACGATATTTTCAGCCTATGATCACTCATATGATCAACGTCCGTTATATGAGATGATCAACACTTTCAATTTCTTGATCGGACGGTTGCTGAGGCTTCTCACCTTTTCTTGTGCATCGATCGACTTCTCAGTCTTTCCATCAATCCCGATGACATTTCTACAATGTGCTCTTCCTTCTGAGCTTTGATCTTTGGCATACTGTCATACTATTTGGCATTCTCATCCTTTGCATACTTTCAATGTGCTTTTCCTTCTGAGCTTTGATCTCTACATATTGTTTGAAATTCTTTGCTAAATGATATACATATCATTTGACATTCTCATCCTTTGCATACTTTCAATGCACTTTTACTTATGAGCTTTGAGCTCTGCATACTATTTGAAGTTCTCTGCTAATTGATATACTATTCACATCAATGGCAATTTCATCTATGATGAATAAACAATGAAAATTCATCATAAAAAATTATCATCACATCATAATGACTTCAAATGTTGACATCAATGACAACATATCAATGACAATATTTCCAACATATACACCATTGATCTGGCCATTGGATTCGGTGCTGTTCGTTCCAGTGGCCGGTAATTTTTTTCCCGCCGTTGATTCCTAGCCATCCTTGAGAAAGCTATGGGTGCCACGTGGCACCCTCCGATTGGCTGCCCCCAATCCAGTTAGCTTTCATGTGGTGTTGATTTGACCTGACGCATGTCGTGCTATGGTAGAGCCATGTGGTGGTATATGGGTGGTGCCACATGGCATCTTTCCATTGGCCCATTTGGTGCCCTAAAAATTTTGAATCCACCTGACACTTGGCATCCTATGGGACTTCCACGTGGCATGATGGCATCATCAGTATGTCTTACTAACATCATTCTGTCCAGTCAGCTCCTGATGCCATGTTGACATGAGCAGTACAGATGTCGATGTGTCCTGGTTGACTTTGACTTGGTTAACTGAACTTTGACTAGCCATAACTTCTTCATCCAGACTCTGTTCGACGAGTTGTTTATGTTGTTGGAAATCTTGTGATGCTTTCTTTGCAATGATGCCAGTTTTGCTGAGTTTTGAGGACTTTTAATTTTTTCCCTTTCTCTATCTGTTGAGGCCATTCTGAACTTCCTGAGGTACTTCTGAGAATTTTGAATCATTCCTAGGCCTCCCTGGATCCTTTTGGATCAGTGAGTGATCAAATTTGAATGGATACTTTTAATTTCAAGTTGAAGAGTATATATTCATTCAACTCTTCCACGATGAAAAGTTGAAAAAGTAGGTGTACTTTAATTAGCAAGAGTAAACTATGTACACACTTCAAAAGAAATTATAACCATACCCCAATCCTGCATAACCATGGGAGTCATGTTCATTATAGATCTCATTAGAAAAGAATAAATTGTAGTAGATCTCTAGGCCTTTTGAAGAGTGATAATTCTATCAAAACACTATAAAAGCAATGAAGAGACCATACCTGTATTATAGGCCTCTAAAAACACCACAATCTAGCATGAGTGCATCCATTACTTATTATTTAGGTTAATATGTTTATGATTTGGAACCTCCCAAGATACATAGAAATATGAAACTAAAGAAAAATAGTCATAACGACAACTAAGTATGTTATTTTTATTGAGGATATTTATTGTTCACTTTATCCCTCAAACCATGAAAAAATGCATCAAAGAGTGGGATGTTAGAGCATAATCCCTAAGGCATAAGTTTGATGATAATAAAAATTATGTTACCTTCTCCCTAACTTTCTTAAAAATCCCACCCAACCTCAAAAATGTGGTTCAAAGAATTAATTCTACAAGGGATATGTGTCCTTCATATTGGGCTTGGGATTAGGTATGGGGAAACAGAGCTATGGTGAATTCTCAAAATATTTGCAAAGTATCGTCACACTAATGTAAATGTTGCTAGAAATAAGAAGAAGAAAGTGAAATAGTGTGATAGATAATGATCCATGGAATTGGGAAAAGGGGAACGATCATTTTGGAGATCAAAGGAGTGAGGATTTGATGATGTTACAAATTGAATGAATAGAATCACAATTCCCATTCTTGTAATCCCAATTTCAGGTTTTTTAATGTTGACAAGGTTCATTTTGTGCAAGTCCATATCTAAACTTAATCATGAGCATACAAGTTGGAAAAATTCACCTATCTTAATAGAGTATTTTAATCCCAAATATAATCATTAAACAGTTTTATATGAAACAAAGAAAACATATCCATGAGATTGACCAAACTTGTACAAGATTAGTGGGTTGTTGAGAGATTTTCATTTAATTCTTAGTTATTTGTTTTGTTCCCATTATCTACTATATTAGTGGAGATGCCATGAATTACATACTAAGTGGTTGACATTCTTGCAAGCGTACTGGAATAATAATCATATTAGATACCAAAGCTATAACCATGTCATGAATTTTAATAGGAAAACAGATAAAATTTGAATGCAATAAAATAACTATGAATCAACATGTTTGATACTATTAGCGAGATGAAATATGTTGATATGAAGACATGATTTAATTGGGTTTTCCCATTGTCTATTGTTCACTCTTCAAAATTGACATTCAAGAACTCATTTGTAATTAATATTACTAATAATATTCCAATCTCATTATAATTTACATCCACAACCTATGACTTCCATAACCTATGACTAACTTTTTGGTTTTTTAAGCCAAGAGTGGAGACAAAGATAACAAACGAAATGACATTTAGCAAGTGTTGGAGGCAAGGAAAATAAAATAAATAACATTATGATGAGTTTCATATTAAAATACATGAACTAAGTAAACTAAATGTGATGCCAATTCTCATATTGACAAGAATCTACAACTCCCATAACACATGAATCAAGTGGGGATTCACAAAAACAAGGTGTCTAAGCTTCTTCGGGAATCTTTCATTAAGTGACACATAAAATAGTTCATACACCAATACAATTGTACAAATTTATTTAGGTGTGAACTATGTGTTGGATTTAATGTCGTGAAAAGATACAACACTGAATAAGACACAATACCAGGTTCATAGATAAGGGCAAACTAAAATAAAGATGATTTTATAGATGTCAAAGACAAGTATTGTATAATTATAAAGGATTTCACTTTTTTATATGTAAGAAATATTCAACAATTTAATAACAATATTTACACATGATATTTTTTTTTTTTTCAAACAATACTTAATCTTTTTTAAACAATACTTAATCTAGGCCGGGGCCAACCCCAAAAATAAACATTAAATAAAGTTTTAGAAACGTGAGAATCCCTAATTCCAATATCAAGATACAACGTTGTTGAAATACGTGTGACACTCGCGTGGGAGTTAAAATGGGTTATAAAATTATGTGGAGTGAAAGTGTCCTCGTCTCAATTTCCGCGACTCATAGTTGTATGTCTGCCTTTCATATCTAATCACACGGGTCTTACCAATATGATGTTCGTATTGCATTGTTCAGTTTATAAAGTCAGTCCATTTAAAAGTCAATTTTGTTTCTTAGGTTCCAAATGATCTATGTAAATCATTTGGAACTTCGTAAATTGCTATGTAAATCATTTGGAACTTTGGAAACTGCTGCTCCAATATTCTAGGAGAACCTTTGTCCATGTATATTTATATGCATGGAACCTTTTTATGTTGTTAAGTACTTGAAATACACAAATATGATAATGTCAAGGTTTCTACAAGTTTTGGAATTTGAAGGTATGGGCATTTTTTTAATGTTATTACGTATTAAGCATTTGTGTAGGGAGTGACATTACTATATATATTATTGGTCATTCCAATTGATGCAAGAAGGGTTATTGATCAACTCTATTGCTTAAGAATATTCAAAATAGAAGTAACTAGGAAGTTAAATATTTGATATCTATGAGTATTAATTTTTTTATTTTTATTGATAGAAAGAAGGAGAAAGAGAAGAAAAAGCCTTACATATTTAGTCAATCTTCTTATGAAGTGTTGGAAAAGTTGTTAGAAAAATTTTGAATCTTTTAACAAATATCAATTCTAAAATTCTTTAGAATTAATATATATATTAGAATTTGTTTGGGTTTGTTTGAGATTGTTGAGATATTCTCTCAACCTTTATTTCCAAGTTTAGAATAAGTTGGATCTGACAACACTTACTTATCTTGATGTATTTATATTGAGTGAATAATAGAATACTATTGAGTTTTTGTGTGCAACTGGTTTTCTTTTTTAGTATCAAAGCTTATGTGTGTGAGAGTAAATAGTTTTCTATGTGAAAGATTGTTGAAGTGTGAAAATTTGTGTGTGTTTTTGTGTGTGAGTGGTTTTCTTAGTTGCAAACCCAAGACCAACAATGGAAATCTTCATGACAACCAATCATGTGATTTTCTTTGAAGATGAGTAGGAAGATGACAAGTGTTACGTCATCTTCCTACTCATGTGATTTTCTTTGAAGATGGTTAGGAAGATGAGGATTTGCTTTAAATTCTCATGTGGCTCTGACTCACGATGATATTGAGCTGGTGGTGGTGAATGACCCATTCATCTCTACTGATTATATGACTTATATGCTCAAGTATGACATTTTCCATGACCAAGGGAAGCATTATGAAGTCAAGGTCAAAGACTCTAAAACTCTACTCTTTGGAGAAAAATATCGAGGAAATACCATGGGGCGAGGTCGACGCAGAGTATGTGGTTGAATCCACAGGTGTCTTCACTAACAAAGAAAAAATTCAGAAGACAATAGATGGACTGTCAAAGAAAGACTGGCAAGGTGGTAGAGGAGTTGGTTTCAACATCACTGTTGGAAATGATTTACCATCTCTTCATGGAAATTTGACTGCAATGGCATTCAGAGTACCCACACTAGATTTTATCAAGGCCAGTTTATGTTTTGGAATGGATTTTTTGTTTTAAGAATATAGTTATATTAAGTGTTAAAAGAAGAGGCAATGAGTAATTAGTGTGAGTGTGTATTAGTGTTATTCCTAGTTTGTAAATTATATGAAGAAGAACCTCTTATAGAACATAGTAACATAATTTAAACTAGTGGTTCTTGATGTATGTGGTGTCATAAGGACACATCACTGGTTTGGTTATGTCTACAGTATGTTAGATCTTGTGGTTCTTGGAGAATTTAGTAATCCAAGAACAATTGCTATTGGTTATAGTTGTGATCCTTGTGTGTTTATAAGCTTGTGTGAAATAGGTCACTTTGTAAGATTGATTGTTGGATACCTTCAATATCTAGACTGCTCTCCTATAATTCAATATCTATACCGCTTTTCTATCAAATACAACGAGTTATGGACTTTGACAGATGTAAGTATTTCAAGTACAAATACGTCATTGATGGTTAGAAGTGATTAAGTCGATCAAGATGCTAATGAAGACCATATCATATATAGATCAAATTTTGTTTGTAATATATGTTTATTTAAGTGTAGTATTGTTGAAGATTGTTGAGATATTTTCTCAACCTCTATTTCCAAGTTTGAAATAATTTGGATCTCTCAACACTTATCTTGATGTATTTATATTGAGTAAATAATAAAATATAATTGACTTTTTATGTGCAACTATTTTAAAAATGCAAAAATACAAAGTTATATTTTGTAGAGTTGATGACACGAAAAATGTCAATGTTCAAGATCGCTTTAAAAAATTAGTCATACTCAACCCATGTCAATGTTTGTCTATTTTACAAATTTGATTCGAAGATGTTTGTCTATTTTACAAATTTGATTTGAACCCTGTTTTCGAAAAGAGAAATCCACATATCTTTGAAAAGAGAAATCCACATATCTTAACTTTGTAGGGATGATGACACATATCTCAATTTTTTTCTACTACCCCATCAATACTTTATGAAATAATTTAAAATAATAAACTACATAACTTGCATTTACTTACCTGAAAAGCTGGATAAAAATCAAAGTGTTGATATAATAAGATCATGATAATATTTGGAACAAAGTTCATAGTGTTTCGAATAAGGATTACAATGAGTTAGGAAACCAAAGATATTGCTAGATGTCCATAGAACATATGAACCTCAAAACATTTTTCTTTATAAATTTTATCTATACAAAGAGGGTGAGTAAGATCATTTTCATAGATTGGTTTTTGGAGTTGGAGTATGTATTTCCCAAGTCAAGGAGGAAGGTTATGTTATTAGCCACCAACAAAGTTCAAAAATTTCAAGAAAAACAAGGGGCCATAAAGGAGATTTTGTTCTTTTCTTTTATGGAATGGATGATAAATAGACTCATAAAAATAGAAAGACTATATGTGATAATACTAAAATAGTGGAGGACCTAGTTTCCCTAAATATAAGCCTCCCCCAATTGTGAATTCATTTTTGTAAAGAATGTGAAAAAATCTATGTTTTAGTTAAAAAAATACCAATATTATAGACTATTCAAATAAAAACACTCTATTTTTATTTTTCAACATGATGATGATGATGATTAAGGTCCACTGAAATTGGTCCATCAGACCTTAGAGAAGATGATGATAATGATGTTGATGATGATTAATGTTCATTAAGACCAACTGGTCTATTGGACTTTAAGAAGGTAAGAGATTACTTCAATTTCTTTAAAATTGTATTTCTATGCTCAAAAATCATTAAAAGAAGCATTCCAAGATCACCATAGTTTTGATGACTTATGATGTTAGGAAGGTCCATAATGTGAAGAATATTTTTAAAATGACATCCAATACAGGTATAGGTAGGGCAATCCAAGAGGAAGTGTTTTTCATCTTCTACCGGCTTAATGTCACAAGGGTGACAGATTCTCTCATTGCATGGTGTTTTGGGAGTTTTCCAATGCCCAATTTCACTATGTATATCTTGAGAGTTTGTTATTGTTTTAGCAATGTTGATTTTCTTCTTTGCACTTTTCAAAACCAAGAGATAAGTTTGATTTTCTAAATTAGTGTTGACCACCTCCTTGTAGTATCTTAATTTCCTTTTATCCACTAATGCTTTATCACACCACATATTCTCCTTAAAATTATAAGTGATAATATTTGTAATATTATTGATATTTTGCATGATGGATTCTTCTTGTATTCCTCAATGATTTAGTCAAGATTTGACATTTTTATGTCATCCCCGCTTGAGCTAGTGGTGGTTTTGGCTAAAGTTTAAAGGAATTTTGGGGAGCCTCTTGTCATCCATGTTGTTTATTTTGTTCTTGTAAGTTAGGTATCTAATCATAGCAATGATCTCAATGGGAGAAAGACTTGCTTCTATGAGGAGGATAGGATAGGGTGTATTACCCTCAATTTTGAGATTATAAGTTATAATTGTTTTTTGGATTTGTTCTATGTTTTTCCAGGACTCTCTAGATATACTGCAACCCTGAACTTCACATTCATATGAGATAACCGGAGTAACTAGAGTGTGAAAGAGGAATTTCTTTTTATCCCAAATCAAAAGGTTTGCTGATTTACAATTGTTTTTGAGCCCATAATAATATTTTCACCCTCCATTTATCATTTTTTCAATTATATATATATATAACTTGGAGTGGATATTAAAATATTTTTCTTAATTAATGTTTCTTTTAAATGACATGTGTCAACTCCATATTAAGTATGAAAGGAATTACAAATATTTCTTGAGTTGAAGTAGTTTTTTGTTATTAATATTCTTTTTAAATTTCACTTTTTAACTTCACATTGAGCATGGAAATAATTACACATCTCCAATGAGAACAAAATCCCCTTGGATTTCTTTAGGATTTTTTTTCTATGCTTGAAAATAGTTAAGAGAAGCATGCACTTGTGCGATGTTAAAAGGTTAGAAAGATTGGTTGACAAATTTATTTTGAAATGTGTATACCCCAAACATTCTAAGAGAAAATGTTTATCATCTTCAACCTTATTAATGTCACAAAGTTGGCATATTCCTTCATCCAAGGGTCACTTAGTTCACTATGGAGCTGTGAGAATGTGTTCTTACTTTAGCAGTATGATTTTTTTCTTTACAGTAGTCGATGCAATAATATTTTTGATATTATTCTTATTTTGCAAAATGATTCATTCCTTTATTCCTCCAATGATTTAGTGAAGACTTAGCATATTTATGCCATCACCACTTGAGATTAAGGTGGTTTTGGTTGAGTTTGAAGGGGGAGCCTCGTATCTTCCATATTGTTTAACTTATTCTTATACATTAGGTTATGGGTCATAGACATGGTTTCAATGGGTTAAGACTCGCTTCTATGAGGACGATAGGAGAAGGTGTATTACTTTCTTTTTTTGAGATGATCATGATCATCATCATCATCATATATATATAT
>ML776836.1:361038-378504 GCA_009831015.1 Picea engelmannii | reverse complement strand
GTATGATACTGTAAAGAATGTAACTATTACTTATCATATAAAGAAAAAGAGGTTTTTACCCTGCATGGGTTTCCTCGGGAAATATCTGTCTCTGTGTTTCTCATATATGTGAATGATGCTGAAAGTGCCATTGTTTATTTCCCCGCATTATTGTGATCATCATTCAGTATCTCTACAAAGAGTTTAAAAGAACCATAATTGTTTAATAACGGTAACAACTGATTCACCCCCCCTCTCAGTTGTCCAACAAATTTATACTCTGATTTGAATAATACTGCACTATCGAAATGCCCAAATTATTAACAGTAAAAAATGTGTAGTTATTTCAAAACCTGAATGCAGGAGGCAAGGTTGAGCGACAATAGATATTGTTTGTTTCTTTTCTGTTTTATTTCCATCCCAAGGGTTATGGTTTTCAGGGTTCCTATAGGCAAGGGTTTTCCCTATGCTATAGCTCTCTAATATACGTGCAGGGTTGAATATTAGTACTTGTCCCAATATTTGAGGGAAACAACTAAGGAGGCTAGATCGTACCCTTATCTGTACTACTCAATTACCCAGGTACTAGAGAATATATTCTTGATTGTTTTTCTCGGTGGCACTATAACAGTTAGGTGGTCGATCGGTTGATCTATCGTTGATTTCAGGATACCCAGAGGGATCCCCATATTGAAAAGCTACTTGGAAGCACAAGTTCGTATACATGTGTTGTCTGATACGCTACCACTCGAAGCGGTACCAATATAAATTACAAGGGTTTCCAACAATGTGAGCTTAAAAAATTCTTGTATTTCCTGCGTGTATGCTTCCCCCACCGCAGACTCATGCATTGAATGACATATCACTATAGTTTAAAGATGTCAGAATGCATCTCTACCCTGAAAAAAAATTAACCCACAATTCATGCCAAGGAAAGTGCTCTGATACCACTTGTTATGCCCCTGGTTATGTGATATTAAGTAGAAACATGAATATAACAAAATATACCAACAAAAAAACATAATATAGAGGATAGCACACTAAAATGATATGTTGGACAAGAAGTTTTGGGATAGAATTTTAATAACAATCCTAAGTATAGAAGAAGTGCGTAGTTGAGGAACATCTAGAAGTACAACACGCACACAGGGGCTTCATCTTGTTGACCAATATATTATTATGTTCATTCATAAATGGGTGTTTTTAATTATGAAAAATAGAGTCAATATATTGTAGGTATGGGGGGGTGGGATGTGGGTATTGGGGTGTTTAGGGGTATTGGGGAGTACAAAATGTGGTATCTAGTAAAAATAGGGGATTTTTTTTGTTATTGGAAATATGTATTGGGACGGGTGTTCAAAAAAAGGATTTTTGGAAGTATTTATTAATATCTAGTGAAATTAGGGGTATTCTTTAATATCTCACAGACACAGATGCTATGCCACAGGTTCATTGAGTGAAGACCCCATGAGAATGCAGTAAGAAGAATAAAGTAGAGAATAAAATAGGAAGAAGAATAAAGAAGAGAATACAACAGGAAGAAGAATAAAGCAGAGAATAAAACAGGAAGAAGAATAAAGTAGAGAATAAACTAGGGAAGAGAATAAAGCAAGAGAAGAAAGTGGGTGAAATGGAAGGATGAAAATATGACATGATAAATATAGAAGGATGCGAAAAAATAGGAAGAACAACAGTTAGAGTGCAAAATAAGCATGTAGATGGAAAAGTAGGTGAAAGCAGCCCGAACAACCAGTTAGCTGGAGTATTCATGCATTGTAATAGGGTTTTGGGGTGAATAAAGTAGGGTTTTAAGCCCTGGAATTTATGTATAAATATGTAATGGGTTGGAAGAATAGGGGTGTTTCATATTTTTGTTGTTCTCCTTCACGAATGAGTTAAATAAGTGACCATTGAGTCTATGATTGAATGTTGAGGAGATGTTGCAGAGAGAGAGAGAAAGGCTTGCACTGCAGAGCGTCTAGGCTAGGAGAAAGGAAATATAAGCATGATGTATCTTTGTAAGCATAATGTTCAAGCCTGAAGTAATTACCAAATGCATAATAAAGAATCTAGTCATTGTGGACGTATCCTAGAGTTGGGTGAACCACGTTAACTCTTTTTTCAAATGTCGTTTATGTGATTGTATATGGATTTTGCCTGGATGCATATTATATTAGATTTGTCTTATGTTTAATAATTTGCACAATAATCACAATTATCATAGTAATGGGTTATGTTGTAGTATGAAATATAATTATAGTATGAATATGAAATCACTAAGTAGCTAATAAAGAACAAAGACATGATATCGCACACAGAATCAATAAGTACTAATTAACTAAATGGTCACCTCCCATTCCCTCACTACTGTAGAAACATGGTTCTTGCAGTCCCAATAGATAACTCGTGTGAGACTTCATCTGTTAAGTACCTGAATAGATCTTAAGATAAATATCAAAATAAATCCAAGAAGAAGATATGAAAACCACACTTTATTAAAACAAAACCCTTGAGGTAGGGAAACACCATACAATGGATCCTATTATGGAAGGGATCCTCTCCTGTTTACTTTCCTCTTCGAGAGGGCTTCCTCCTAATGAGTTTTAGCTCCAAATACAATATTTCTCTTCATGTCCCATTACATTTCTTGAACCCATTTATATAGTGCTACCGTCACCGAAGAACATTCTAGAGGAGGAATCTTCTAGAAGTAGAACCTTCTAAGAAATCCTCTTACATTTGTTATATCTAACTACCATAGTGGGCCTTATTTAATAATATATTGGACCTATACCACCTTAAATTGAATGGCTTCCACTATTATCACTATGGGCCCTTTGGGCCCCCCCACTACCTCTCTAGCTACCTAATGTTAGATAGCTAGAGAGGTAGTGGGGGGGCCCAAAGGGCCCATAGTGATAATAGTGGAGGCTATTCAATGTAAGGTGGAATAGATCCACTATATTATTAAATAAAGCCCACTATGGTAGTTATATGTAATTAATGGATAGTTAGATATAGTAAATGTAAGAGGACTTCTCAGAAGGTTCTACTTCTAGAATATTCCTCCTCTAGAATGTTCATAGGTGATGGTATCACTGTATAAAGGGGTTCAAGCAATGTAATGGGACATGAAGAGAATTATTGTATTGTGATTTGTAGCCCAATAGGATGATTCCCCCTTAAAGAGGCAAGTGAACAGGAGAGGATCCCTTCCATAATGGGATCCATTGTATGGTGTTTCCCTACCATAAGGGTTTGATAATAATAAAGTGGTGTTTTCTTCTATATTTCTTTGTGGATCTATTATGTATTCAATATTTGTGGTCATTATATTTGTATATTTATTCAGGTACTTAACAAGTGGTATTAGAACATGGTGGCTTCCATTTCTCAATGGGACCTTGGTTCTCTAGTCTACTTCAGCACTATGGTCCACACTTATCCATGTGACTCTGGTATATGGTTGTACATGAAGCATTGAGGAGAACGCTTTCATAAGGGGGATGAAATGTTAGGTAGCAAGAGAGGTAGTGNNGGGCCCATAGTGATAATAGTGGAGACCATTCAATGTAAGGTGGACTAGGTCCACTATATTATTAAATAAGGCCCACTATGGTAGTTAGATATAATAAATGGGTAGTTAGATATAGTAAATGTAAGAGGACTTCTTAGAAAGTTATACTTCTAGAAGATTCCTCCTCTAGAATGTTCTTAGGTGATGGTAGCACTATATAAAGGGGTTCAAGCAATGTAATGGGACATGAAGAGAATTATTGTATTGTGAGTTGTAGCTCAATAGGAGGATGCCCCCTCGAAGAGGCAAGTGAACAGGAGATGATCCATTCCATAATAGGATCCATTGTATGGTGTTTTCCTACCCTAAGGGTTTTATAATAATAAAGTGTGGTTTCTTCTATATTTCTTTGTGGATCAATTGTGTATTCAGTATTTGTGGTGATTATATTTGTATATATATATGGGTACTTAACATCATCTGCGCATGAAGGTGATGCTGAAAGGGTCGATGTCTAGTGGGTTTTTTTGGTCAAAGATAACTCGAACCTAGGGTCTTACAACTGCATGCAGTGTCAACAAATGGTTCTGTTGTCGGGACCTAGAATTTGCGATTGAGGGAATGTTTTGGAGGCCGACTAAGAAAGAGATATCATAATGTTTGGAAATAAAGGAACGCGAGTTATCTCAACAAGAGAATAGGAACCTTCAGTTGAGTGACAAGAAATGGATGCAAAGGTATGTGTATACATAACTACATGAAATTTTCTTTGGGGAATTTCCAATTATTCTGACGAAGTGACTAGAAAGGTTAGTGGAGAATACTGGAAGGTACCGAATTGCAGTGCCGAGGAATTGGAATCCTGAGTTGTGTTGTAGAAAGGGAATTTTTCAAAGGTCCATGTGGAAGGTTCATGAAATCATTGGGTGTTATAGCAAGATTTGCCTCACCATTTTTATCTTGCACAGAGGGCATTTTTCCATTTCCCTATGCAGACTTTTCATCCTTTTTTGATGAATCAAGAGCTAAAAAATATATAGTTTTCCACATATACGCTCCCTAACTGCTATGTAAGATGCATATACACTTGCTTCTCCACTACAACTCACATGTATAAGGATTTGTGCTAGAAAATACAAAATGAGGTCGGGTTTCCATGTCACAACAAAAGATCTCTGATCCTTGGCCTTCCATATACTGGAAATGTTCTGAATCGACCCTTCAATTGCATTCTGGAGGCTATAAGAGCACAATTTTGAACTATGGAAAAAGATGAGAATGCAATCAACTTTGGGAGAAAAGTTACTTTGGAGAAATTACTTCATATTGAGTCTCATCCCTTTGTCCCTCAAGTCTGAACACAATGTTCAGCCCCCAAGCTCTTCCTTTATTGTTGAGAGTACCTCTTTTTCTCTTTCTCATGATCTTGCCTTTGGTGGAGGATTAAAGTGGTGGGGACCCAGTTGGAAGGAACTTGGTTTCTTGGTTTCGAACCGTGCCGACACAAAAGTCTGTAATGTTGACACTTATGCTGATCAATTATTAATAGAAATACTCCTTTCCTGTCCTATTGGTATCTTTCAAATATATGGACGTGTTTGTAATGTTTATTAACGGATTATGTTGTCTGATGTGCTAATTCATTTTATATCATCACTATATACTTGCTTTTCTTATTTGTTGAGAACTTCTCGTGGGTATAAATCTTTGGATCAAAGTGCTCAACGGTGGAACATCATCAAATGTTGGATCGAGGTAGTGCTCTTTCTCATATTGAATGTTAGTATATATATCCTATGTTGGAATTGAGTTGATTTTTGTAGTCATACCTATCTGTTGTGGTTTACCCTTGGCCATAGAGAGTTTTCCCTTGTAACATTGGGTACGTGGATAAAGATGTTTTTGTGTGACAAGTGCATGATGAAGATGACATCTAACTGCTAAAGGGACTCACACACATAGGGGAACAGGGAGATGATCAGGGGATATTTTGAAGGTATGAAGAACGAGGAAAGGAATGAGTAAGGAAGGGAAGGACTGAGGATGCAGAGAGATGAAAAGGGAATACCATAAAAAATGACGAATTTGTAGTATTGCATAGTGGAGGAAGGTACAAGAGGAAGAAGACTGGGGCTGGGAAAGGAGAGTCGTGTAGTGAGCATGACTAGGGAAGAACTTGCACAAAAGTTCATATTGTCAAGATACTATGCAACAAAGAAGGGGAGGAAGAGCCTCAATTCATTCCTAGACTATACGAGCTAGTATAGCCTACACAAGCTGGATCCTGCATCAAATCAATGACCTCGTGTGTGTCACCAAGATCATAAGTAATTTTTGAGGATTTTTCAAAGGGAACTATAGTGGGTAAAGGAAGTCAGAATAATAAAAACTATAATTGTGGAGGTAGCACTAGCAGTACATTGAGCCATAGTAGCAGATACAGTTCACCAAGTAAGAGTCAACCCATATCGCCAAGGGGAGGTACTATGCAGAACAACATGGAAGGATTAGATCACACATTGAGACTACCCGAGTTCCAAGGAATTGGATCGGAGGATCCATAATAACATTTGTTTGTATGTGAGACAATTGGGCTACAAAGAATGTACAAGATGAGGTTGAAAATATTGTGTAGTTGGCCACAACATTTAGAGGTCATGCACTAGTCTAGTACGTTAAGTTGTAGAGTACCACACCTACAGGACTGGACATGAGATTGATAGAGATAGGGAAAGCACTTCTGAAAGAGTTCAAGAAGAAAAAGTCATAGTCATAGTACATTACAAAACTCAAAGAGATTAAATAGGTGAAAATAGAGTCGGTATGGGACTTCTATCAACAATCAAGGATCTGATGGGAAGACTGAATTTCTAGATTCTCGATTAAAAACATGAAGAATGGTTTATTGTAGGACTTCAACCACACATTCGTAGGCCGTTTATTCAATCGAAGGTTGTGTCGAAGCCTGAAGCCTTGGAGATAGAAATGAAGCGGGATCCATCCACTATATGAGAGAATGAAGGAATGGTGCAAGTTCATACACAGTTGGTTTCTTTGAAAATTCAACTTGAAGAACTTACAAAAGGGAAAGACAAACACGAACAAGTTTGGTGTACCAAGTGTAGGAATGAAGGAAATAATAAGGACAAATTCCCAACATTCACGCAATATTTGGCGATGGGGGCACCGAATCCATTACCAGAAAAGGGATATTGTGAGATATGTAAGAAATGGGGACATCATCCAACTAAGTGCCCATTACTACAGAAGTATCATAGTGCACCAAGGAACTTGTTCTACAAATTTTTCAAATTGGTAAGGCATGAATATAAAGATTTCCGCACGTTTGATTTAATGAGAAAGCACACATAAGATATGTACATAATTTAGGAGGAGAATGCTATGACAGAAGGGGGAGGTCTATAGTATAATAATAAAATAGGTTTAATTTAGGGAAATCGAGGATTTGGCAAAGGTCGAGGTAGAGGAAATTTTGGTAGAGGAGGAAGAGGACCAATTACATTTTACAATTGTGATCAACTAGGACACTTGGCATGTGACTACTTGAATCTGTGTACAACATGCACATATTGTAGAGAAATGGACCATGCGATAGAATATTGTCCCCAACTAGTTAAGAAATGGAAAGTAAGAGGAAATGAGAGCCAAAATCCAAACCATATTGTACAAAAAATATCATCCTAAAAGTGTAACGAAGGGCCAAGAATAACAATTGTTACATGCAGAGGAACTAGAACATGAGTCAATGTGACAAATGGAGGGAAGAAAACTGAGAAATGGGCAAGTAATTCAACTGTTCCTATGCCAACCTTCGATCCTCATCAAGAAAAAGAGACATATCAAAGGGAAAGAAAATAAGTACTTGCACAGGATTGGGGAGCATCAACATCATCTACGCCTAATGTAGGAGATCGCGTTGTGCCAGAGAAACCAACTGGAAAGGTAAGCACACTAAAATAATTCCTGAGGAGTTGTGTATATATAATGAAAGATGAAACTATGTTGAAAACACTCTATGACATGATTGATCATTGCACATGAGGAATGGAAACTCCCATCACACAAAGGGTGGTGAATCAAGTACTGCATAGAAAGAGGACCAACGATGAATTCATATTTAGTGCACAAGTAGGGGAGTATGTTGTGGATAATGTTATATCATACTTGGTATATGACGTGGATGTTTTACCTTAGCAGACATGGGATATGATGGGAAAATCGAAGATAGTATGGTCTCCTATTCAATTAAGGCTCACAAATAAGCAGAAAATAGTATTGATTGGTCATTTGATAGGAGTACCTATGAGCATAGATGGGGTGTGCAGTATAGAAAAAATTGAATTTATTGAGATCATGGATGATAGTCAACCATATCCATCACTGATGGGACTGGAATGGGATTTTGATAACTAGGTGATCATTAACTTGAAGAGGAGGGAGATGCTATTTAAAGTTGGATTTTTGAAATTTACTACACCCTTGGACCCATCAGAAGGACAGAGATACATAGAGCCAGACAGAGGAAATGACATTGATAAATTGTATAACATGACTACGTGGATGGATAATTATGTAAGCCCCATTGTGGATGGCACGTTAACTTGGAGAATTATTAGTTCGTGTGCATCATATTGTGAAGGTCTAGAGAATTAGAAACAAGGAATGCATGAAGTCTCAAATGGACAATGTGCATGCGTAGCCCAATCCTTGCATTGGATTGGAACATAGTTACGTGATCCACCCAAGTATGATGGGTTGACTAATATAAGTTTATTTGTAAAGGAATTTGAGTTGTAGGTACTTTAATACTAAAGGTTTTTGGCACTCGATCTTTTCCTAAAAGAGACTCTGGCTAGATGGTGGGCTGCACACAAACAGGGAATGAAATAATGGCCACAATGCAGAAGGAGAATGCAAGTCAGGTTTGGTAATGAGGTTGAAAATATTACGCCAAAGTATAAAGGAGAGAGTGATCCAGCAGGCCATGTTGAGTAGTGCATAACTTTATGGAGTTTAGTATCAGAAACATAATGTATTTATAGATTTATACATATACTGGACACAATTCCGAAGATTAAAAGTCACATTTACATTTGAACATGAATCTCCATCAATAGATGTAGCACTATAGGCTCTTCGAACTAAGATCTTCTTAGAAGAAGGGTCGATGGAGGTGGTACCAGTGTGTAGTGCGCACAGAGCTACTATGATTGTCCATGAGTTATTGAAGTGCTAAAATGTGGCTAAGGAAGAGCATGATGAAGAAGATACCATAAATGTACAAGTACATAATATAGAAGGAGATCAAGCAGTAGAGGGTCCAAAAATTGAATTTGTCGCATACACCCAGTCGATAAAGAAACATAAGGTAAACATTGGGATGATAGAGAAACTAAATTTTGCATCGATAGGGGATTAATGGAGTGATGAAACAGTAGAGAATATTGCAGACTTGCTTAGCAAATATCAAGACCTATTCCAAACCAAATTTTCATAGATGAAGGGGATAGTAGGGGACTAGGGTGAGATGAAGATTCTGCTGAAACTAAGAGCTAAGCCAATGTGACAACGTCCATAAAAGGTTAAATACCAAGTACAAGGAAAATATAAAAGTCGATATAGACAGGATGTTAGATGCAGGAATCATTGAACCAGTAGAAGAATTCAAGTGGATCAGTCCAAGCGTAGTGCAGGACAAAAACACAAGAGGAATCAAGATTTGCATAGATTTTAGAAAGCTGAATGATGTGTGTTTACATGATACATTTCCAACACCATTCAAAAATGACGTACTTGAGAATGTAGGAGGCCAAGAGACTTACTTTTTTATAGATGGATTCTTGGGGTACCATCATATAAAAATTACGCAGGAGGACCAATATAAGACTACTTTCATGAAAGAGTGGGGGAGTTATCAGTATACAGTAATTCCCTTTGGACCGAAGAATGCCCCTGCAGTTTTTTCCAGAGTAGTGGTTGCATCATTCAAGGAATTTATTCATAAGTTCCTTGAGGTGTAATTTGATGGTTGGACTGTGTTTATTCTATTGAAGGATCATATAGAATTCCTCGAGATAATGTTGGATTGGTGTAGACAGTGTCATATTTCAGTGAAGTTGAAGAAGTGTACTTTTTGTGCACTGTTTGGAATTTTGTTGGGACATGTAGTTTGAAAACATGGATTACCAGTAGATCCAGCCAATATTGCAGTAATTCTGGATTTAGAGCCACCTACATCAGTCAGACAACTGAGGGAAACTATGGGTCATACAGGCTATTAATTTTTTTTATCAAAGGATATGCACAGATCACAACACCAATGGAAAATTTGTTGAAGAAGGAAGCAAATTTTCAATGGAACGATGATTTTTAGAGGGTTTAGACACCTTAAAGTAAAAACTAGTGACCATGCCAATTTTGATATTTCCATATTGGAACAAGGAGTTCCATGTACATGTATATGCATCGTCCATAACGTTGGATGAAATACTATCCCATTCAGAGGAGGGAGACATAGATCACCCAATTTCTTTTAAAAGAAAGAAACTATCCATAGTAGAGAACAATTATACTACCACAGAATGAGAAGGATTGGCAATGTTCTATGCACTACAAAAGTTCAGAAATTACTTAATGGGGTCTCACTTTAAAATGTATACAGACCATTCTACATTAAAATATTTAGTTAACAAGCCTGTGTTGTGGGGGAGAATATGCAGATGGATACTATTGTTTCAAGAATATGATTTTGAGGTTTTGGTGAAACTAAGGAAGATGAATGCAGGTCCAAATCATCTATCACACATATTATTATGAGAAGATGTAGGAAATTTAGATGACAACTTCCCAAATGCACAACTATTTGCAATAAAAATGGTGCATGATTACTTTTCAGACATCATGTAGTTTCTAAGTACATGAATGGCTCCAACAAATATGACAGTTGCATAGAATAAACAATTGGTAGTGAAAGAAGTAGATTATCAGGTGATTGCAAGGAATTTATACAAGTTGGGTGAAGATAGAATATTGAGGCACTGTGTGTTGGAAACTGAAAGACCGATGATACTTGAAGAAGAAGATGATGGGATTGTAGGAGGACATTATGCAGGGAGAGAAATTGCACAAAATATTTTGTGTGCAGGGATTTGGTGGCCCACACTTCACAAGGATGCTAAGGAATACTTTCAGTCATGGGATGTATCTGAAAGAGTGGGAAATCCATATAGGAGGGATGAAATTCCTTTGAAATCCATGGGTTACGTTACAAGCATTTGATAAATGGGCCATAGAATTTGTTGGGCCCATCAACCCACAAGAAAGAAGATCAGGAGCAAGGTACATAATCACTGCGACAAAGTATTTGACAAGATGGGCATAAGAAACCCTAGTTACAGACTGCACTGTGAAGACTGGTACACAATTTTTGTTTGAGAATATAGTCACACGATTTGTATTTCTATGCATATTACTCAATGATCAAGGCACACACTTTGTGAATAATATAATTATAGAATTGACTAAGGAGTTTCAAATTCATCATCAGAAGAGTACTCTGTATCATCCTTAGGCCAATGGAACACTAGAATCTTTCAATAAAATCTTGGAGAATGATTTAACCAAAATCTACAACGTAGGGAGAGATGAGTGTGACTTAAGAGTTCCTACAGTGTTATGGGCCTACAAGACAACAAGAAAAAAATTGATAGGGAAAACACCTTTCAAGTTGGTTTATGGGAAAGAATAAGTGACACCAATGGAGTTTATTCTACCTAGCATGTGCATTGAAACAATCAGTGATCTCTCGAACTCTGACGCACTAGAGGAGAGATTGTCATAGTTAGTACAAGTGGAGGAATATCGGTTGGTCGCAGGTTTCCATCAACAAGTTGACAAGGCAAGGGAAAAGGCATGGCATGTTCGACACATTAAACATAAAAAGTTTCAAGTGGGAGATTTGGTATTACTCTATGAAAAAAGTTCATGCAACATCCAATAAAGTTTGGAATGCACTAGTTAGGACCCTATGTGATTCAACAGGTAACAAAGAAAGGTGTTGCGCATTTCTAAAGCCTGAATGGAGAAGTCCTAGGAGGAATGGTGAATATAAGTTGACTGAAAATCTATAGGGATAGCCGACAATCTGCACAGTAATTTTGTTTGTGCTAGAACCTATGTATCATAGTAGTTGTACTATAGTAGGAAGATAAAACATAGAAAAACATATAAAAGTAGAAAAAAAATTAAAAAGTAGATATAGAAAAGGAAAAAGATTATAGAGTACTCAGGCATAACAAATTATGTAGAAGGTGTGGTTACTGCGCATCAGAACGGAATTGTGCCAATTCATAAAATATTACACAGAAGAAAATGATTGCAAACCAAACAGATGTAAAATACAGAATAGTTGCACAGTTTGGCCCTAACAAGACCGTTGGAAGCATTAAAGCATGAAAACAATGATGATAATATAGTAATGACAGATCATAAATATGCCTTATAATATTAAATGGTAACAGTCGTCGAAGATCATGATATATTGGCAATACGAGGGAAAAATCATACAATGGATTTGGTAATAAAGATGCATTTATTTAACCACTCATAAAGCCCATTGGCGAATTGGAAAAGTTAGTTAAGGCATGGAGAGACATGCACAGTTGGAAGGAAGGAACAAAGGCAGTCATACATGGAAGTGGAATAGTTGTGGGATCAATAGAAGATCGTTAAGCAAGAGTTAGGACCATTGCATGAAGAAGCGTTGAAGGTGATAGGTGAACTGGCTACTGCACAGGGCAAGGTGAAACAAGAAACACATGAAACAAAAGAAAAACTTTTAGCCTTGACTGTGCAGGGGGTTGAAGAGATTCTTGAAACAAAGAAGACAATAATAAATAAAGTTGTGACAACAAATGAATCCTCCAAGAAGTTCATCCAAGGGAGGAGGAGTTCGCAATAGGCCTAAGTGGCTCGGGATGAGCCACAAGTGAGTGTTGGGGGCTTGTTGGACAAGCAATTTTGGGATACAATTTTGATAAAAATCCTAAATATAGAAGAATTTCATTGTTGAGGCACATCTAGAGGTACAATGCATAGTAAGAAGAATAAAACAGAGAATAAAACAAGATGAAGAATAAAGTAAGAGAATAAAGTGGGCGAAAAGGAAGGATGATAGCCCGATGTGTTAAATATATAAGGATGTATAAAAGAAGGAAGAACAACAATTAGAGTATAAAATCAACATGCATATGGAAAAGCAGGTGAAAGCAACCTGAACAACCAATTAACTAGAATAGCCATGCATTGTAATAGGGTTTTGGAGTGAACAAAGTAGGGTTTTAAGCCTTAGAATTTATGTATAAATATGTAATGGGTTGCAAGAATAAGGGTGTTGCAGATTGTTGTTGTTCTCCTGCATGAATGAGTTGAATAAGTGACAATTGATTCTATGAATGAATGTTGAGGAGATGTTGTAGAGAGAGAGAGAGAGAGGGGATTGCACTAGAGAGAGGCTAGGCGAAGAGAAAGGAAAGATAAGCATGATGTATCTTTGTAAGCGCAATGCACAAGCCTGAAGAAATTACCAAACACATAATAAAGAAGAAAAACATTTTGGACATAGCCCAGAGTTGGGTGAATCATATTAAATCTTGTGTCGGATGTATTTTATATGATTGTTTATGAATTTTGTCTCAATGCATATTATATTATATTTATCTTATGTTTAATCATTTGTGCAATAACATGATTGTCACAATAATGGGTTATGTTGTTGTTTGGAATATAATGATAGTATGAATCTGAAATCACTAAGTAGCTAATAAAGAACAAAGACAAGACATCACACACATATTTTGATCTTTCCATATTGGAACAAGGAGTTCCATGTACATGTAGATGCATCGTCCATAACATAGGACATAGTACTATCCCATTCAAAGGAGGGAGACATAGATCACCCAATTTATTTTTCAATCAAGAAACTGTTCATAAAAGAGAACAATTATACTACCACAGAACGAGAGGGATTGGCAATGGTCTATGCACTAAAAAAATTCATACATTACTTAATTGGGTCTCACTTTAAAATGTATACATGCCATTCTATATTAAAATACTTAGTGAACAAGCCAGTGTTGGGGGGGAGAATATGTAGATGCATACTATTGTTTCAAGAATATGATTTTGAGGTTGTGGTGAAACCAAGGAAGCTAAATGTAGGGCCAGATCATCTATCACACATATTATCAGGAGAAGATGTAGGAAATTTAGATGTCAGCTTCCCAAATGAAAAACTATTTGCAATAAAGATGGTGGATGATTACTTTTCGAACATTGTGTAGTTTCTAAGTATAGGAATGACTCCAACAAATATGACAGTCATGTAAAATAAACAATTGATAGTGAAAGCAGTAGACTATCAGTTGATTGCAGGGAATTTATACAAGATGGGTGCATATGGAATATTGAGACACTGTGTGTTGGAACATTATAGATCGATGATACTTGAAGAAGCACATGATGGGATTGCAGGAAGACATTATGCAGGGAGAGAAATTGCACAAAATATTTTCTTTACAGGGATTTAGTGTCCCACACTTCGTAAGGATGCTAAGGAATAATGCCAATCATGCAATGTATGTCAAAGAGTGGTAAATCCATCTAGGAGGGACAAAATTCCTTCGAAATCGATGGGTTACGTTACAATCATTTGATAAATGGGCCATAGACTTTGTGGGGCCCATCAACCCACAAGAAATAATATCATGAGAAAGGTACATAATCACTATGACAAAGTATTTGACAATATGGGCAGAAGCAACCCCAGTTATAGATTGCACTATGAAGACTCGTACATGATTTTTGTTTGAGAATATAGTAACATGATTTGTATGTCTACGCATATTACTCAGTGATCAAGGCACACACTTTCTGGATAAGATAATTATAGAATTGACTGAGGAGTTTCAAATTCATCATCAAAAGAGTACCCCATATCATCCTTAGGCCAATGGGACAATAGAATATTTCAATAAAATCCTAGAGAATGATTTAACCAAAATCTACAGCGTAGGGAGAGATGAGTGGGACTTAAGAGTTCCTAGAGTGTTATGGGCCTACAAGAAAACAAGAAAACATTTGATAGGGGAAACACCTTTCAGGTTGGTTTATGGGCAAGAAGAAGTGATGCCAATGGATTTTATTCTACCTAGCCTTTGCATTGCAACAATCACTGATCTCTCAGACTCTGACGAACTAGAGGATCGATTGTCACTGCTAGTACAAGTGGAGGAATATCGGTTGGCCACAAGTTTCCATCAACAAGTTCAGAAGGCAAGGGAAAAGGCATGGCATGATTGACACATTAAACATAAAAGGTTTCAAGTGGGAGATTTGGTATTACTCTATGACAACAAGTTCATGCAACATCCATGAAATTTTAGAATGCACTGGTTAGGACCCTATGTGATTCAACATGTAACAGAGACAGATGTTGTGAATTTGGAAACCCTAAATGGAGAATTCCTTGGAGGAATGGTGAATAGAAGTCGGTTAAAACTCTATAGGGATAGTCAATAATATACATAGTAATTTTGGTTGCACTAGAATCCATGTATCATAATAGTTGTACTATAGTAGGAAGATAAATCACATAAAAACATATAAAAAGTAGAAAAAGGGAGAAAAACAAATAAAAAGTAGATATAGAAAAGGAAAAATATTATAGAGTACTCGGGCATAACAACTTATGCAGAAGGAGTGGTTATCGCGCATCAGAATGGAACTGCGCCAGATCAGAAAATAATACATAGAAGAAAACAAATGCAAACCAAACAGATGTAAAAGAAAAAATAGTTGCGCAGTTTGGCCCTGACAAGACCGTTGGAATCATTAAAGCACAAAAATGATGGTGATAACATAGTAATGAAAATTCATAAAGATGCCTTATAATCTTAAATGGTAAAATCCATCAGAAATCATGACAAATTGGAAGTATGAGGGAAAGATCATACGACGGATTTGGTAATAAAGATGCATTTATTTAACCACTCATCAACCCCATTGGCAGATTGGAAAAGTTATTTAAGGCATGAAGAGACATGCACAATTGGAAGGAAGGAACAAAGTAAGTCATACATGGAAGTGGAATAGTTATGGGATCAACAGAATATGCTTAAGCAACAATTAGGACCACTGCCAGAAGCGTTGAAAGTGATAGGTGAACTGGCTACTGCATAGGGGAAGGTGAAAGAAGAAGCACATGAAACAAAATAAAAACTTACAGCCTTGATTACGCAGGGGGTCGAAGAGATTGTGAAAACAAAGAATACAATAATAAATGAAGTTGCGACAACCAATGAATCCTCCAAGAAGTTCATCCAAGAGAGTAGGAGCACGCAACAGGCCTAAGTGGCTCTAGACGAGAAACAAGTGAGTGTTGGGGGCTTGTTGGACATGCAGTTTTGGGATACAATTTTGATAACAATCATAAATATAGAAGAAGTGCACAATTGAGGCACATCTAGAAGTACAATGCATAGTAAGAAGAAGAAAGAAAAGGATAAAACAGGAAGAAAAATAAAGTAGAGAATAAAAATGGAAGAAGAATAAAAAAGAGCATAAAACAAGGAAGAGAATAAAGTAAGAGAAGAAAGTGGGCGAAAAGGAAGGATGACAACCTGACATGTTAAAGATAGAAGGATGCAGAAAAGAAGGAAGAACAACAGTTAAAGTACAAAAGAAACATGCAGATGGGAAAGCAGGTGAAAGCAATGCAAACAACCAATTAACTAGAGTAGTCATGCATTGTAATAGGGTTTTGTGGTGAACAAAGTAGGGTTTAATCCCTATAATTTATGTATAATTATGTAATGGGTTGCAGGAATAGGGGTTTTGTGGATTTTTTCGTGTTCTCCTGCACGAATGGGTTGAACAAGTGACCATTTATTCTATGATTGAATGTTGAGGAGATGTTTTAGAGAGAGAGAGAGAGAGAGAGAGAGAGAGAGAGAGAGAGAGAGAGAGAGAGGATTTCACTGGAGAGTGGCTAGGCTAGGAGAAAGGAAAGATAAGCATGATGTATCTTTGTAAGTGCAATGCACAAGCCTAAAGAAATTACCGAACTTATAACAAAGAAGACAAACATTGTGGACATAGCTCAGAGTTTGGTGAAACCACGTTGACTCTTGTGTCAGATGTCTTTTATATGGTTGTTTATGGATTTTTTCTGGATGCATATTATATTAGATTTATATTATGTTTAATCATTTGCTCAATAATCATGATTGTCATAGTAATGGGTTATGTTTTTTTCTGGATTATAACGATAGTATGAATAAAAAATCACTAAGTAGCTAATAAAGAACAAAGACAAGACATCTCGCATAGAACCAATAAGAAAGAATGAACCGAGTGGCCACCTCCCACTCCCTCACTACTATAGAAACTTGGTTCTTACAATCCCAGTAGATACCTCGGGTGAGACTTCATCTTCACATGTAGGTGATGCCGAAAGGGCCAGTGTCTGGTGGGTTTTTTTTGGTCAAATATAACTTGGACCCAGGGTCTTACAACCACACGCAACACGAACATGATACCTTTATTGAAATGGGAGCAAAGTTCACTTGCATCTTCAAGGGGGCAAGCTCCAAAAGAGAAGCGCTATTACAATAACTCTCAAGACAAATATTTCTCATGCTTTCTACCTGTATTTATATTAATTCTATCTTCTAAAGAACATTCTAGACGAAGATCTTTCTAGAAGGGAAAGCTTCTATTAGGTCTTCTTACATTGACTTGTTCATATTTATTAAATATGCCTTATTAACTAATGTCAACCTTTATTACATGGAAAATATAAGTTAGGGAGGTTAGGTCCCTAACATGTTATTACTATATATATATATATATATATATATATATATATATATATATATATATATATATAT
>ML776836.1:337589-360978 GCA_009831015.1 Picea engelmannii | reverse complement strand
TTTAATTTTTAAAATTCAAAATATAAAATTTAGTCAAAATGTAAATTTTAATTAAAATATTGATTTAAATTTGGAAGTGTCCTGGCTTTCCATGGCACAAAGATCCTATGTTAAGATGAATCCTGAGTAATATTTATATTATTTGTCTAGTTGAAACATGAGAGCATATAGGGTATAAGGTCCCTAACATATAAGGATTTATCTTGTGGTTGGCCTAGAAAAAAAGGTCCTACCATAGAGGGATAGGAGGCATAGATTGCTATATTAGAAATAACATTTCTCCCCACACTCAACTTCATAAGATCAATCCTTTGAACCAGTACATTTGGATAGAAATTTCAGACATCAATTCTAAGAAGATGTGTATAGCAATTTTCTATTTTGCACCTATTAATTCTACCTTTTATAAGAAGAACAATCTAGATAGAAATTTACCCTATAATAGTTTAGAGAAGGATATTTCTAGTTTGAGAAATGAAGGTAATATCCTCATGCTAGGATATTTTAGTTCTAGGAATGCAACTAACCAAGATATTTTTTAAGCAATTATTCCAACCATAATCGAGGACCTTGTTTTATCTAATAGGTACAAAAGAAGATCTGAAGACCTCACTGAGAATTTGTTTTTCACTGAGCTAGTCAAGCTCTACAACTCTCAAGACCTAATAATTTGCAATGGAGTAATGAAATGGCCAAAATCCTACAATATGACTTGTATTCATGGTCTCGGTAATAGTGTCTTGGACTATGTGATATCTAATATCCTCATTTCCAACAAAATAGTAAATTTTGATCTTTTAAATGACAATGGACCCGAATCGGATCATAGATCTCTAACCCTAACTCTAAAGTTTTCCATGCACATGAAAACCATTGAAGAAAATTATAATAATCAAAGGCATATGCTCTTTGACGAAAGTAAAGTTGATCTTTTTCTAATGGATTTAAATAGGGAGCTACACCTCCTAACTTATAAGGACAACATTGAAGAGCTCTATCATAATATTACAACTACCCTTTCCACCTATTAACACATTCTCTTTCGAGGTGTCCTGTAAAAAGAATAATAGAACAACCAACCCTTGGTATGATAAAGAATGTAAAATTTCTAGGAAATCCATTAGGGATGCTTATAATGAGTCCTTAAAACTCAATAAGATCAATACGTACAAATCCCTAATTAAAAGGAAAAAAAAAAGATATTATATCAATAAAAATCCAAAGTGGCTTTCACAGCTTTCTAAGCTTGATCCTGTGAAGTTCTAGAGGCAAATTCTAATTCGTAATACTAAATAAAATAATATGATTATCTTAAGGGACTGAAATTCATACCTTAAAAGTCTTTAGGAGTTCCCTAATTCCATGGACATCATTCCTATTATCCCTACGAAAGATGAATTTTTTTCTTTGGATGAAATAGAGTTTGGGGTTAAGTGGCTTGCAAATGGGAAATCTAAGGACATTCAGGGCTACCAAGCTAAAAAATTTTAAATCGAAGGGATTATCATCATCCCTCATATACACGAGCTCTTCAACTTAGCAGTTAAGAAAGGATTCCCTAAACCCTGGATGCAAAGCTTCATTCTTCCTATTTTTAAAAATGGCTAGGATAGAAACCTTCCCTCTAATTATAGGACCATTATGATTAGCCCGATTTCAGCCAAGCTATACATAATTATTTTGGAAAAGAAGATTAGCCTATGGATAGAAAGTCATGATAACAGAGCTAAAGGTCAAGCCAGATTTAGGAGATATCATTCAACTGTGGACCATATTGTTACCTTTAGGATCATCATAGAGGATTTTTGCAATACTAAAACCAATCTTTTTTGTTGTTTTGTTAACTTTAGAAAATCTTTTGACATTCCCAGGAAAACCCTTTGGGATAGGTTGGAAGAGATATAACTGCCATTTGAGTTGATATTTGCAGCAATAAGGTTGTATGAGAAAGCTATTTACAAATTTAAGAACACCGAGGGCTGGTCAAAAGAAATTAATTGCAATATTAGAGTTAAGCAAGGTTGTCCCTTATCCCCTACCCTTTTTAGCATTTACATTGACAAGCTAGAAGATTGTTTGGAAGAAGCAGGTTGTGTTGAGCCTACTCCCAGTGTTATAGTCATCAATCTTCTTCTTTATGATGATGATATTGTTCTTATGGCAAGGAGTCCCCATGATCTTGGAAAACAACTAAGGATTCTCAAGGATTTTTTCTCCAATATGGGTATGACCAATAATACTAAGAAGACTGAAGTCATGATCATTAAATCCAATAAGATCACTTATGATACCTTCGTATATGACAACAACAATTTGGAGGAAGTGACTTCATACAAGTATCTGGGAATCGATATTCACCGCAAGCTCAACTGGAATTATAGCATTGAGAAAAGGTTAATTGGAGGATGAAAAGCTTATTATGGGCTTGAAAACAGTTGTAAATCAGTCGATCTTTGGATATGGGATAAGAAGAAACTCCTCTTTGAGACATTGGTTACGCCCATTATTCTATATCGATGCAAAGTTTGGGGATGAAGTATCTCTTGAGAATCTTGGAGAAAGATAGAACAAATCCAAAATAATTTTATAACCTATAATCTCAAAATTAAAAGAAATAAGTCTTATCCTATTCTCTTCTTAGAGGTGACCACTTTCCCATTGAGAGCACGACTATGACTAGATACCTAATGTATAAGAACACGTTAAACAACATGGAAGACAAGAGGCTTCCTAAAATTTCTTTAAACTCCATACATAGCCACCTTCAACTCAAGCGGGATGGCATAAAGATGCCCAGTAATGGCTAAGCCATCGGAGAATCATGGAAGATGCCATTTTACAGAGTAAGGATACCATTAAAAATATTATTAAATAAAATATTAAGGAGAAAATGTGGTGTGATAAACAATTAGAGGAAAAAAGAAAATTAATATATTATAAGGAGGTAATCAACTCTATTATATAAGATAAAAATTATCTCTTGATTTTGACAAGTGTTTAAACAAAAAAATAAACATTGCTAAGATACTAACAAATTATTATGAGCTCCATAGTGAAATTGGGTGTTGAACAATTCCTAAAAGCCTTGGGATGAAAGAGTGTCACCTTTGTGACACTAAGAGGGTTGAAGATGAAAATCACTTTCTCTTAGATTGTCTAGCCTATACCCAAAGCAAATCTCAATTTCAAAATATTTGTCACACTACTAGCCTTCCTAGCATTTTAACTCATCATAATTATAGTGATCTTGGAAAGCTTCTCTTAATACTTTTCTAGCACATAAACAAAATTCTAAAAAATTACAAGTAATCCCTTATAATCTTAAGGTCTTATAGACCAATTCAATCTTCATTAAAAATTTATCATCATCAATATATAAATTTAATAATTATTAATCATTGTTAAGTAGTATAGTTTCTCATATAGTATTCTTACATCATATAGTATTCTTACAATATCATTAAATGCTTGTACCACAAAACTCTCATTATGATCATAAATCAATATGTTAAAATTTTAGTATTCTAAAATATATTAGACTTAGATGACCTCACTTCTTCTTAACTATATTAAAATATATCACTTACCTGACCTAACTTCTTCTTAACTATATTACTTTTAACATGATCATTTTTTAATTATATTATATTTCGTTGGATTTCCATAAATATTAAATATATCTTTAATATATTATATATATCTATTTTTTAATTATATTTACTTGGATTTCCATAAATGTTAAATATATCTTTCATATCTTATATTTAGTAAATTGAAGACAACATTTACATCAATTTGAAATTTGTTGATAGAATGTCATTCTCTTATATTGATTTTTACCACAAAAAAGATCCAGACT
The DNA here is from genome assembly GCA_009831015.1 of Picea engelmannii. Taxonomy (NCBI): domain Eukaryota; kingdom Viridiplantae; phylum Streptophyta; class Pinopsida; order Pinales; family Pinaceae; genus Picea; species Picea engelmannii. Next base: position 357,119 of record ML776836.1, on the reverse strand, counting down.
GCGAGAGTACTAAAGGATGCCATTAGCACTGCAATTCTGTACAGTTCGACAGGCAAATCTTTCATTCTCTGTTCCGACCGTGCGATATTAAATGAAGGGAGAACTTAACGCTAAATGAGATTGTAGAGACAATTGCAAGAACTGAAAGGTTTCAGTTGTGGATCTGCTGGGATTTCTGAATTTTGAAGCTTAAAGACTATCCGGCTACCTTTTCTTTAATTTTGAGCAAAAGCTTGTCAGATTCTTCAGCAAGAAAGCAGAAGGAGCAAAAGCTTGTCATATTCTTCAGCAAGAAAGCAGAAGGAGCAAAAGCTTGTCAGATTCTTCAGCAAGAAGGCAGGAGCAAAAGCTTGTCAGATTCTTCAGCAAGAAGGCAGAAGGCTCAAGGCAAGCAAATGTCGAGCTGTGAAGCTTTATCATTGAATTTAAATTCTGTTGTCCGGTTCTTTCCCAGTGCAAAATGCCTTCAGAAATTTGTCTGCGGCTGATATAATAGTGACAATTAAAATGGATAGCCGCGTTGAAAGCCTTTTGTGTGAAGAGACTCTGGAGATCGATAGCCCGTGGTCAAAAGATTTGAATACTAACTGCATAAACTACAATGATTCAAGGGCAGAACACGATTTTACTTCTTCAACATTGCCCTTTACTGTACCTGAAGGTTACGATGAAACGGTTAAAATCTGTCTAGAGAAGGAATCGGCCTTCATGCCGAGTGCAGATTACTTTTTGTCACATCTTCAGGGCAGTGAATTATGTGACTCAAGGCGTAGGGCAGTTTCTTGGATGAAAAAGGTTTCCAGTCATTTTAACTTTAGGGCTTCGACAATTTCTTCGGCCGTTAACTATATGGATCGCTTTTTGTCGAAGAACCTTTTCGAGACCTGGAAATCTTGGAAGATGGAATTGGTATCAATCGGATGTTTGTCAATCGCAGCAAAGATGGATGAAGTAAATGTTCCACCTCTCAGGGATTTTAAGGTTCAAGCTGGCATCGATCACGTGTTCGAATCCTCTACACTACAGCGGATGGAAGTCACCATAATGAAAGCAATTGGATGGCGGATGAGTCCTGTGACGGCCTTTGCTTACACAGAGGCATTGGCTCAACACCTACGGTTTGACTGCATCGTCAGAACCTCCATAGTCTCCCGTGTAACAGAGCTTCTACTCGGAAGTCTATTTGAAGCTAAATTTGTGGAATTTCGGCCCTCCATTGTTGCTTTAGCTGCCATGTTTTGTGCGTTGGAAGAGCTGGTTCCGTTGCAGGCCGAACCCCATATTACTGAGCTCTCCAGATTTGTCAACCCAGAGGAGGTGGATTTGCAAAGATGCTGCCGGTGTATGGAAGAGAGGATCGTACATCCTAGATTATAAGATTAAAGATTGACTATATTTTTATATAATTTAATTCAACTTATAATGATAGTGTATTAGAAGAGATCAAGCATTTAAATAGCATATTATAATAGATTGGGTATATTTTTTTATACAATAATTTCCACAATAACTTCAATAGAAGTTATTGTGGAAATTTCAATGATAATGGCAAGAGAATTTAATTTCGACTTAAAAACAAAGAATCTAAGAATCAGAATCTCCATTATGCCTTCTCTTGATTATGAATTTTTTTGAGTTTCTCTGACCGGGTCTGTCAATGTCAATGTCACCCTCCAGTATGTGGTGTTTGACTAGTTCCCTATTGAAAGCAAAACAACTATATCTTTATACTTTAGGAACCAAGTTTGGGTATAAATAACAAAACAGAATTTATTGCTCTTTGAATTTTTTGGGAAACCACTTCAAATTTATAAGCCTAAAAAGATGAGATCCAATGGTAAAAAGGAAAAAAAAATTCACAGTTGAACAAACTCCATTAGTAGAGGATGATATAATTTTTTGTAAATAGTTTTTGTAAAGCAGAAATAGGAAAAGAATCCAAATATGTAATTATAATTAATGACAGATACTGTTAATATACCTGCCGATACGGACTGTAACAGGTATTTTTTTTAAGAATATAAAAGTTTTAAGTCATTATGATTAAAAAATACAAATTAACTGAAATTAGTTCTTCGTTAGGAGAAAAGGGAAAGGGAGCAACCCAGCAGAAAATATAGGCTTTTTCATGTATGAGAGAGAAATAGAGTAAAAAAGACTTATAATAGCACATATATATAGCATGGCAGTTACAGATACATTATGAATCCAATATCATATAATATACCAAGGCACATTCAATCAGATTCCTTTACTGATATCGTTCAGCACAGCACCGATTATCGGCCGGATTTCCTCACAATGAGTAGCGTTTTGCCTTACATATTTCATTCAGCATTCACCATTACAGTACTGCTATGGCATTCGTCTGTTCACCAGGCTGCGGTATGCAAACAGCAATACAATCAGTATGGAAAATAAAAGAATATAAACACGGTCTTGATATGCAATATTTCAAAATCTAGGGTATTCTGTCTTGTGCCAAGTCAAGAAAAAGCGAAATCTACTTACATACTGTACACAGTCCGAATATGAGTTTATTGGGTAGGGAATGTGAGGGCCACATAAAACCTGAACTTCCAGCAGATTTTCATTCACCAAAAAATGCTTATCATTATCAGAGGCTTTGAAGCATTCACAAATAGTATATATAGTAAGCTGGCGATCTCGAATCCTGTTCTCCAGAATCTCCAGGCTCTTGCAGCACACGCTCTCAGCTCTCATGAAAAATGTTTCCGACTGTAGATCAATATAACACGATTCCAAAACGTGGGAAACCACTGTGCAATCATCTGAAGAAGAATGCACGTAGAGAAACTGCGACCATACTGTCAGTAAAACCACCGCCATTCCCTTCTGAGACACCATATTTTTCCACATTCAAATCTTATAACTGAAGACCCAATAAATAGAGGTTTACAGAAGAAAAGGATCACCAGAGTGTGGCTGAGGATTCTGTATCCAGCTCTGCTTCATTTTATAATTACAATTTTGGGTCAACGCTGACGAAATACTTAGAAGAGGTTGGAACTTGGCCCATCGGGAATGTATTTCAATATTATTTTGAGTGTTTCTATATGGCTGAATGTGCATAAAAGGATGTGCCCTTTCAATTCCTCCCATGGGGAAGTTGCAGATCGCATTGAATAATTTGTAAGCTGTGATTGCTGATGGTGGAATTGGAATTAATTAAAGAGCAATGACAGCAAGCTGAGACATCCGATTCTTTTTCTTCATTTAAAATTGCACGAACTTCTGAAACAGCTTCAGCCTGCTTTCTTTGACAGTATTTTATTCAAATATGCTCTGGCCTACGCCTACATGACTGAATTGTCTATACTATTTCACTCTTTCAGCCTGCTCCTTTTGGCAGTATCTTATTCAAATATGTGCTGCCCCAGGCCTACTTGACTGAATTGTCTATATTATTTCACTAGCTATTATAATAGAGGGTGACATTTTAAATGATGGATCGCTTAACAAGGGATTGGTCCACAAAACCATGGCAGGACTTTTACCATGGGTTTGTGGTATTCAAATGTACATATCTTCACCAAGGAGAGGGTGGGCTGCGAAGGTATGAGAGGGTGGGCTGTCTTGGAAAAGGCTAAGTATGGGTAAAGGCGTATACATTTGCAGCAATACCTATTGTGCCTTATCCATTTTGCCTCGATAAAGCATCTATACCGATGCCATCTTATTGGAATCAAATGTTTCTAATTAATGCAAGGACAAATTTTCAATAAAGTGTTCTTTAAATGTTATTTAAAAGATATGACATAATGTATGACTAAAACATCTATGTGTCTCTCATCTAATACTAGTGGAGGAGAATGGGGTAGTTTTAAATATTCAAACAAAGTAATCACTAATCATTCAATATGCTGAAACATCTATATAATGAGAGGAAATATAAAATGAATATTATTATAAAATTATTTTTCAGTGAATTTTATTGAAGAAAATGTTTTCAAATGACCTATTATCCCACATGATTAGGGGTAACTAGAGGAGATCATGTCTCATGGTCCACAATAAAGACAATGATCTCATTGATGATGATGATCAATATGTCTACTGATGGCAGTGTAAGCCCCCCTCAGCTTGCCTCCTCTACTTTGGATCATGTGGGCTCATAACATCCAGTCAATACAATGTGTGGGAGATGGTAAGCCAACGTCACCATGAGGTATGTTAGTCATTTCTTCATATAAGGTGTTGTTCTTAATATACTAGGCATGTGAATGAGGATCATTGGTTGAATTTGGATAATGGATCATAAGCTCAAGAAGTTATGTTTGTTTCCTTGTTTCAACTTGGTGGCTAGCATCTGTTCCCTAGTCCCATGTTGTCACCTCCAAGAATAAGGAGTACTACTAGGGGGGATTTCAAGGGTAACATTTTGTTTCCCCACCAAACTTACCATCATGGAGCCTGTCACGGTGTACTCAACTTCGATAATGGATCATGGTTCATTCTTTCATGAGAAGAGGGGTTAAAGGCCCAGAGGTTGATTGCAGTTGATAAAAGAATAATAAAGAAAGAAGAATTTTAAGGAAAGAAAGAGATAATAGAAAATGACTCTCAAAATTCCAATGCATACTTGAGCTTTACCCTTTCTGTGTTCTCCCCAGTCCCAAATAAGTGATGCTATGGCATGAAACATTATAAAGGGGAGTTGCAAATATGATAAAAGGTAAATAAAAAGGAAAATTTGGAAGTTGGAAAAACATAGCGCTTAGAAAGTGGTAACTCAAGAGAAAGTGCATTATCCACAAAGGAACTCATAGAAATGGACTAAATGACACCATATGCCAGGAAGTAAGCCCAACATGTACCACTATCACACTTACTCTTGATGGGTTCTTTTCTTTCCTTTTTTCCTGGGGATATATCCCTCTACTTGGGTCTTTTTTTTCACTGTTTTGGTTGGCACATCTAATAGGTACTAATGAAGGTCCTCCCATATTCAAACTTTCCAACTTACAACATAAAAACAACATTCACAAACACGAGCCTAAGAAGAGAACATGGATAAGAAAGCATAATCAATATAGCAATGAAGAATGCACACTCCCTCTACAAGCTAAGCAAAAGAAGTGTGGTTGGTATGTTGACAATGGTTGTTCAAAACACGAAGAACGGGTGAACAAAGACCAGGTCCCAGAGATCGCAAGATTAGAAATAAAACAAGATGAAGAAAATACTATAGAGAAAAGGAAAGATGTCAGATACAAAAAGATTTGGAAAATAACTGAAAGAAAAGAATGACAGGTAAATAAGGAACATGTTCAAGATATTGTACTTTCAGACACTGTAGTGAAAGATGTATCCACAAACAGAAAGAAATAAGTCAGAGCTCAGAGAGATGATGAATATACTAATGAAGACGATGATGAATACACTTTAGAGCAGGAATTGTTATGATCCATCTGACTTAGAGACTCCCAGATAATATGAATAATAGACAGGAGAAATCTATGTGGTAGCTGAGACAGACTAGAGAACCATCCTTCGAGCAACTTGCAGAATTTGAGTAGACAGACTCAGTGCATTCAGTTAGCAGAAGTACAATATGATAGATTAATCAATTGTAGTAGTACTTCATGATAGTACAGTGACACATGATTCAAAATTATGGACAATTGTGTAGTAGAGTCTTGAACAGTATGGACAGATATGGACGTGAAATCATCTTTTCTGAATGGGGAACTTGAAGAAGAAGTCTACATTGAACAATTGGTTCCTAGAGCATGGTACTCTAGACTGGATAAATATCTATAGCAGGAAGGGTTCAGAAAAGGAAGTGCAGACAACAACCTCTACATCAAGGTAACTCAAGATGGTATTTTATATTGATGATATTATTTTTGGAAGTACTGATGACAGGTTAAGCTAGGAATTTGCAAAGGATATGCATAATGAATTTGAAATGTCATTACTTGGAGAACTATCCTTCTTTCTGGGTCTTTAGATATGTGAAATAAACCAAGGAATTTTTATGTATCAAACTAAGTATATCAGAGAAATGCTAAAGAGGTCCAGAATGGAAAATTGCAAATCAATTACCACTCCTATGCAAACCAATTGCAAGTTGATAAAAGATGATGATTCAAAGTCTACAGACCAGAGACAATACAGGTCAATGATTGGTAGCTTACTGTTGGGTGCTAAAGATTTCCTAAAAATAACCTTAGTCTAACATTAATTTTATCAACCGAGGATTCATATTTTTCTTTCAAGATTATGAGCAAAATCTATGAGGACAAGTTGTAGAGGCTTAAATTGTGTAGATAGTTCATTTACAAGAAATTTGGATTCATCTAAATTACTGTAACAATAAAATTATTCAAACATTAACTACAAAATATGAAACTAATGATTCAATCAAAAGGAAATATATTTTGAGCAATATCACAGCTTGAAAAGAAACATCAATTAATTAGTGAACTCATTCATCTATTCGGGAAACATCAATTTAATCTACAAAAGTGCCAATGAATAAATCTCTCAAAAAACAATGATTAATCAACCTATTCGAAAGGAACAATGATCTATTGAGATTTAAGAAGGAACAACAAATGTAAACTTAATGAAAAGAATCAACAAGCGATAAATTGACAACAATCTTTAATGGAACAACAATCGATAATTTCCAAATAGAATGTCTAATCTCTGCGAATGGAATACCACAATCAATTCATAATAGAAACAACACATTAATGAATCTATTCTAACTGCTATAGGAAATATCAATCGACAAAATTACCACAGAAATGATAAAAATACAGATAAGACAGTAGCTCCTGTCAACTGGGCCCACGGTTTTCAGAAGATACTGTTATGAAAAACCCAGTACATGGAAATGGTCAAAATGCTTGAAACTTCCATTAATTCCATAATTGATAAGTCATTTACAATTGGGTTGTTGTACAGAGTATCAACAATTAGGAGATCGAAATTCTGGCACACCCTCTCTATCGTTCACTCTTAAGCTATCCTGAGGATTGCTTTTACTATTTTATGAAGATTTCAAAATAAAAATCAATCTTCCTTGAACCATCTCATGCCTGATTTATTTAATCTTCAATGGCCTTTGTATCTTTATTATCTTCTTGATTATCCTTGATTAACAACAATTGCCCATTTCTGCATAAAATCAAAGAAATTCAAACCCAAAGTTTAAAAAATATCTAATATTATTTAATATTATTTTCAAAAGATTTTTAATTATTTTCTTCCCTAATTACTTCAAACTAATAGAAAAGTCAGCAAAGAATATATCATAAACCAAAGTAACAAGGAGAATATTTATATCTTTTTCTTACCCCAACATACCCCCCATCTTACCTTTTTGGATGTCCTCATGCAACAAGATAGTTCATATGCAGGGCAATGAGACTGTAGGGTGGAGAGGTCTCTTCTCTGTACCTCCATAAACCATGCTTACCTTTAAGTTCTTCAAAATCATTTTCTTCATGTTTCTTACGGAGTTCATAAACACACTGATAACCCTTTGGATGATACCAAATAATGGCGGCACTATACATGCATCCAATCCAGGAAGGCCCTGCTTCCATGATCATATTGGAATACCTTTCTAATCTGAGAGAAGTTGTTTGAAAATTCCTAAAACCAAATGGTTCCCTGTTCTTGATTTCGTTTGAAGAGACACTCCATCTTAATTTGGCAGCAAAAAGGGCTTCTTCTCTAATTTCTCCAAAGTACTGCAGCCCTGAATATATAACATGTCTATGGATGGGAGCTAAAGATTCCACAACCTTTTCCCTCTTCAGAAATGCTCTATTTTTCATAATGGTGTCAAAGGGTTTAGAAGGTTCTCCTCTGACCCATAGGTCTAGCCCATTTTCTCTTTTGATAAAGACCTTATGTGCCTTTTGCATCTAATTTGATTTTTGGTAAAAGATAAAAAGGTCTGAAACTCGATATCCCCAGTGAATGGATTGTTGTTCTCATCTCTGTTTCCTTCTAAAATGAAATTATGAAGATATAATTCACACAAAAAATTTTTACTGTATCATCTTGTTCTTTGAAACACGAAACAAAATCAGAGACAGTGGTAAACTCAGAAGGTGTTCCTGCCCTAATTGATTTCACTTTTAATAACATATATCGTTCCAATAAAAATAGGGAGAAATTATTAGCAGGGGCCCTGCAAGCTAATACATCAGAATGAATAGAGAAAATATTTTTGATTTTCTCCAAAGATCCATCAAGTTGACCCTGGACCTTCTTTAACTTTTCTCTTACTCTGCTGAGATCAACAAAGGTTTCATTTTCAGTCGCTAACATTGCTCGGAGTTGTTTGACAATTTTTTGATGCTCTGTTACCGACACCATTTCATTTCAACATTGGGTTAAGGTATGTTGGGATTGTTCCAATTCTTCTTCCATTCTTCTGATAGTGGCATCATGTTCATAGGAATGAATCACCCCTTTAGTATGAACAACTTTTTCTATTGTTACTGGAGCATATGTTTGATATCCTGTTTCAGCTAAATCCAAGGGGACATGAAAATTTGTTTGTGTTTCAATAGAGTGAGTATGAATTTCCCTTCTTTGAACCCTTCCAGTAGGAAGTGGATTTATTCCTTGCATTCTAACTCTCCTAGATTTCTCCTTCCTATAGGATTTGTCAGACTGTTCCAATCGATTCTTAAGTCGTCTAATCTTTCCCTTCAGTCTGTCAGTTTCTTGTTTTAATATGTTCATTCTCTTGACCTTCTTCCTCAGTTCCTTATTCTCATGTTCCATCTCTCTGATTCAGCTATTGCCTTCTTGTATTGTTTCTTTATGTCCAAGGGGAATTTCAAGGTCTTCAAAATCTTGATCAATTGGAAATCCATTCCTTGTACCCTCTGGGCATTCTTGTTGCTCTAAAAGGATGATCTCCTTAATCCAAGGCTCTAGTTGTTTTGCCACATCAGTAGATTCCCTCATAGGAGGGGATGGCATCTCTACATCAAGATTATCAAAGAAAAAGTTTGAAGGAGGAGAGGTTGAAGCTTGGGGTTCTTTTGGGGCGTCTGCATCTTCAGTAAGAGACATTCCCAAATTTCCTAACACTCGGGCCATATCCTCTTCATATCTTTCACGGAAATCATGCTCCTTACCTATAGGGTTTTCTTGTGGTGGCTCTTTTGTTTTCATAGTCTCTTGAGTGTTTTTAGATTGTCTTGTCTTTCTACCCTTTCTTCTTTTAACATAGGGGGTTTTAGGAGAAGAAGTTGTTCTTTTTATTTTACTTTTAGATGTTTCTGCTTGCATACTCTGAGTTTCTTCTTTTGACTTTCCCTCTGCCAACTGAATAATTTATGTTTCAATTTCAGGTTGGATGGCTAGTATTTCTGTTTGCACAGTATCTTAAGTGTTTTTAGATTGTCTTTTCTTTCAACCCTTTCTTCTTTTAACATAGGCGGTTTTAGGAGAAAAAGTTGTTCTTTGTCTTTTCCTTTTTGATGTTTCTTCTTTCATACTCTAAGTTTCTTCTTTTGACTGCTCCTCTTCCAACTGAATAACTTCTGTTTCAATTTCAGGCTGGGTGGCTGGTATTTCTGTTTGATCACTCTCTCCCTCTAGCTGAACTACCTCAATTCCTTGTGGAGGAATTTCAGGGTGGATCTTTGACTAGGTAACTTCTGGTTGCTCTATTTGCAAGGGTCTATTGAGCTCAACTAGGTCTTTCCACATTATTTGTGCATGATTTAATTCCTTGACTACTATTAATCTTACTAGCCCATGATGATTGATTACGCTATCAGGGTCTTTAGATTTTTGAGTTGTTCCAGCTACCTCATGCAAAATGCTATTTAAAAGAAATGGAAGATTTAATACTAACCATTGTTTTAACGTTGCCAACAGCTTGAGGTGGCGAGGTCTCACCACGTCATATTGTCCATCGAATGTAATTTATATTTTCACCATGCCTACTAGCTCCCTCCAAGGTTCACTAAGAGCAGTGGGGTTGAGGTCGTTTACTTTATTTTCGAATTCCTCCCCTGGTTCGACAAAGGATTCCACAACTTCCTCCAGTGTTGTGTATTTACTAGTCCATTTTTTTCCTTCGTTTGGAAAGCATGTAACCTCAACTATGATGACATAAGTGACTGGTATTTGTATTCCTTGAAGTATTGAGATTTCCCCGCTGTAGATTTTGGTAGAATGCCAACGCAATATTTGTATCAAATACCTGCATCCTATTAAAATACTGTGTTCATCCTAAATGGTTTAGAATTTCCCTAACATGATCAGTGACTTGCAACAGTGTATGTTCACGGCGAATAATTCGGCCACCCATATTTTGTGCAAGAAAATCAGCACAACTATCGTTCCCACCTGTGAAACTTCTTAGACTATCCTGTAAAAGAAATTGAACAAAAATGGTATAAAAAAATTACATAACAGAAATGGTATAATTTTTTTTTACATAGCTTCCCATTGTCTGTAATTATTATGGATTATTGGTAACTCCTGCGGAATGTCCACCCCCCAATGAGTGAAAGGTCGACCTCAACTGGTCATATGTGTGAACATATTAATAGTGGACAGTCAAGTGATGGATTATTTATTACGCAACCGCCAATGGGTAGAACAATCGTTAATAATTTCCAAAACAACTTAATATTAATCATGGAAATGAATGATAATCATATCTTTTGTGGAAAGATCAAGTCCAAATACCAATATCCAAAGTGTTAAGGAAGAAATTATGAATATTTCTAATATGTCCAAGTTTTATAAGTATGCCACTTGTCATAATTTTGTTATCATCCCTTGCTTTGAATATAGAAAGAATGATAGCCTCTTCTGAAAGAAAGGAAATCTATGAGAACAATAAAAGTTTGGCAAATTAAGATAAACTTCAATACCATAGGCAGAGCCACTGCTGCCAGCAGGCGTCCATAGCCTCGACAGAATTTCCATTTAACCCATAGATGAGCCAATATCCTCAATAAGTAATTTGAATAGTATTTTCCCAAAAAGGCCATTTTCCTAGTTTGGTAGCCAGATAACAACAATGTCACTCACTAGATCATAACAAAGTGAACAAGTCGGCTCATGATGAGACCTCTTGTCCTTTGACCCTAAATGCCAAAGGTCATTTCCTTGGTGTGGTATCCATAGTGGGAATGCCACTTGTGTTAATCTCTTATGATCGTGGTAGGTTGGCTCATGATGAGACCCCTTATCCTTTTTGAGAGAAGGTTTTTTCTTTTCTTTCATTATTATTATTATTATTATTATTATTATTTTTAGGCTTTTATTTTATTGGATTTTTATCTCTTTTTTTTATTTTTATTAAGGGAGGCTCATCTACTCCTTAAGAGTTTGGGATGGTGTAAGAAGTGTAAGAATGCAAAGTAAAAATGTGCCTTAGACTCCTTATTATGATGTGAAGGAAAATTATCATTCAAGTATATGTATATATAGGGAAAAAATCTAATTATGGTGGTTATGGATCATGAACAATATTAAGATAATTTGAAAGAGTCAATCCATAAACAATTTGATAAGGTATGCTAAATATTCCCTAAAAAGAAAATAAGAAATCGTTTCCATGATATTTAGAAGTGATTCCTTTGAAAATTAGTTATTGAAGTTCATATCCAAAGGAATAACTAAACTTATAAGGGGTAGTCATAAAAACAACACGTGTTGTTGGTGAAAACAAAAATCATTGCTTTCAAGTGAAAGGAACAACAACAGGAACAACCGTAAAGGGAACAAGAACTGTTAATTTTGAATGAACAACATTACCTACAAAGGGAACAACAATCACAAACCAGGGAATGACAGTTGTTACGTTCGAATAAACGACATTACCCGCAAAGGGAACAACAATCACAACGAAGGGAACAAAAACTGTTATGTTTGAATGAACGACATTACCCGCAAAGGGAATGACAATCACAACCAAGGGAATGCCAGTTTTTATGTTCGAATGAATGACATTACCCGCAAAGGGAACAACGATCACAACCAAGGGAACGCAAGTTGTTACGTTCGAATGAATGAAATTAACCACAAAGGGAAAGACAATTGCAACCAAGGGAACAATAGTTGTTACGTTCGAATGAACGACATTACCCGCAAAGGGAACGACAATCACAACCAAGGGAACAAAATTTGTTACGTTCGAATGAATGACATTACTCGCAAAGGGAATGGAAACTATCCAAAGGAATGAAAACTTAAGTTCTAGGAATATTATGATGATATTCAAATTGAACCATCTAACTAATTAATTGGATACCTCCCGCATGAAGATTTTTTTTTTTTAGCGAATCTAGGATTGATTAGTCATCAACTAAATTCATTTAATAATTTTACGGGTAGGTTTATTCAATGATCATGGGGGGTAAAATATATAAGATGGTTTACGATGTCATGCATTCATTTCTATTTACTACAGTCACAAACGCGCATATTTTTAGTGCAGTTGTCCGACTTTTGCTGCGAAACATGACATATTCATCTCCAGTATAAAAACAAAGTTTATATTCGATGGGTTTTTCAAAGTGAAACAAGAGCAATTTGGAGTTTGAATTTGAAAGATATGTAACAATTATAAATAAAGAATAGAAACGAGTACTAATTGTATTTTCATTACAGTCATATTTTACACCCTTTTCTAGTCTTTTTTCTCAAAATCTCTTTATAGCGACTTCCCTAGAAAGTAAAAAATTAAAAACTCAATCAAACCTTAAAAAATATATATATACAGTATGTACAGTGCTGGAGAAAAACAAAAATTTCATGGAGCTAAAGCTGTTGGGTTACCTTCCCAACCAACTAAAATCTGAACAGTAGGATTGTTACTTACTTCTTGGCAAAATGATTTTTTTGAAAGCGGATGATGGTAGAGATGTAGACGATGTCCATTTACCATAAAAGGAGAACCATACCCGTCGATGGTAACTAAAGTTACAATTCCATTATCATGGAATTCCTTGATTTCATACGATCCTAGCCACCTTGTTTGCAACTTCCCAGAAAAATCCTGAAATCTGGAATCATAAAGAAGCCCCCAATCACCTTTCTGGAATGATTTATTCTTGATATGCTTGTCATGCCATCTATCTCTCTATTTATAAATAACCGTTGTGCACTAAAGGGAAAATAATCATGCTTCATCTAACTCATTGAGCTGTTGTAAGCGCTGCGTGTGTGCTTTTGTAAGATCTAGTGCAATTTCCTGGGCCATTTTTAGAGTCTTTATCTCAAATTAAATTGGAAAGATTGGATCTTTGCCAAAGAATAGGTGATAAGGTGAGTAGCCAATAGTGTTATGCCATGTTGTGCGATAGGCCCATAAGGAATTTGGAAGCTCGACTTCCCAATTTTGATGGTTTTTCGAGACTATTTTTGTCAAGATTGCCTCCAAGACTTTATTGGTACTTTCCACTTGTCCATTTTCTTGGGGGTGGTATGGGGACGTAACCCTATGTTTAATGTGATAATTGCGCAGAGTGGTAGATATTTTATGTGCTGTAAATTGTGACCCTCCATCCATGATTACTTACCTGGTAATCCGTAGCGTACAAATAGTTCAAAAATAAATTTAATGACTACTTCCTCTGTTGCGTTTGGCAAGGCTACTTCTTCTACCCACTTGGTCATATAGTCTGTTGCAACTAGTATATAAAATTTTTGGTTTGATTTTGGGTTAAAGGAGCCAAAAAAATCCAGTGCCCATATCTCAAAAGGTTCCACCACCAATTGCAGGGGAATTTCATCATCCTAGCATGTTCGACCCATCCTCTGACAGTTATCACAGTCCTGGACATACTTATTTGCATCTTTAAATATCGAGGGCCAATAATAACCCATCTGTAAAACCTTATGCCCAGTCCTACGGTCTACAAAGTGTCCGCTACAGAGATGATCGTGACATGCCTTCAAGACATCTTGAATTTCATCCTCTCCGATACATCTTCAGATCTAAAGATCAGACCCTATGTGGAAAATATATCCACCAATCCAGGTGAACCGTGCACTATGCTGAATAATTAATTTTCTTTCTCTTAATGACAAGTGTGTTGGAAATTTCCCAATTGCCAGATAATTCACCACATCAGTGTACCAAGGCATATTAATAGTTCTAGCGAACAAATGTTTGTTTGGAAATTGGTCTTTGACTGTCAAAGAGTTATCTGTCTTGGTTATACGAGACAAAAAATATGCAACAATATTTTCTCTTCTTGGTTGATCCTTAATGGTGATGTTGAATTCCTGCAACATCAACAACCACCAAGTAACTCATCCATTAGTAATTGGTTTGTTTGGTAAATATCTAATGGCAGAGTGATCAGTATACAGAAACATTGGATAGCCTGTTATGTAGTGTTGAAATTTATTAATAGCATGTATACCAGCTAAAAATTCTTTTTTTGTTATTGTGTAATTTAATTCGGTAGGGGTAATATTTTTGCTAATATAGTAAATAGCATAAGGCTTCTTGTCTTGTTCCTATCCAAGGACAATGCCTATAGCGACATCTAATGCGTCTGAAGAGATGTGAAATGGTAACTTCCAGTTTTGTCCTTTCAACACCGGTATTGTTGAAATTAACCTTTTAAGCTCTGCAAATGCAACATCACACTTATCAGACCATTGAAATTCCACATTACTAGTTAAAGAATGTAAAGGTGTAGCTATTCTTGAAACTTTTTCTATGAATCTGCGATAATATCCTACACATCCAAGGAAACTACGTACCTTTATTTGTGTACGGGGTGTAGGCAATTTAAGGATTACCTCTATCTTTGTTGGGTCTACCTTGATTCTGTCTACAAAAACATAGTGTCCTAGTACAACACCTTAAATCATAATCATATGACATTTATCATGACTCAAACATAGCCTAGTAGCAATGCATTTTTCTAGTACCTTCTCTAGATTTCTTAAAGCATGATCAAAGCTATTTCCATAAGGGGTAGAATCGTCCATGTAAACTTTGAGTCCCTCATTAATTAAATCAGAAAATATGATTAAAATATCTCTCTGGAATGTAGTTGGAGTATTACATAGCCCAAAGGGAAATACTCTATATGCGAAGGTGCCCCAAGGACATGTAAAAGTAGTTTTATCCTGGTCTTCTAGAGCAATCTAAATCTGATTATAACTGCTAAAGCCATCTCGGAAAGAGAAAAATTGCTTCCCTGCTAAAGTATCAAGGACCTGATGTATAAAAGGTAGGGGGAAATGGTCCTTCTTGGTAGCTTTATTGAGTTTTCTATAGTCTACATAGATTTTCCACTTACCATTCTTTTTAGGGATGATTACCAATGGGGAGACCCACTAGTTGTCTGGAATAGGATATATAAAATCCACATCCAACAGTTTATGTAATTCTTCTTTGACAATGTCCCTAAGATGAGGGTTTAATCTTTGTTGAGGTTGTCGAATGGTTCAGGTATCTTTTTCGATATAGATATGATGTGTGCATAGTTTGGGGTTGACGCCCTTCATGTCAGAATATTCCCAGGAAAAATCCTATTGGTATTTAAAAAGGATTTGGATTATTTTTTGTTGTTGTTGGTCATTCAGATTGGCGTTAATATTCAAAAATATTCCTAGTGTGATTTCAATTACAATGATGTTATGGATAGAAGTAGTGTGAATGTGTTTATCAATCAATTCTTCCAAAGGATCTCCCTGCACTTCATTATATAAAACATATTTTATCATTTGACATGTTGGGTTACCTATAACAATTGGGTTTTTAATGAATCTGTTGATCACATCATATTCTAATTTGTTTTTGAGCCCAAGAGATTCTTCTAGTGTGAGAGGAGGGCGTATGTTTTCTTACGAATATATAGGTGGTTGAAACTGTTGGTGTATGACATGAAGACTTTGTTTTGCTGGAGGATACAAGATAAGGTTCTTTATATAACTTCCTTTAGAAATTGTCACATTTCCTGTGCGACATCCTATGTATGCATCTGCTTTTTCAAGCCATGGTCACCCTAATATTAATGGGTGTCCATCTAGTCTACTTCTTAGGTTAATAACTAGGAAATCAATTAGGTATTCCCAAGAGTCAACTGAGACTTCTATGCCTTGTAATGTGACTTCCAGTTTAACCACTGATCTATCATCCAATTTTAACAAAGTTGAAGTTGGTTTGTAGGAGGTGATACCCAGGACGTTACAGGTCTCGGTGGCCAGAATATTGATGGTTTCTCCCAAATCCACCAGTGTATTTGGGAAAAAGAAACCCTTTATCTGAACTGTTACCATGAGATTTCCTGGGTCTACGTATTTGACTAGATCATGTTTTCCTAAAATAAGATAGGATAAGGTTCCTACCACATGAACAATTGATGGATTCTTAGTTTTCCTTCCAGACTTTTTCCCACATAATTCTTTAATTTTTTAGAATAAATAGGAATATCTTATATAGCCTGTAGGAGTGGGATTTTAACACACAAATGTTTTAGTTCCCCGATGACATCAAATTTGGGATATACAATTGGTTTAGCTATCATTATCCTTTCAGGGAATGAGAGAGAAGAAATTACGTCTTTATCAGTATTTTGTTGCTTGACTGTGTTTCCCCCCTGTTCTGATTCTTCTATTATAACCATAGTCGATGGGTTTATTGTTGGTTGTCTATCATTCTCATTCTCGTTTTCTTGACGAATGATACTTTCCTCAGGAGAAACTACACGCCCCGACCTTAATCAAAGCTCATTGCATCCTACAGAGTTTGTTTCACATTCCAAATTCTCGACAATTTGCACGAGCTGAAGTGATTTGTTATTAGGATTCGGGTTGGGTTGAGATGGTAGTTGGGGACATACTTGAGGTTGGGGATTTTGGGGAAATTGAAGTGGAGCTTATAAAGTTGACTCAGCTTGAGGAACCATTCCCATAGGTTTATTGGTCAGTCCCATGGGGTGCTTCCAATTTTTAGTCCAATTGGGAGCTGGGACAGTTGTGCTAGTCCACTGTGAAGGATAGGGACTATTATTTGAATTCTGCCAAAACAAGGTAGAGTACTATAGGTTAGGACAAGTAGGAGTGGAAACTGGTTGATTTGGACAAAGTGTAGTAGGATATTGTTGGGACTTCCAGGTGGTATTAACAAATGGCTGTCCCTTCCATGTGTTTCCAGGATTATGTTGTTGATTATATTGTCCATTAAAGAAATAAGAAGGATCTTGTAGCGTACCTGGGGGACAAGCCTGCCATTGATTATGCTGAGCCATCAGATATATCGGTTCTATTTTTTCTTCTCCTTATTTAAAGAAGACCTTTAGTCCTGGAAGTGATGGACATTTTTCTGTCGCATGATATTTGGCACAGATAGTGCAAGTTTGAACCATGTCCAGGGGACATTCCCTTGGACTATGTTTTTTCCTGCACCTTGGAAAAAATATAGCCAACGATTGTTCTACTTCTTCCTATCTTTGCTTAGCCTGCAAAACATCCAATTGGGTAGTCAGAGTACCCAAAATGTCAGTTTTAAAATTTTCCAAAATATTACCAATTTCTTCTCGGGTGACACTCCCACTAGTAATGTTGCTACTTTTGGTGATGGGACCTCGTATTCCCGAATTGGTTCATGTACTACTGTGAAAACACCCGATACACAATTGGACAATTTCATCATACGTTTCTTTATAAATGTCGCCTTTTCCCATCAAATTTAATGTCTCTACTCATTCATCCTTCATACCTTTTATTAGAGTGTCTTTATGTACCTCACCTGGTAGTGTACCGTAAGGTGATCTCTGTGGGTTATATTGAAATCTTTCAACATATTCTTCTAATGTTTCATTTTCTTTTGCAACCATTTTAAATATTTCATCCTTTAAATCCTTGGTTCTATAGTAGTCTTGGTATTCTGTAAGGAAGGTGTGTTTCATTTTGTCCCATTAATTTGTATTTCCTCCCCCTAGTCCCATAAACCATCGTAAGGCTGCCTCTTTCAAAGTGGAAGGAAATAGATTTAGTTTCTGGGGTTCAAATCTATATTCATAGCCTCTACACGGGACATCAAATTCGAATAAGAACACGTCAGGATCCTCTGAGATCAATCCATTGAAGGTTGGAATATTCTGTAGTGGAATGGATTTCATTGGGGCATTAGCAACCGGATCAACTATAGGATATTCCAAAGTGGTGGTCTGGGCCTGGGGTTGTGACTTATTTTAATGTGCCATTTGGTAAAAAATGTGCAAATAACCATCAGGGATCTCTTGGTCTGGGTGCTCTACTTGGGGTGGATAATTACTTGGTCCCTTAGGAGGTTTTACCATGCTACCTATGTATGGGATTCTAGGTGTTCCTTCTACTTCCAGAATCACAGGAGATTCAAATTCAAATGGTCGTGGGTTTGCCTCAGCAACTCCACTGGTCTCGCCTTCTCCTTCTCTCAAATTACAAAAATTTCCCTTGCCTAAAGGACTGAAAAGTGGAGTGTGTGTACTTTGGAAACTCTGTTCAGTTCCTTCAGTTTCGATATGAACCTCAGCATGAGCTACATTTGGTTATTCTGTTGCTTGAGGGGCTCGGGTAGAACCTTTTTGAGGCCTAATCGAGCCTTGAGATTCAACCTTTCGGATAATTTCGTCTATAAAAGTGCTCCTTCTAGGGGCCACCGAGCCCTGGGATTTTGTATTTTTCGGTAAGGGTTTTTGTTTTTCAGGTTCTTTCTTCTTAGTCATACACACCAACGCAACCTCTATGCACCTATGTAACTTCTATGCATCAACTGAAGGTAGGCGTTGGCACAAGCATTTTACTTGTTTCCTACGTAGGTTCTTACCTTCCTTTTTTAATACCTCGTCCTTTCAAAGATGCAACCTATATTATCCTTGACAATCTCCTCGAAAATCTCATGGATATGGGTCATAGATTAATGACTTACTCTACGTAGTTAATCCCAAAAAATGATATCTAATCTCCACGACAACGGCGTCAAAATGTTGGGTGATAAAGTGTTAAGAACCAAATATCAATATAGCATAGAAAAACCTAAGAAAAAGTACTCAACGCCTTGAAAGAGAGATAATTTCAGATAATAAGCCTCTTAGAGGGGGCACCTCCTTTTACCCCACTTAAATGTTCAAGTACAAGATGATTCAAAATGAAAATGTCTCCTTGGTATATATAGGAGACTAGGAGGTATAATTACAACTAATGGCCTAAAGCTGACATAAATACAATAACATTACTAATATAATATGCCCCAATTAAGGGGTAATGAGCCAATATTAGGGCTTAACATGCCCCTCCCCTTGAGACAAGTGTTGTCCACAATGCTTGAGTAAATTTGGATGCTTCTGTATAAAAGTCTCATCTTCCCAAGTGGAATCTTCAGCCAGTAGTTTCCTCCATTTAATGAGATACTCTTAAATGGATCTATTCCTCAGCTGGCGAATTCTTGTGTCAATGATGGCTTCAGGCTCCAATATGATTTTTCCTTCCTCGTCAAGTTCTAGCAATATAGTTTGAACTGGGATCTTGTCGCCTATAACCTTCTTTAAGCATGAAACA
>ML776836.1:314656-334427 GCA_009831015.1 Picea engelmannii | reverse complement strand
AGCTTCCATTGAATCCATCTTAGTATCCAACTTAGCTTCCATTGAATCCATCTTATTTTGTAGTTCATTTATGTCCCTACGCATTTATTCACCTTCATCAAGAGTCCAAGTAGGATTTTCTGGAGGCTTATTTGGTGTAGAAGCTCCCTTTTTTGGTGGCATGTTGGCCAAGTATCACTTTTGAACCTTGATTTTGAGGTGGTTCTGCTAGATAATATTTCTTCTATTGTATCTCCCAAGTTTCAGCCCTTCTGGGTATGACACTTTATTTTATGTAGTTCTCTGATATTTCTTCTCTACAATGCCACAGGTCTGATCAAAATTGGATGTGCCAAGTGGAATTTACAGTAACTTCCCCACAACTTATCGATTTTTGGCCTTTCCAGGAGATCTCACTTGTATAGCGTTCCCCACACAAAATAATTGATATAAAATTCTTAAACTCGCACAAAAAATACTACAGACTGTCCACGATCCAATGAAACCCGTCCCACTCAATTTGGATACTCTATGAAGAAGTTATGATTTTTTTACGTGGAATACCTTCTTGAGACTAGTCAATAGGACTAGTCAGATACCCTATCTTACACTGGGTGTATCTACAAATTTAAGATGACCCAGAAGCTAAAATTTTTACCATAGATACCTTACTAATTTCTATAAATAGCCTCCAGATTTCAGGTTCTGAAACGTTACATAAATGTTCTTATAGATAAAATTCCGCAATGACTCAGTTCAGGATGATTCCAGAACCCTATCTTGTACAGGTTGTATCTCTGAAATTATAATGCCTCAGAATCTGAATTTTTAACCCAACGTACCTTGATCTATATAATAAATATCCTCCAAGTCGTTCATTCTGAAACATTGTAGAAAAATATTTATAGCGAAAATTCCAATGTGTCTCAGATGTAGCAGCGAAACCCCAAGACCTTGAGCTCTGATACCATATGTTAAGAACCAAATATCAATATAGCATAGAAAAACCTCAGAAAAAATACTCAACGCCTTGAAAAAACGATAATTTCAAATAATAATCCTCTTCGAGGGGACAACCTCCTTTTACCCCACTTAAATGTTCAAGTACAAGATGATTCAAAATGAAAATGTCTCCTTGGTATATATAGGAGACTAGGAGGTATAATTACAACTAATGGCCTAAAGACGACATAAATAGAATAACATTACTAATATAATATGCTCCAATTAAGGGGTAATGAGCCAATATTAGGGCTTAACATAAAGATGTCCTAAAAACAACCTTAGTCTAACATTAATTTTATCAACCGAGGATTCATCTTTTTCTTTCAAGATTGTCAGCAAAATCTATGCGGATAAGTTGTAGAGGTTTAAATCATGTAGATAGTTTATTTACAACAGATCTAGATTCATCTAAATTACTGTAACAATCAGGTTCTTCACACATTAACTACAAAATATGGAACTAATGATTCAATCAAAAGGAAATATATTATGAGCAATAACACACCCTAAAAAGAAAAATCAATTAATTACTGAACTGATTCATATATCCGAGAAACAACAATTTAATCTACAAAAGCACCAATGAATCAATCTCTTAAAGAATAGTGATTATTCAACCTATTCGAAAGGGACAATGATCTATTGAGATTTAAGAAGGAACACCAAATGCAAACTTATTGAAAAGAATTAGAAAGTGATAAATTGAAAGCAATCAGTAATGGAACAACAATCAATAATTTCCAAATAGAACATCTAATCTCTGCGAATGGAATAACAAAATCAATTCATAATAGAAACAACACATTAATGAATCTATTCTAACTGCTGAAGTAAATATCAACCCACAAAATTACCACAGAACCAATAAAAATACAGATAATACAATATCTCTTGTCGACTGGGCCCACAGTCTTCAGAAGATACTGTTGTGAAAAACTCAGTACACGAAAATGGTCAAAACGTTTGAAACCTCCATTAATTTCATAATTGATAAGTCATTTACAACTGTGTTGTTGTACAGAGTATCATCAATTAAGAGATCATAATTCTGGCACACCCTCTCTATCGTTCACTCTTTTATATATATTACAATAAGACAAGTGAATTAAGCTATCTTGAGGATTGAGAGATCCTTAGGATTGATTTTACTGTTTTATGAAGATTTCAAGATAAAAATCAATCTTCCTTGAACTATCTCGTGCCTGATTTCTTTAATCTTCATTAGCCTTTGTATCTTTATTATCTTCTTGATTATCCTAGATTAACAACAATTGCCCATTTTTGCATAAAATCAAATAAATTCAAACCCAAAGTTTAGAAAATATCTAATATTATTTAATATTATTTTCAAAAGATTTTTAATTATTTTCTTCCCTAATTACTTCAAACTAATAGAAAATTCAACAAAGAATATATCATAAACCAAAGTAACAAGGATAATATTTATACCTTTTTATTACCCCAACACTTACTATATGTGACAGCATCCAGACCAGATGTAATGCAGGAAGTTGGGCATGTGGCACGATTTCAAGAAGCACCAAAGGAATCACATGCATTAGCAATGAAGATGATTTTCAAATATATCAAAGGAACAAAAGATTTTGGATTATGGTATCCAAAAGGAGAGTATATATCACTTATTTCCTACATAGATGCATATTGGGTAGGTTGCATTGATGATCGACGAAGTACCAGTGGAGCAACGTTCTACTTGGATGAGTGTTTAGTATCTTTGCTAAGCAAGAAACAATCATCAATATCTTTATCTACAGCTGAAGCAGAGTATATTGCAACAACAAGATGTTGTACTCAAGTTCTATGGATGAAACAAACTTTGATAGATATATAGATTGAGTATGATGAGCCCATTCCAATCTATTGTGATAATACAAGTGCCATCAGTATCTCAAAGAACCTAGTTATACACTCCAAGACGAAGCACATTACAATAAAGTGTCACTTTCTATGGGAACAAGTTGCAGATAAGAACACCAGAGTTGAATGTGTGGGCAGAAAAGAACAAGTGGCAGACATCTTTGCAAAATCGATTCCAAGGGAAGCCTTTGAGTATTTTCGCCAGAGACTCGGAGTAATTTCTACTCCAAAATGAATTCTTTTGAATGCTTATCTTATATGTTTTAGATTTACATGAGGAAGCACCATAAAGAGGATAGTTCAGTTAGGGGGAGCAGCCCCAGATGGAAATATACCTTTTCCATTGATGAGGAAGGGGGAGAGATTTATCAGATTGCAAAGGTAAATGCTTGGAGAAAGAGAACAGAGGCATGGTTCCAGGGGGAGCGATGATCACAGGGGGAGCATGAGTGGTATGACTTCAGTATTACATCAGAGTGTTTCCATCAATGCTAAAGTGGGATATTATTTATTAATTGGGTTGGTTGTCATTGATGTCAACCCTTGAAGAAAGTTCGGTAGCAAATTCCAGTAGCACAAAGGTTTGGGTAATGGAATCAAGTTTGTTGATGGATAATGGTATGAGTTGTGATATATTTGTAGGAAATATTATTCTATATGGATATTACATGTCATTCCATTTCCAGTGGTATGTGGAATGTCACATAAATCCTCACGGTTAGAGAGTTATGGCCATGTGAAGTTGGAGAACCCTCATGAGTCATCTAGAATCCCCAAAAGGTCAAAGTAGTCAAAGTGGTTGCAAAGAAGAATTTATTTAAATAATAAAGTGAAGTGATGAGTGTACTATAATTCAAAGTGGATACAAAAGAAATTATTTAAATAATAAATTTAATGGACAATTTACTAAGTGGACAAGTGGTTAGAAGTGGGTTAGCCCTAAAATAAGGAAAGCAGGTTAAGATGGTTAGAAAATTTAAATAATAAAATGAAGTGATGAGTGTACTATAAGTCAAAGTGGATACAAAACAAATTATTTAAATAATAAATTTAATGGATAAATTACTAAGTGGACAAGTGGTTAGAAGTGGGCTAACCCTAAAATAAGGAAAGTGGGTTAAGATGGTTAAAAGGTAACCCCTTAAGGAAGCTACATGAAAATATAAATAAGAGGCAAGTCTCTCTCATTTTAAAACAAAATTGATCATATTGAATATCTAAAAGTGATTGAGGTAACCAAAGGATATCTAATCTGAATTTCAGAGGGAAGGTGAAGTAAAGAAGGCCGAAATTCAAGGTCCAAGTATAAATTCCTTTGATGATGCTTTCTAAGGTATGTTATTTACAGGTCATCTCACCATTTTTGCAATAATTGTTTCTATAGAATGATTCAGACCATGAAATTGGGAGGCCATTGAGGAAACATATCCATGCAACTGTGATACAAATTTCATCTTGTGGGTCATTGTATTTTTGGAGTTACACTCCGTTAAAAATAGGGTTTGTGGCTAGTCCCGAAACTAGTCTAAAACATGTGTTTCGAGTAAAAACGTCATAACTTATTCATAACATATCCAAATTAAGTAAGACCAAATGTATTGGTTATAGTACAGTCTTTAGTACTCTGTGTACCATTTTCATATACATATGAAAACTATTTCCTGCAAGGCACGCTCTACAATTTATCTCTCTAGAATAAGCCAAAATTCAGCAAGGTATGCCATTTTTTCTATAACTCCTTTTCTGAGAGGTTCCAAGTAGTGAACCTAGAAGAATTGCATAAAATACACTGAATAACATTTTGTACTATTTTTAGATCTTTATTCATTACAGGTACATAGTTATTATTATTTCAAGTTAGGGTTGTTGACTAATCCAAAATTAGTCATGTGAGACTAAAGTAAAGTTTTATGAAAATGATAGTCTCTTGTTGTTAAAGTGATGCAGGAGCATCACTCCATGTCAGCAACAAGCCAGCCAGCCACGTGAGCACATGCATTCAAAGCCAGGAGAGAGGCACAACCTCTTTCGAATTCCAAATTGAATGTAATTAAATGTCTTAGGCTGGTGAGCCATGAAAGTCGTGCCTTTGAGAAGGAATTAGGTAGTTCGGCCATTAATGTTTAGATGGCTGAGATCTAGTTCTGGATAGCAGACTAGACAGCCCCTTAAATGTAATTTATTAGGGTAGTTGAAGTTTGGAGGGAAGCGCTCGATTGAGCCGCCTCATGTAAAAGAGATTTTGATATCTCGTTTTGAGGGAGTGAGCTAGGAGAGAGCATGTTGGTAGAGAAGAGCCAGGAAGAGCTCGAGAACACCATTGTAAAATACAGGTGGTTGCCATCACTTAATATAAGAGAAGCAGTTTTTCCTGCATTATTCTGTCTTATATGCATGTTTGTAGGTGTTCTATATCTATGATATGAATGTATGATGTGTGGATGCATTCTGCAGGGGTTGTGTTTGATTTCAGGGTTGAGAGGTTCTTTGAGGCTTCATGCCATGAGGGTATGACAGAGTGCTGCAGACTCTGAACGCCAGTGCATAGAGGATGAACTTCTGAACTCTGAGGAGTCAGACAAAGACATGCTGAAGCACAGAAATGAAATCAACAACTCAGGAGGAAGACCTTTGAGGTTGCTGAACACCTCAAGAGGCAAGGTTGTGTAGCTGAGACACAGTGGAAGACAAAACTTTGTTGTAAGTTCTGTAGATCTCTTCCAAGTGGGCATTGAGCATAAGCAAGAGGTGCAGGAAGAAGGAACTTTGCTGAGAGTTCGAAGAAGACCAAAATCACTGAGGATTCTGAGAGCTCTGCCAAGGGAGGGAATTTGAGCAGGTGCAAAGGACGCACAGAAGGAACCCATAACTACTGAACGTTCTGTGGAGAACAGACTCCGCCAAGAGGGTGTCGAGGAAGTGTGCAGATAGGCACAGAGAAAGGAGAAGAGAACTCTTTGAGTTCTACTACTTGAAGGAAGAGTCCACTAAGGGACCTTTATTGGGTTACTGAATACCCAAGGAACTCAGCCAGGAGATTGTTTGAACAAGGAATCCAGGAAGATCTTTATATTCTCCATCTGTGGGAGAAGAAAAGAGGATGAAAATCCCCTAAGGGGTCTGAGTGTTCGTAGAAGCTCAGGACAGATAGCGTTGTGCGCGCGAGGACTTCACAGGGGTGCGGAAGCCAAAAGGAGTCCTTTGAGGATTCAAAGGAAGAAAATCTCTGGAGGAGCAGGCGATTTCATACGCACAGTGAGACTCAAGGGAGGAGCTCGCAAAGGAAGGAAGCAAAGGTCGAGGCCTTTGGAACCTTGGAAATATTTCCAAGGCAGGAAGAAAATACGTGCATGCTCAGGAAGGAGTAACACCAGCCATCAGATCGACAAGAGAATAGCTCTAGAGCGTTGAGATTCTAGGTCCAGGAGGCGCACAGGAGAAGAGGTCTGAGCGGTCAGATCTGGGACAGACCGCCGACAGCCGTCGGATCTGTAGAAGTCATGAGGGAGATAAGTCTCGGGAGTAAAGAAGAAAAAAATCCCGACGCGAGGGGGCGAAGAGGTGAAAAGATCGTAGCCATCCGTTGAGGAGGACAGGTGGCAGAGATCGGACAGATCTCGCAAACTTGAAAGTCTGTAGAGTGGAAGCCCAAGCATTGGGTATTAAAGGTGGATAGGCCACGAGTCTCGGTACCTCGGACCTCGGAAGTCGACGGAGAAGTGGGTTAATCCCGTGGGGAGCGAGGACGCGAGGTCCCGAAATGGGTATCGGTATCTCGGCGCATCGGGCCTCAGAAGTCGACGCGGAAGTCTTTCAACCTCGCGAAGGGTGAAATCGTGAGGGGGCGAAGTCTGAAGTCCCGATATTGGTGTCTCGGGGCATCGGGCATAGGGAGTTGGAGGCCCAAGGATTTCGGGGCGCGAGTAACGAAAGTCGCGATAGCGCGAGGCTACGAATAGAGCGGAAGTCCCGATAGGGAAAAGGCCAGTGATTTGGCGGAGCCTCGGATCTCGGGGATTCAAGAGCCCAGTTGATAAATAGAGAACTCGCGAAGCGTGAAGTTCCGATCCTCTGATAAGTAAGTAAAGAGGATCGCGAGACGAGAACTGTGGGTGCAGATCTTCCGATTGGGAGATAAAAGAGCATTGACGCTCTTCAAGCTGAGAGGAAAGAAGGTCCTAGTGAGAGAAGGCGTGCGGGTAGGCTCGGTCTATGTCATAAAGTCAAGGAAGGTTTGAAGGTATGTGATCATATACAACAGGTATATTACAGAGATACAAATAAGATTTGGATGATGAAATTGATGAGGGCTTTTGCTTGAGGTACATGTTGGGTACATGGTTGAGACAAGTAGTTGATGATGTTGGTACATCTTGATGAGTCATATTTTATGTGTATTCGATGCATGATTGGTACATATTTGGTGCATGGTTGATGCACTTGTTGATGGTTGATGCATTTTTTTATGGTATAGGTTGATTACAGGTTGTTTGGACAGGTTATTGTGACATGTTATTTGTATAGGTTTGATACATGTTTGATGCATTTGTTTATGGTACAGGTTGAGGTACATGTTGGCACAGGTTATTGGTACAGGTTTTTATAGGTTGATTATAGGTTGATTGGTACAGGTTTACATCAGTATATATCACAGTGATAGTGTGGTAGTGGTTCCATAATTCTACTTATATGTCAGGGCCGTTGGATGGGGAAAGGATAGGTGGTTGTAGCCACCTTTCGGTTGTATTCAAAGAACAAAGGGGGTTGTAGCCTCCTTCTGGTTGTATCTAGAGAAATGGGGAGTTGGAGCTTCCCTTAGGTTGTAGCCTGAGAAACTAGGGGGTTGGATCCTCCTTCCAGTTGCAACTCGAAAACAAAGGAAGTTGGTGCTTCCAATGAATGTAATTCTTAAATAGATATAAGAAAAAGCATTATGTGGTTTTCTCCCGCTTTGGGTTTCCACTTAAAAAAACTGGTGTATTGTGTATGTGTATGATTTCTCATTTGTTCATTGTTTATTTACTCTACAACTATTGAATCATAATTCTACATTGATATAACACTTTCATTTTGTGGTTAAAAAGGATTATTTCTCTATTATTGATTCACCCTTGCTCTCAGTAATCCAACAACCTCAGCTGCCAGAATCTAGAGCAACAAGTGAGCCTATGGAGAATATCAAATTACTTCAGGTAGCCTGGTCAGAGCTAGAAGAAAGAGCATAAAATATCGAAGCATAGTTGTGGGACAATAAGCAAGAAGATAAACTACAACCCAGGAAGCTACAAGAGAAAATGGAGAAAATTGTTTTGGAAGGAAACAACACAAGAGAAACCTTTCATAAAAGGACTTCAAAATGCCAAAAAATATTCATAGAAATTAACGATTGGATGGGAATCATTTCAAGGCAAAACCAAACATTAGAGGACTTGCGTGTGAAGATCCAATCGCTCAATGAAGAAGAAGCTAACACCCTAGATCCACTAGAATAGTAAGAGAATTTTGACAAGATCTAGTAGGTGGACAATGATCTCAATGCACTATATGAAGCTCAAACTATGACTAAGAAATAATTACGAGAGTTTCGACCTATAGTCCAGATACCTTACCTACATATGCATCAATTAGACGCCATAGATGATTCAGAATGGAACTCTTTAGTTGCATTCAAGAAAAAAGAGTACATCACAAACGCCACCTAGCAGTTTGTTATTGAAGCTTCACTACTTGTCAGGAAGTGGCAGGAAAAAGTGGACAACTTCCAAGACGTTATGAAAAGATCCCTAGAACTAGTCCTGGAGTTGGGCCTTTCGTTTGAAGAAGATAAAGCAAAACTAATACAAGATGGAAATGGAAGCAACCTGGAACAAAGAGGAAAGGGAGAAAAACAAGCCAACCCAGAGACCACATAAGAACCAAAGACTTGACTCGGTGTGACTCAAGGACTGTGGTTGGAGCCTATTGGGCCCTTAGTTTTCATGAATAGAAGTTGTGTACGTCATATTTTAGCTTCATTATTGGACAAAAAAAGTTGCGCAAGCTGCTGAGGAGTTGGACAATGAACTAAGGAAAGAAACAAAAAGCGGTTGAAAGGACAACACAATATCATTTTTGAGGAAAGAAGTTGCAACAAGATCAAGAAGAAGAAAGAATTCTCAGGCTCTCAACCAACAAACCTAAAGATCAGATTATATATATGAGACTGATGTGATAGTAAAAGGGTTTTTGGGATGGAGTGTTGTTGTTATTGTTTCTAGGATTGTTGTTGGTCTAGGATTGGTAGTGTTATTATTTTTGTTGTTAATATTGATTTTGTGATGAGTCATTGTTGTGATGGTCCATACTGTCAACATAGCCGAGTTTTGGAGATCTGTGTAAGAACTAGACTGTCAATGTATCATATTTTTGTATCAATCTAGATGTAGAGGAGAAATATCTTGTAACATTGTCTCATATTCGATGAGGAGCATCCTCTGGTTACTTGTGTATGAGAATCAAGATGTGAGAAGAACCTGATATGTTAATATAATTGGAGGCCCAAATTTTTAATATATCATGTGTATTGAGTCTTTTGAATGTATTGAATGTTTCTCTATATTATCTTTATGTCTGATATGCTTAATTGGTTATAGATTCCTTCTGAATGGAAACACAAATTTGTTTTCTTTATTCTTAGTCAGGAAATGTTCAAAACTTCTACATGTTTAAACTATCTTGTGGAAGAATAATATGAATCTTGATAACTCCGAGGTTTTTCTAAGTATTCTCCTTACCCTTCCCTCTCTTTCTTGTCTTGGTTGTGCTTCGGGTGAGGCTTATTCCCTCTCGGGAAGATGAAAATTCCAATTCTCTAGACTACTTTGGTACCTTTTGTTGGTCACTTGAGAAGGACCCTGGTCTGATCACTTTTGCGCCAACACCAAGTTGGGTTGGATTCCACTAATTTAAAATGATGTAAACATGCAAACAACCCATAGTTACAAGTTTTTCAATACTATCCTCATGAAACACTCACTCAAATATATTTCACCATAAGAAACAAAAGTACAAGTCTACCATTCTTGGCCTTGTAATGAACCATACAGGATAAATTTTCTTATTGGAAATTTAGAGATATACACCAATATTGGGTTTAACAACACTCACACACACCGATTTTTAGAAAGGGAGAGAAATCCAAATGTTTTCCAACATATGCAAGAAGGTTTAGCATGCAATTATGTTGATCCATTACATGTATGATTACATGCAATACGGTCAACCATATAGCTGCAATGATCCATTGCAAGTATGATTTGATATTGTTCAATCATAGACTCAAATAATTTTCCATCCTTGTCAACTAAACCTCAATGGAAACAAGTATACATAATACAAACTAAGGTTACACGGTTGGGCTTCAAGACATAATGTTGAATTTGTTCAAAGAGTTGAATTTCCTCCATATTGTGGTTGTGAATGGAATACCCCACAATCATATTCATCCATAGGAGGATGTTTCACCCTTGCATATTGAAAAACAAATGACATTATTTCTCTATGTCCCCACATTTATCATACAAATCTACTAGTGCATGGATGCTAACAAACCTAATTGAAACCCATTTCTTGTTATTTCTTCATGGAGTGACATGCCTTGTTCTAGAGGCCCAAATTTGGCACAAGTTGGAAATACATTAATAAAGGTGAACTAGTTAGGTTGAATGATAGTATATTGCATATGGTAAAATAGATTTAAACCATCCTTAACAAACCCATGCTTAAGATAACCTACAATTACTACAGTGCATAAGAAGTCTTTACATGTGGGAATTTGGTCAAAGAAACTTTTAGCATCCATCAATATATCGAACATTAGCATAAAGGTTGACAAGTGGATTCAACTTAAATATGTATGGAAAGAATTATGTTTAAATTATATGGGAATGGACCATTTTTCCATGTGTTAGGTTTTTGGCCATAATTGAGGCCTACAACATAGAAACATTTATATGACAACCCACAATCTACAAAAATATGCAATGACTCCCTCAGTCAACCCTACTTATGGGACATGTTGTTCTGAGTATAAAAAACCCATGTAACACAGGTATTGTTCCCTTATTGTTCCATGGTAAGTGGAATTAATATTATAATCTTCGTTATTACACTTTATCAAATGATTCTATTTTTATACTATGAGGAAAACTACAAAATCCTTTTGAAAGACTAACAAAGAAAAGTATATATGAAACATAGCCCATAAATAATGAATGGTTCAACAACAAGAAAGATACCTACATGAAGATTAAGCATAAAATATTGAATGAGTGAGATACCATCTATGCCAAGTCAAGCAATGTAACCCATAATAGAAAAAATACTACACAAAACCACCAAGAATAAGAAGGAGCAACAAGACTAGAATATAATTGTGCTCGAGAAAACACAAAACCTACCAGTATTCACAAACAAGTTGGGTTGGGGAATAAAAATGCAGTGATCAAGTTCAAACTATGAGTAGGGATGGGCCCAACATTTTTTTTTTCATATATATATATATGTGTGTGTGTGTGTGTGTGTGTGTGTGTGAACAATAGCTAAAGCTAGTATAACTCAAATCAATCCCCCTTAAACATTTTAAGCATGCATGTTGATCAGTTATAAGAGGCCATATGTATAACCCTTCCAACAAACTATAAGGTAATTAAAGGCACCCAATACACCAACATAAATTTGAAATTTAGGTCATTCTATGAATCAAACATAGACCCAAGCTAATAAACAAGGATGATTTTAGGGGCTAAATTTCGCTCATGGGCTAATTTTCCATGGTTTTTCCAAAAATGAGATTCACTATTTTAAAAATTATTCGCCCAAATTCTATATGATCAAATTATTTTACCTTAAAAATAGCCAAAATTTTATAAAAACTATATAAAATACTTAGAAATTTGAATATTTTTACAAAAATGTCGCCAAACATTTATAGTTGATATATGAAGGATTAGTAAGATTCGCCAAGGTTTCTACATTTTAAAATAAATTTCCATCCTTAAAATCATCCCTGCTAATAAACACATCCATGATAATTTTCTAGGTTAATATGAGAACACGTAGGTCAAAAGGAGGTCAAACCAAGTTCGATGGGACTAAAGGATAGGTAGAAAAAACACCTAGGTAAAACATTTTACAAATAATAGAGTTGGATACAAGATTAAGTACAGATATGGATCAAAGGCACAATAAGGGTAGTGCAGTAATCAAAACTAAACACACAAGACCCATAAAAAAAATTACAAATCCAATATACACAAGCCAAAATAACCAAGTCTACATACAAGGCCAAAGACACCATGAGAATGATAACTTGTCTACCGATTACAAGATTGAGCCATGCTATGAAGAAAACAATGAGCAATATATCAAATATCCAACCAATGGGGCTAGGGATGAGTTAGACTCCCCACCCATACAAATGATAATGCATATTTGAGACCAGGTTGGCCTAAAAATAAAACACACACAGGTTCAAAATTTCATTGAGATAGGGCTAGGTGAATGTTCAAATGAAATAGAAAAAAAACAATCCTAGAGATTAATTTTGTGACAAATTCTAAACCCAAAATTATAAGCATCATCTGCCTGGAATGGACCTTGACACCAAAAAAAATAATGACCTAGGTTTTGTTTAGTATGGCCACATAAGAAAATATCAAGGCTAGGATTGAGATATTCATAGATTCACCAAATAAACACTAAAAACCATTCTCAAACTTAACAACCAAACCATAACCCAAAGAAAAACAAATTGCATAATTACTCCAATACTTGCAAGAGAAATTGTAGATGCATATTTTTCTTCTATGACCATTCACAATAATTTCAACCAGGGTCCCATGTAGCTGGAAATGATCAAGGGAATGGATAATATTCTTTAAATATAGATAAAAATGGCTATCATCTAGCATGAAGGGTGACTTGGTCCAAGAAACAAAGAAAATAGAGCTTGGGCTAGTGGAGTGAAGGGATGAGAATGATCAAATTAAGGTTAAAATATAAGTCAAAAACCACAAAATCAAGCCAAACCAAACAACATATGTGAGATAAAAAAATGGTGGATTTTTGCATGGGTTAGAGCACCAATAAATCTTTTTAAATGCAGGTGTAAAGGCCTAGTATCAATGGATTGGATGGAAATCAAAGGACAAGCTAGTGTGGAATAGAAATATCCCAAGGTAAGGACAACACAATAAAATAAAATATTTTTTTATAAAGATCAATAATTATTGGCTCAGGATCATTCAATGCAAAAACTCTAATATACCACATGCACCATATAATCCATAATCAAACATATATCAAGCACCACCCACAATGAAAATTATAATGAGCTAAAGGGTGGATGATGCAACATACCATATGTATATCATAATCTTTGATATATGCATATCCAAAGTATGTCCACAAGAGAATATCCAATGCTATGAGGGCCTAGTTGAGTGATCACGGGAAAAACATTAGAATAATGAAATACAACTCTCCTGGTACTGAAGGCTACTAAGAAAATTCTTTCCATAAAGAAATATGTGTCAATATCATGTAATAAAGATGCAATCAAAACAAATGAAAATGACCCTTTCCAGAACTAATTTGGATTGTAAGCTAAGAGATTTCACCTACACTCCAGGGTGAGTCTCATGCATGAATTCAAAAATCTTGTTGATGGCAGTTTAAAAAAAATTCCAATGTGCCCTAAAAAATATTGGATACTGTTCCACTACATACTTATTCAGATAACCAAAAATTAAATTAGTTTAGAAAAAAATACTTGATACTTCAATAGGTAAAAATGAACAAATCATTGACATGATAAGACTATACATACATGATTTACTTTCAATTACAACTTTATTGTCCTTTCCCTTGGTGAATTCGCATAGGTTGAGTAAGTCATGAATTATTGTCACTACAAACCAATTTTCTTTCCATTACAAAAAGAAAATAAAACAGTAGAATATCAAAAAATTATGAACTTGTATAAATGGTTGATCTATAAAGAGTTACCGAAACAATTCAATAGCTTCAATGCATATGATTCTATATGCATAGCATAAATTATGGCAATACAAGCATCAATTTGTAGTTTTCATTAATAAACTAATTCAAAAGAAAATAAATAATTGCCGAGAGATTATCTTATTGTTGTTAACACGGAAAATACATATATAAAATTTTGTTTAACTTTGTCCTATTTTTTTCTTACAACTATAACAATTAATTAAAAAAACAAATCCACATGCTTGCATGAATCTTTATGGTTGGAAATTGTTTTGACAGTGAAGTAGACATAAAATCACAAAGAAAGAAAATGTATTTAGTCTAATGACATGATTAACTAGTTGTAATAATAATAAGAATTCAGTCAATAAATATGAATAGGGATAGAAAACTCAATAAAAAATTATAAAAAACTAGAAATGATAGTTGCAACAAACATAGTATACATGGTACTCCATCATAGAACCTGAAGTAGATCCAATTTCCTAGTAGAGCATGTTTAGGTTGTTACATTCCAATATTCGCCATTAAGTTGTTCCATGTCCAATATTCACCATTAAGTTGTCCAATCTTTGTGAAGTTTGTGCTACTCATGTTTTCTAGTCTTGCCTTGGTTTTTTTTCATAGGCTCCTAGACATGTCAAAAACAACCAAGGCAAGACTAGAAAAATAAGAGCAGCAAAAACCTAGTGGAAAATGTGTTGTGGATCATGGAGGTGACCTCCTTTCATACATGCATTTTTCAAATACAATAATATGTTAAATGAATGAATACTATCTAAACATCAATGAGCTTGTATTTGACAAAGATAATTAAATGTTGTATGACTGAATAATAATTAAAGATGCACAATGTTCTATAAATACTAAAGGGGAATACCTCATGAATGATCTCCTCTTGGTTTTGAGGATAATTTATTCTCTACTAAACAAGACCAACCATGTGAAGGTGGAATCTTGTTTGGTCCCTCTCCCCCCCTCCAAATCACTCTCAATTCCCCACACCGAGTCATGCATAATAAGTAGAAAAACAAGAATTAAAGTCAAATGAAATCAAGAAGGTAAATTCATATAGAACATATAAGGTCCGCGCACAACTAGAAAAAATAAATTATATAGTCAAAAATTTATATGAATTTCTTTTTTTTTTATAAAAATATATACAATCACCTCTTTTTCATAAAATTCATTAGTGTATCATCATCAGGTTCATCTCAATCCTATCCTTCAACTATTAGGTATTGTTCTGCTACTAGAAGGTGATGGTTCATCCCAAGCATTCTACTACTTCTAGTAGAAGGACGTGGATGTTGATGCACTACAGGGGCATCCAATACAATAACAAAAAGCATTAAAAGAACATGGCTAGTTATTATTCATAACAATGTTTCATTAGTACGAATATTAATACTATGTTTTTTACCTGGAGGAGTAGTGGACACCATTGGTTGGATTGTCATTGATTCCTCTTCTGTCCTAGCACCCTCCTCTATATGCTCTTCCATTGAAAAAATAAAAGTTATAAGTACACCATCCGAGGGAAATATTTATAATTTTCATATTATACATTTTATTTTAAAGACATGCATACCATGATCATGGTTTTTCGAACCACTAGTATCATGGGGTTGTTTTCCACCACCATCAAATGGAACAGTGTTTCTTGCCTACTTAAAACAAATAGAGAAATAATTAATTGACAGGTAAAATCAATTTTCAATATGTTGGACAAGTAATCAACAACTACATCTTGTCATTTTATATACCAACTCATTCGAAGGTTCGGATTGTGTCTATGATCCCTTCCTTTTTCAATTTTCCTCCATAGCTTGAAATTCGAACTTGAAGCCGAGAATCAAGTCTTCTTTTGTGGTGGCACTTTTGAATTTATCCCCCCTGCATCACATGGCATAAGATATGAATTTTTTCTTATTGGCTACAATTAGATAAAATTTGCATGATGATATATTGTATAGTATGAATAAAGTATTTGGTATTTATAATTCTAGATTATAATCTCAAGTAACCACCTTGGAAAATTGTGTGTTGTTCATGTCTATCTAATATTTCCTTTGTTTCTTTTGATGTGTCTAGGATCCTATGAAAAGTTTCAAGTATGTTATAATATATCACAATTTTTTCTATAAAACTAAACAAAATTCAACATATTCAATTCAAAATATCATATATTACCTTCTAGGGCTAGGTGTTGTCTTCCCTTTTCTTCTCAATATTCTCTCCTTTGCGTCCTCCCATATATTCTTCCATTCCCTCTTGGGAATGGCTAGAGGCCAACCATACTGAGGGTTTTTTTTCAATTGAACCCTATATTTATCTCCGACATATTTCAAATATGTACCATCCCGCAAGGTGGTTTCAAACTTGTTGAATATATCACCAAACATAACAACCATATGGTTTATAAGTTTCTTTTTCAAATATTTATTCCCAGAATTCCACCGTGTGCGAATGGTGGGCCCGAAGATCTATAGAGCCGTGTCATGCAAGGTCCTGTAAAAAATATTGTTTCTTGAAAAGTTATATGATAATTAGATTAAAATAATATGAAAGATGTAGGTTTCAATCAAATGGTAGGAACTATTAAATATATTCAAAAATACTTGGGATTTGTTGTATATTCAAGGGAACCAAGTTTCTGTCCACCAACAAGTTGATGGAGAGTGTTCCCAAGATTTCAACATGTGTTTTCCAGGACAACAATGTGCATGACCTAGCTGCACAGAACCAATATCCTCATGATATTCTCCATGTAGCCCCTCATGAGCACATTCCAGCATGTGCAATGGGGGCATCTCATGGGCCCCAAAAATTTTAGTCCTCCGAGCCATAGACGAAGAGGTAAATAGCCTCACAGGTATGTGTCTCATGCAAGGACGTTGTGGGGTTTGTGCATCATTGCCACCAGTAGCGTCCCCATGACCAAGCTATCTTGTTGGATGCAAAATTTCCTACAAAAACAAAATGTTAAAGTGTTGGTCATATAACGGTATCAGACAAAAATTTCATAAATCACTATATGTATGATTTTTGTTTTTTAATGTGCTTACCCCATATTGTTCTATATCCTACCTTAAAATTTCCATCATTTTTTTTCCTTCCTCTGTAAGTGGCCTAGACATAGCCAATTCAATGTATTCCTTATTTCCATTTCTCAAGGCCTTTTGAATTGTTTCCACCAGGTTGATGGAATCATATATTTCGTTCCATGTAGCATCTTGATCCGACAATGTGTTCCTATACACAAAAAAATAAACATGTTAAATCAATTATCGTAAGAAATAATTGATATGAAATTCATTTTTATTCCTGCTCTGCAATAGCCAATGCATTCCCATGATCACCCTGCTACATTATAATATGCATGACAGTTTAGAATGTTAGAAAATAATCTAAGAAGCATGAGCTATTAAATGTATGTTAAAAATGTAAAAGGAAAAAGTTAATTACATGTTTGGTATACTTGTAAAACATTTTTACTCCCATAATAGGAGTGCTTCCATCGTTTCGATTCAAATCATAATAGATGTTCATTGGGTACCAATGGTCTCAGTAGATGTGTTTACATGAAAGGAAACTCTACATCATCTATGCTCTCATTGTCATATGAACATGAACCTCCTTCAACAAGAAAGAATTCCATGCGCCTATTGAATTTTATTCTTACCTTTTTACCTCTAGTTTATCTTTCCCTGTTAGATGTGTTGGATGTCGTAACACTTTTCCTCCTCCCTCTAGAAATTCACTCACTCGAGGATAATAGGTATGATAGGTACATGTTCAGTTGAACCTACACTCCATCGAATGAGAAAACATAGATAGTGTCAATGTGATTTCATTTATCCACATCCTTCACCTGAATATACATCGTCAAAGTGCATGTGCCAAACATGATTATAATAATCACATGTGAACATTGGGCTTGACATGATTCACACTTTTTTCTTTGGTGAATATTGAATAAGTGTCGAAATAGGACTTATACAGAATAAGGTTTCACACTGAAGGTGGGGATTGCGAGTTTCACCTGTAAGTAAGGTACATTCATGGCACAAATATTCTCAATGAATAAGTGTTTAGGACTAATGTCAAATTCCTTCCAAAAGTCACATAAGCAACAATAGATATTTTAGGATCTTTGAGCATCCTTCTCAATAATAACATGTAGGGTAGATAATTCAAAGGGATAGTTTTATATGGAAAGTTTCATTACTCAAAGTAAGTATGCCTAAATTGAAACAAGTTTGAAAGTTGTCTCAATCACTCCATTTCAGGATATATGATTTGAATTTGTCCAATGAAATAAGTAATAGGTCCTTCATAAGCCATTAAAAATCCTAAATGGGAATGTATGATGTGAAATGGATAATTGTATAATTTGTTATCTATTTTGGTACTTTTTAGGGAAGGTCCTTCTTTGATTATTTGGCTTACATAATATTTTGAATCCTGTCAAGTCATATAATAGTTCTTTTAATATAATATGGAAATATCTTCATGTGGTAGAGGATTCTAGAAGAGTAGGAAAAATTTGTGGTCTTTTCAAATCA
This sequence comes from Picea engelmannii, assembly GCA_009831015.1. Lineage (NCBI taxonomy): Eukaryota > Viridiplantae > Streptophyta > Pinopsida > Pinales > Pinaceae > Picea > Picea engelmannii. The sequence continues at coordinate 315,957 of ML776836.1, read as the reverse complement.
TATTTCATTACCAACATCCTAATGGAATGCAGCCCACCCTATTTTGAAAGCTACAAATCGATCTCTCTATACAAAAACTTTTTAAAAAATAAGAGTTGGAGATTGAAACCAATTTTATCAATTTTCATTGTCAATGAACAAGTTGGGTTTCTAAATGGTGGATTGTTTTTTTATGATGTCAGAGTAATCCAAAAAGAATTACATTTCATAAAGAAGAAAACAATTCCCTCATTTATCATTAAATTATACCTTCCAAAGGCATATGACCAATTCATCTGGAAATATTTGGTTTTTCACATGATCTATATTGGCTTTAGTGTCTCAGTATTGAATTGGATTGAGGAATGTTATTCATATATGTATTTTGTAGTAATAATCAATGACACATAGCCAAATCATGCTAGCACGATTGGTTTTGATGGGCCTCATTCTGTAAGGTGATTGTTAAGGTCCTAACCTCCACATAGGTAGATCAATGTATTCGGATGTAATAAAGGTCAATATTAATAAGGCCATTCAATAAAATAGAATAAGGTGGATGTAAGAAGACCTAATAGAAGCTTCCGCTCCTAGAATGATCTTCCTCTAGATGCTTATCTTAATAGACATATTTAGTATAAATAAGAGGCGAGGGTATGAGAACCCTAGCTTGGATATTATTGTAACAGAGCGTTGCTCGACTGGAGGTTGCCCCCTCGAAGAGGCCTATGAACATTGCTATCTGAATCAAAGTGCTATTTTTGTTGCTATTTCGTATATCATTTCTATGTATTGTGAAGATTATGCTAGATATTTTATTGTCATTGTGTCATTTCTAGCATTTCATTTCTGTTCTGCATATTTTATATATCTGGTATCTTGCAAGTGGTATCAGAGCACTTTCCTTGGCAGAAATTGTGGGTATTTTTTTTCAGGGTAGAGACGTATTCCGACGTCTTTAAGCCACAGAGATATGTCGTTACACGCATAAACCCGCGGTTGAGGGATTCATACATGTAGGAAATACAAGTGGTTCTTAAGCGCACATCTGTTGGCCACCCTTGTAACCCCTGTTGGTACCCCTTCGAGTGGTATCACATCAGACAACACCTGTGTATGGATTGGCCTAGATTTCCTGAAGCCCTCTTTAGATAAACCTATCAATTGCCAGACTGCTACAGTGTCACCGAGAACAGCACTCGGGAAGATACTCTCTAGTACCTGGGTAGTCGGGTAGTACGGCTAAGGGTACGGTCTATCCTCCTTAGTTAGTGCCCTGAGATATTGGGTCAAGTACTACTGTTGGACCCCGCACGTATATC
>ML776836.1:263828-310916 GCA_009831015.1 Picea engelmannii | reverse complement strand
CTATTTGGAAGGATATCTCTATGGACTTTATTACAGGCCTACCCAAATCGGGGAATAAATCAGTCATAATGGTGGTGGTGGATCGCCTCTCCAAGTATGCTCATTTCTACGCTCTTTCCCACCCATTTACTGCATCCACGGTGGCTCAAATTTTCATGGACCAAGTATTCAAGCTACATGGCATGCCGTACTCTATTGTTTTTGATCGAGACCCAACTTTCACAAGCAATTTTTGGAAAGCATTGTTTAAGCTACAAGGCACACAATTGCATCTCGGCTCAGCTTATCATCCCCAAACGGATGGTCAAACAGAAGTTGTCAACAAGTGTTTGGAAACATATCTGAGGTGCTTTGCCTCTGAAAAACAACACCAGTGGGTTCAATGGTTACCCCTCACCGAATGGTGGTACAACACTACATACCATAGAACCACTCACATGACTCCCTTTGAAGCTGTATATGAACAGAAGCCACCTTCAGTTCTCTCATACTTACCAGGTACCTCGAAGGTCCAGGCAGTTGACCAAACACTTACCGTTTGAGAGGACATCCTTCATACCCTTAAAGAGAACTTGGTCATGGCACAGAATAGAATGAAGCAGTAAGCAGATAAAGGTCGCTCTGAATGTCAATTTGTAGAAGGGGATCAGGTGTTTCTGAGACTGCAACCATATAAGAAAACTTCCCTTAAGGCCGAGCATTGTCAGAAGCTAGCACCCAAATTCTATGGCCCTTACACAGTTCTCAAGCGTGTGGGACAAGTCGCATATCAGTTATCTCTGCCCAGTCAGTCGAAGCTACATCCTGCTTTTCATGTTTCATGTTTGAAGAAGGTGATTGGAACCAAGTTCCAAATTCAAACCAACCTTCCAGAGTTAGCTGAAGAAGGCTCCATTTGGCTACAGCCAGAAGCAGTTTTGGACTAGCATGAGCGTCGCTTGCATTAGAGAACCATCAAGGAAGTGCAAGTACAGTGGAAAGACATGACTCCAACAGATGCCACTTGGTAACCAACTACCATTCTGCAGCAGTTTCCACATCTCAAGCCTTGAGGACAAGGATGTTTTTAAGGGGGCGGACATGTTAAGGTCCTAACCCGCACATAGGTAGATCAATGTATTCGAATGTAATAAAGGTCAATATTAATAAGGCCTTTCAATAAAATATAATAAGATGGATGTAAGAAGACCTAATAGAAGCTTCCGCTTCTAGAAGGATCTTCCTCTAGATGCTTCTCTTAATAGACATATTTAGTATAAATAAGAGGCGAGGGTATGAGAACCCTAGCTTGGATATTATTGTAACAGAGCACTGCTCGACTGGAGGTTTCCCCCTCGAAGAGGCCTGTGAACATTACTATCTGAATCAAAGTGCTATTTCTGTTGCTATTTCGTATATCATTTCTGTGTATTGTGAAGATTATGATGGATATTTTACTGTCATTCTATCATTTCTAGCATTTCATTTATGTTCTGCATATTTTATATATCTGGTATCTTGCAGTGATCCAAGTTCTAAACTCGACCAGTTGAGAAGAGACACCTAAAATCCAACCATGCTAAGAATTGGTGTGGCTTAGGACATGTGCAATCCCAGGGTGATTTTGACGACTTAGAGATCCTTGGGTCGTGGTTTATTATACCATAGGCTAGTCCCCCAAGTCACAAACAAACTAGAAAACAAAAAAAATCAATCAATGTCATAGTGTCAAAAGTATTTAAATCTTCAAGAGGTCTCAGGAAAGGATGCCCACTATCACCCATACTATGTATATTGGTATCAAAAGGATTAAGTAGGTTACTAAGGATGTGTTAGCACCTAGAATTACACCCTTTCTAATCTCAATGTGAACTTTGATATCATGCGAATGAATTTCATATATAGACAAATAGTAGGTCCTAAAGTGTCTTGTGTTTTACTTTGGTGCACACAATGAATAGTTTTACCACATGGAAATGCAATCCCAATTTGCATTTTCATTTTCAACAACAATATACCAAGGACATGTGAACTTTTAAATATTCATAGAAATCATTGTTCTGAGGATTTTTGCAATCATCATGGATTCCAAGGAATAATTTACGCATTTGGAGGTAATATTAGCCTCTTTGCATGGTCCACTAGATATATTACACATGATATAAAATAAACACTCTATATACTTTGGGGGATTTATCTCTATTTTAGTGAATAAATTGTTAGAATATCCCCCTTGAAAATCACCTTATCTTGAATATAATTCTAGAGCTTACTACATGCTAGATCTATGATATTCTACAATTTTCTTCATGATATTCTATTAGAAGGTTAATCAAATAATCTGATAGAGGAATCACCCCATGCATATCTCTAGAACACATTTTTATTCAAATAAAGAGAGGGTTCCCGACATGGAATCTTCTAGAATCATTTCATTTAATGTAGCTAGGAAGGTGCCCTACTTAGAAGTGTCTAGAATACCCTTTGACATGGTCAAAAATAACCTAAGAGGTGGGTTCTCTAATATTTTCTATAAATTTCTATTCGCTATAAATGTAACTATGAAAGAGAGTCAAATCCTACTTAGAAGTCTCTAGAAAAACCTTTGAGATGCTCAAAAATAACCTAAGAGGTGGGTTCTCTAGGGATTTCTAGAGAGTTCTATTAGCCTGAAATGTAACTATAAAAGAGAGTCACATCCTCATTTTCAAGGTGTGTTTTCCTTTATGGAGAAATATCCTAGACTATTGGGTTGGATATTGAAGATATATTTTTATATTTGGAGCTTGGTTTTGGGCATATTCAAGGTTTCCATATTGCATTGTAAGGTTGTTGTTAAGTACCTTGTTTGTTTTTCGTTGCTGGAAAATATTTATGTTATTATAGTGTTTGTTAACCAGCATAGGAGGGATTAAAGGAGTGACTTGCTTGTCCTCTTAAGGATTGATAATATCAAATATGAATTATGAAATGTATGGGAATTATTATTCAATGGAATATTGTCTTTTTACCTCATTTATTCATATTTTATGTTACATATTGAGGTTGGTACTTAATGGATATGCTATAGTATTTTTTTTTGCTTAGTACATTGGTTGAAAGTACAATTTACATGTTTGTTATGGATGGAAATACTAAAATTTAGGGCATGTTTTTTGGTTTAGTATGCTTCATAACTAAGTTACCATTTCATAGAATTATCTTGGATGTATTTTCCCAATGGATAAGGCACTCATCTACTTGAATCCACCACCATCTATTCATTTCAAACAATAGAACTTTGTTTTTCCAATTATGATATTAGTTATTTGATCTTGACCTTGTGTGCTCAATTTCTTCAATGAGTGATTGGTAAGATAAACCACAGGCTAACAATAAGCAAAATGTCTATGTGTGAAAAGTTCTATATTTGAACAAGGTTCTTGATACTTTTGGATGAAATGACTATTTTTGGATATTGTTATATTTGGATTATTGAGGATCCATGCATGTTCAAACATGGATCTTTTTATATAGTTAGGATTGAGCCACAAAAATGTAATGATCCAAATGATTAAATTATCAGAATAAACTAGAAGTACACACCATGTACAAAATGTGAGCATGGAGCACAACTCCAAGATAGATAAGTTAAAAAATAACTCCTTAAAGAATAGGGAAACCCCCTCCAAATAACCAAATACCATTCATACTTCACAATTCACATGCCTCCAATAATGAATACATGACCTCTATATATACCTATTCACACTTGCACATGAGGCCCCTTTACCATTAGGTCAACCTTATTACATATATATTTACACATTACCTGTACATTTAGGCCCATATATTCCCTCCCTTGGGGTTATATCATATACATTTATCCCCATATATGCTCCCCTTGGGCCATAACACTAATCACTTTTATTCCATGTGATATTTCAAGTAGGAGAGAGAGTTCCTTGCTAAGGGTTGATTTTTTGAGTTTTTTGAGATACAATTTGGTTATTTCAATTCTGCTTAGTGTCCATCATAATCCACAATGTCATCTAGAAGTGGAAAAGAAACATGTTATTTGTGTCTAATACAATAGATTTAGCTAAAACAAAATGCACCCATATGTGAAAAAATAATTATATGCATCTTACCATGTCACTGAAGTTTTGCAAGGAATAAATATAGACAAAATGCTAAGTCCATATGTAATCACAAAGATGTAATTGTGATGTCCCATGTTTTCAAAGAATCCTACAACAAATTCCATTGAGATACTCTTCCATGTCCTAGATATATGAAGTGGCATATACAGTCCCAACTTTTTGTTTACATGATCTAGATTGAAAAGTAGTAGTAGGTACTACCTTTCATGATAAAATTCGATTGGTTTTTTGGGAAGGTGTTGGCTGTGGAGCCTGATTATCTTTCTGATTCAGAGGTTTTTTGTTTTCAGACGTGTTTATACCCGATGAATAATTTACACCCCATAATAATGTACACCCCTCCACACGGGGGACTTGCAGGGGGGGATTTACCCCCTTCCAAGGTCCAGGGGGTGATCCCCCAGCTGGGGAGTTTGAGGGAAAGTGGGCCGCTGGAGGAAAAATTTCCTTGTAAATGTATATTATAAGTTCATAGTAAATATGGACCTTTCATTATAAGGTCATGGATCTAATGGTAGGAGTTATGTTAGGGTTTTCTTCCCTAGAAGGAAACCCTCTTTTATGAGGGAAATGTATTGCAGCTATGTATCATAGAAAATATTGTATTTTGAGAGAGGATATTGTTAGAGAAAGAAGAGGAAGTTACAACGGGTATGTTGTAGGTTGTATCCCTTCATTTGATGGATAATAAAAAGGAAGTACCTAGCAATTTCTATGGTGGACGTATCCCACATTGGGTGAAACACGTATATCTATGTCTCTATTATATTGTGTATCTTTTATGTCTTATTTCTACTTTTGTTCTTGTTTTATTTCTCCACGATCCTATTTTTCTAAGAACTAGTATCAGAGTGAAAGGTAACTTGCAGGAAAAGAGGGTTCCTAGTTTGAGTGGGAGCAATGGAAGAATATGGAAAGTTTAGGGTCAAGAAATTTAATGGCCAGAAATACCAGTAATGGAATATGTAGATGGAAGATTATTTATATCAGAAGGATATATTCCTACCATTGGGTGGAATAGAAAATAATTTGACGACCATGAAGGACGAAGAATGGGAGGTTCTTGATAGAAAAGCACTAGGAATGATAAAGCTAAGCTTGGCAATGTCAGTGGATTTCAATATTTTGAAAGAAAAGACAACGAAGGAGTTGATGGACATATTGGATAATTGTATGAAAAACCCTTAGCGTCCAATAAGGTATTTCTAATGAAGATATTATTTAATATGAATATGTCAGAGGGTGGGTATGTTGCATATCATTTAAATGAATTTAATACGGTTACTAATCAACTAAGTTTTGTAAAAGTGGACTTTGATGATGAGATCAGGGATCTTCTAATATTGTGCTCATTGCCAGAAAGTTGGAATGGCATGGTCATGGTTGTAAGTAACTCTGTCTCTGGTTCAAACAATTTAAAATTTGATGATGGTGTTGGTGTTATCCTTAGTGATGAAATGTGATGGAAAAACATAGGTGAGACATTAGGTAATGTGTTAAACATGGAGAACAAATGAAGACATAAGGGTAGAGGAAAGGGCTCAGGGAACCATGAGAATTCTAGGAAGGGAAGATCCAAATCCAGACTTGGAAATAAAGAGTGATAGAATTGTGGGAAGAAAGGACATCTGAAGAAAGACTGCAGAGCTCCAAATAAACAAAGATATGGATAGCATGAGAAAAATCAGAAAGCAAATGTAACAAGTGATGTGTTACAAGATGCTTTAATTCTTTCTGTAGATAATATTTATGAGTCTTTGGTAGTATATTCATGGGCTTCATTTCATGCCACACCCCATAGGAAAAAAATTTCAGATTATGTTCAAGGTGATTTTGGACAAGTTCATTTGGGTTATGATGTACCATGAAAAATTGTTGGTATGAGAAAGGTAAAAATAAAGCAAAGGAATGGAAACCAATGGTTGTTGAAAAAGGTAAGACATATTCCAAATCTAAGGAAAATTATAATTTCAACAGAGTAGTTGGAAAGTGAAGGTTGTATATCCATATTTACAGATAAGGTGTGGAAGGTCACCAAAGGATCACCGGTGATAGCAAAAGGACATATGGTAGGTACATTGTATTTATGTATTGGTAATACTGAATCTTCTATCTCTTTAGCTTCTACAAGAGTGGATACAGCACTGTGGCACCATAGGTTTGGACACATGAGTGAGAAGGGGATTAATATACTTCACAAAAGAAATTTGTTTCTAGATATTAAACAAATTGATTTGGATTTCTGTGAGCATTGTGTTTATGGAAAACATAAGAGAGTCAAATTTCTTAGAGTCAGAAAAGAAAAGAAGAGTGAAAGGTTAGAGCTTGTGCATACAAATGTATGGGGACCAACTCAAGTATCATCTCTTGGTGGGTCATGTTATTATGTTACTTTTATTGATGATGCAACTAGAAAAACTTGGGTTTATTGCATTCGACAAAAAATTGATGTTTTTGATACTTTTAAGAAATGGAAAGATTTGGTTGAGAATGAGACAGGAAAGATGTTGAAGTGTCACAAATTAGACAATGGAGGTGAATATTGCAGCAATGAGTTTGATTTTTACTATTCATACCATGGGATTCATAGAGACAAGATAGTTCTGGGAACACCACAAGAAAATGGTGTGTCAGAAAGGATGAATAGGACAATCATGGAGCACGCAAGGAGTATGATATTGCATGCTGGTTTTCCCTTATAGTTATGGGAAGATGATGTAGATACTTTTGTTTACTTAATAAACAAATGACCTTCAAGATATTTGGATGGTGTAATTCTAGAGGAGGCATGGACAGGTAAAAAGGTAAACTATTAATTTTTGAATACTTTCGGTTGTGAAGCATTTTTCCATATTGATAAAGAAAATAGAACAAAGCTTGAGGAAAAATCCAATAAGTGTACTTGTATTGGATACAATGTTAATGATTTTGGTTATCTCTTATGGGATTATGAAAATAAAAAAATCATTAAGAGTAGAGATGTCATATTCAATGAGAAGGTCATGTACAAAGATCATTTGTAGGGATAAACAGGAAAAAGAAAAACCACAATACACAGTGCTTGATGAGATCACTGAGAAAGAAATTCCAAAGGTACCAGAAAATAAAAGATGTACAACAACAGGAGCAACAGGTACCTCAAACTCCTGCAAGTGTTGTTAGAAGATCTACTAGGTTAAGTAGACCCCTTGAACGATACTCTTCATCATTATATTATTTATTATTGACTGATTCTGGTGAACCATAATGTTATGAAGAGGCAATGCAGGTAGACATTAAAAATAAGTGGGAGCAAGACATGAAAGAGGAAATGGATTCCCTGGAAAATAACCATCCTTGGGATTTGGTTCATTTGTCTGTAGGAAAAAGAGCATTGCAAAATAGATGGGTTAACAAGTTGAAGGAAGAATATGGAGGCAAAAAAAGGTACAAGGCTAGACTTGTTGTAAAGGGGTTTTCACAAAAGAAAGGTATATATTTTGATGGAATATTTTCTCATGTTGTTAAAATGACTTCAATTAGGACTATTTTAAGTCTTGTGGTAGTAGAAGGTTTGCATCTTGAACAGTTAGATGTAAAAACAACTTTTCTCCATGGGGATTTGGAGGAAGAGATTTATATGTAGAAGCCAAAGGGGTATGAGGTCAAAAGGAAGGAAAATTTGGTATGCAGGTTGAAGAAAATTTTGTATGACCTAAATAAATCTCCAAGGCAGTGGTATTTGAAGTTTGACAAGTTTATGACCGAACAAGGTTATAGTAGATGTCATTTTGATCATTGTGTTTATTTTAAAAGGCTAGAAAATGGAAGTTATATTATATTGCTATTGTATGTAGATGACATGCTTGTTGCAGGTTATAATATGCAAGATATAAATGTGCACAAGAAGAAATTATCTAATTCATTTGAGATGAAGGATTTGGGTGATGTAAAGAAAATCCTTGATATGAGAATAACAAGAGACGGGAAAAATCGCAAATTTACATTGTCTCAGGGTGAGTACATAGAGAAGGTGTTAGAGAGGTTTAGAATGAAGAATGAAAAATCAGTTAGTACACCTTTGTCCAACCATTTCAAATTAGACAAGGAAATGTGTCCCAAGACAGAAGAGGAGATAAAATACATGTCCAGGGTCCCTTATTCCTCAGTAGTTGGCAGCTTGATGTATATGATGGTTTGCACAAGACTAGATATTGCACATGCAGTGGGAGTCATGAGTAGGTATATGAACAATCCAGGTAAAGAACATTGGGAGACAGTAAAGTGGATTCTCAGGTATTTGAAAGGTACTACTACTCATGCATTATGTTTTGGAGGTTAAAACACTATTTTACAGGTATATGTTGATTCAGATATCACAGGTTATAAAGATAACAGGAGGAGCACCACAGGGTGTGTTTTTACTATAGGTGGAATAGCAGTAAGTTGGATTTCAAAACTAAAAAAGGTTTTTTTACTTTCAACAACAGAGGTAGAGTATGTTACTGCTACAAAGGCTAGTAAAGAGATGATTTGGTTATAGAATTTTATGGAGGATTTGGGAAAGAAGAAAGATAATAATAGGTTGTACTGTGACATCGAGAGTGTCATTCATATTGAAAACGACTTAGCCTTCCATTCAAAGAATAAGCATATATATCTTAGGTATCATTTCATGTGATCCATCTTGGAAGATGAACATTTTAAGTTGGAAAAGATACACACTAGCCAGAATTCTACAGACATGTTAACAAAGGGAGTAAACAGGGAGAAACTGAGTTGCTGCTCAGTTTCAATTGGTATTCAAGAATGAAGGTGAAGATGAGAATTTACAGGTCCAAGAAAGATCATAGTCCATCAAATACAGTAGTGGTGGAGGTGTTGAGATCAATATCCAAGTGGGATATTGTTGGTTGTGGACCCTGATTATCTTCCTGATTTAGATGTTTTTTGTTTTCATCCCTGTTTATACCCCATGAAGACTTTACACCTCCGAAGACTGTACACCCCTCCACACGGGGGAGTTGCAGTGATGGATTTCCCCCCTTGCAGGTTCCAGGGGGCTGATCCACTCGGTTGGGGTGTCTGGGGCCAAGCGGGCCCCCACCATGGGTTCGGGGGTGAAGCCCCTAAAGGAAACATTTCCTTGTAAATGTATATTGTTATTTCATAGTAAATTTGGACCGTTCATTATAGGGTCACAGATCTGATGGTAGAAGTTACGTTAGGTTTTTTTTCCCTAGAAGGAAACCTTGTTTTATGAGGGAAATGTATTGTGACTATGTATCATAGTGAATTTTGTATTTCAAGAGAGGATATTGTGAGAGAAAGAATATGAAGTTACAATAGGTATGTTGTAGGTCGTATCCCTTCATTTGTTTGATAATAAAAAGGAAGGACCTGGCAATTTATCTGATGGACATAGCCCACATTGGGTGAACCACGTATATCCGTGTCTCTATTGTATTGTGTATCTTCTGTGTTTTATTTCCACATTTGTTTTTATTTTATTGCTTCGCGATCCTATTTTTCTAACATAAGGACACTATTATTTTTGAGTATTCATTTATTATTTTATGTTTCTATCTCTAGTGTGTTTTCATTCTCCTATCAACAATTAAGGAAATAGGAGGGCATAAGTTTTTAGGATTTATGAAGATTGGAAGGCACTGACCTTTGTACTAAACTTAACACTTTTTTTATGCCATTAAATACCTATTTTTGTGTTATTTTGATGACCAAGTGGCCATGTAAAGTAGATGAGAGCCACGCATCCCATGTCATTTTTAATCTATTTGATGACATGTGGCCACTTTATTTTGGAGATTGTATGTGATGGTTGTAAAGTTGAATTTAAGTAGATAATTTGATGAGGATAGGGTTGTTTATATTTTGGAGTAATCATTAATTTTTATTCCCTTCACATGAGATATTATTAACACAAGAGGATTCCCACCTTTAAGAAGGTACATGATACTCACATAGAGATTGTTCCGTTGCATTATGGTGCCTATTATGGGTATCATGCCAGTGAGAGATGTTATTCATGATTAGGAGTAGCTAACAACTGTGGAAGGTTCACTCCTTTAATGTTGTTCAATATTGTTTTAGGAATTTATTCATAGCCAACAATGAGGGTTCCCACCTTGAAGGACTTACATGTTTTGAATGAATTCATGGAAACATAGAGTTTGTTTATATTATAGTATTTACATACCTATGTTTATCATGTGTAAGGGAACTTGACTTGGATATTTCATGGTTTATTATTCTTATAAAGTAGGAGGCAATTCCACCTTGGCCAATTTTATTTCTAGCAGATGGAGGAGTTAAATTGTACCCTTCTTTTAATCTTCCTTCATGATCAAAACCTACCTCATGTCCTTCAAAAAATTTAGGTCTAGTGGGATAATTTGAGTGGTTGAGTGCTATGAATTGAGAGCAAGAGATCACAGGATCAATTCTTGAGCTGTCAAGCTGACTTTCTTTGTAGATATTATTGGAGAGAAGTACCTGTAAGGTTTTCACAAAATCTATATTACATAGAAAAAATATAATAACTATCTCACTGTACAATTTACAAAACATACCTCTTCAAATACAACTTTTTTAATGTAATATACCTCTTTATTCCAATGATGTATTTCACATGGAATCATACAACTACAACTGTTTTAATGTAAGGTGCCTCCTTTTTCCAATGATGTATTTCACATGGAACAATGTTTATGAGAATAGTGATAAATAGATTACTCTAGATAAAAATCACAGCACTTCCATTACTCACCTAAGTAATAAAAATGGAAACACTTCCATTACTCACCTGAGTAATAAAAATGGAAACATTTCCATTTATCACCCGCATAATGAGTCTCCATAAAAGGAAAAGAACTTTTTCTTTTAATCCCTAAACTTGACCTCTCACTTTTATTTTCTATGTTAATGTTAATATCACACATGTACCAACCAATGGGAATAAGAGAATTTTTAATAATATAAATACCTTCATTTCTCCCACCTTATCTCATTGCCATGCATAAACAACATTTTTATTTTTACATCTATGATATCGTGTTAGTCATAAATATCTTGTGAACCCAATGCATCATTATAACACCATAATTCAAAATGTGAACCTAATCCATCATTATGAGATAAAATAAAAAATGTTATTTATCAATAAAACAATCTCTAATCATTTCCCACATGTACATTTTTGTTTTTATTCTCTCAAAGATAGGGTTTTGGGTAGAAGGATACTCGCTTAAGCTTTCCTACATCGAAGGAGAGAACCCTGCATCATAGCTCCACCTACCATGAGACAATAAATATCTGACTTTTTTAATGTTGTAGTTCCTAAAATCATGAAGGCGGATTAAAAGAGTTTCAATCCCAAGCCTTAGTGGGTTAGGGTTTATAGAATTTGAATGCTTAGGATATTGAAAAAAATTACTAATTTTGTGGCATTGCTCGAGTTAGGGATCCTCCTTCACTCAATCTAGGGATCCTCTATCTCCAATGTCACTCGAGATAGGGTTGTCAGGATCCTCTGTATCCTTTATCGCTCCTATGTCGAGTCGGGATCCTCTATCTTCTCTTTCATTCCTGTGTCGAGATAGGATCCTATGTCTCCTTTGTCGAGCCAGGATAGGGATTTCAGGAGCTAGTGAATGTGATGATCAGGTCATGACTAGTCGAATGTGGTGATCATGTCATGAGGAGATATTGTGGTGATCTAGATTGTCGGATATGGGAGTGAAGGTTGGTATATCGGCGTGAAGGTAGGGTATATCGGTTCAAAGAGTTAACAATGGTCGCGAGATCAATTTTAAATGTTGGTTGTAATATATATTATATAAATTATATAGAATATATATATTATAAATTATATATAATATAATTTATAATTATCAACATATAATTAAGAACATATGTTTACTCCTAATTGGAGGTCACAAGTTCAAATCTAGATGGTGGTAGGGTATGTATACCTTTGTAGAGTTTAGTAGTCAATCACTATATCACTGAATTCGTATAATTTAGCAATCAAATAGCATAGATGATGACGATGATGACAAAAATGACAATGTTTATTATGGTGATGACATTGATGTAAATGATCATGACGATATGACAATGATAAGGATGGTGATTGTGATGACAATGGCGATGATGGCGATGACAATGACGATGATGATGAGGAGTAGTATGCCAACAATGTTGATTAACAGTGGTGAAAATGACGATGATGAAAATGATAAAAATGATGAATATGATGATGATGAGGAGGAGGATGATGATGATGATGATGATGACATTCCTATTTTTATTCATGAATATGACGATGATGAAAATCAAAATCATCACTTTTCATCATCATCTCTTGTTTTTGTATTCCACCCCTCAAGAATGCCAAGGGGCATTTATTAACATTTTGTTCAAGGGCCATCTCATTTGGTGTTTAAAGACACAATGAAGACTCTCTTGTAGCTTATACACCTTTCAATTTTAACTTATATATTATTACGAACCAATCCCTTATCAAAGATGCAGTACATAGTGCACCTTACACCCACTTAGGGTTTGGAAAGGCTATAAAGTTCACAAAAAGAAAACCATTAAAGTCATTTTGGTGACTAAAATATTCAATGACCTTTTAGGATCATTGATAATTAGTGTTTTCACAACTAAATTAGTGGAAATATTTCTATTCCCATCGTCAATTCCTATTTTTATAACCAAACTAGGTAATAATCCTCTAATTCCCATCACCAAAACTATATCAAAATAATGGTGACTGTTATCACACAATTTGTACTTTCCCAAATCCCAAGGCAAGTAAATACAAGATTGGCATAATAGAGGGTGACCTATCACTGTCACCTTAATAGGAAACCCCTTTCTGTTTAGGAGTATATCAAAGTTACCCGAAGGAAGACATCCCTAGTGACCTAAAGGGATGATAATACTAAGGAAAGGATGCAATAAAACCCCCCTCTCACTTGTCACTCAATTCAAAAGGTTCTTAAGGTCTTTAAGGGATGAAGCAATAGTAAAAATGGAGTGTACCTACCCAGAACAAGACAACAAAGAAAATATGGTGGCTTTCAATTAAAAAATACGATGTTAGTGCTTATTAAGACCATGAACCTTCAAAAAATATGCTAGCTGATATAAAGTTACAGCAATGTAACAGTCTACAACAACAATAAGTATTTTGTAACAACTGCAAAAAATATGCCTTGAAATTTCTTGAAAAAGACAAGAAAATGTAGCTTTAACTAGGCCAAATGATATATAATTGTTGCAAGAAAATTTGGAAATGTCTGGCTAGAATTTAATGTCACTTATGAAGAGAATTTGATGTAGTTAGATAGCTATAGAAATCTTTTGTAACATCAGAAAATTCTAGTGCTCAAAATTGCATGGAAACACCATGTAAACTTAGCATTTATCTATTAGATTGACTGGCAATTGTCACAAGTAATTTATGAGTGAGCTAGGTGCAAGTTATGTAGGTGAATGCAGAAAATTAGCATGAATTAGTATTGTTGTATCAGTGATTTGCAACATCAGCAAGTTAGTTAATGAATTAATCTAGTTTAGGGTTAGTAAAAGTTAGCAAAAGATTCGAGGAAGAGAGTTTGCATGTTTAATCAATCCTTCAATAAGAGAGAGTCTAGAACTAGTTACTTCTAGGGCTTATCGAGTCAAGTGGATGAATTCTTATAAGTCTGCAAATCAATTTTGATAGTGCACAAAAGTCCAAGAGGAATGCAAAGGAGAATTAGTAACTTAAGGCCCCCTATGCATTTTCCTCAAGAAAACAAGATACTAGGGTGTAGGAAATTCTAGGACCTTAGCACCTTTCTCTCCTTAGGCTTCTTATGGGATAAGAACTTAGGAAAATATAACTAGGTCGAAACCTTAGAGTGCTAGGAAACTAGGGCTTTGGGGTTTCACTAGTTAGTAGATCAATTCAATGAAAATCTTAACAAATATAAAGTAAGAAAGTAGCAATTTAAGTTCCTTACTTCAAGCATTAAGCATATCATACAATTTCATAATCTTGTATGAGAAAATAAAACCATACATAAAACATTTAATAGATGACAAAAAATGAAGATTTTACCTACTTGCACCAAGAATAATCATGAAATACCATGCAACATCACCATAAAATCTTCCAAGATTGATCCAACTTGCAAACAATCATCCTTATAAAAGAGTGTGCCTCACAATTTCAGCCAATAGCCCTTCCAGGGATAAAATTACATACCTCTCCTCTTGTGTGAGGAGTTATGATGTAAAAATGAGAGTACTTTATGTTTATTTATACATAATTTTGACCTTTAATTAATTTTTTGGTCAAAATAAGGCCGACCTGGAAAATTTACTAATAAATTCAAATTTGTCATAAATAAAATTAATTAGCATGTAAAATCATCCCTAAGGGTGACATCATTCCCTTCTATGATGGAATTCGACCCCAAAGGTGGAACGTTGGACTCTAGATGCAAAACGTTTGGCCTCCAAAGGCCTTGAATGATGCCCACACGTGCCAACCAACTCACAAATTCCCTCAAAATGCAAACCCTAGCTCTGGATGATGTCCAAGGTCATAAAGGTGATTTCATGGGCTCTCAAAGGTAAACACCTAGGTGAAAGAGAAAGATCCCCCTAGGTCTAGGTCTATCAGAGTGTCTCCAAGGGAAATGCCCTTCTTTCTTTCCAGTGCAAGTATCTAATGTCTTCTTTCCCCCAGATGGGGTTACAACATACATCTATGGGATTTTATCCACATGGAGGTCTGAGCTAATCATTCCCCCACGTGTACCTATTCATCGAGAAAAGTCCTACAACAACAACAAGTACGCCCTCCAGGGGTTCATAAGTCACAGATATCATAACATGTAAATAAAATCCAATAATTAAATCACCCAAACATGTGCATCAAACCCCCCTTTACCCAGACAAATGATCAAAGACATTATGCAATTTAACAAGTCAGGTTTGGAGAGGGTCTCAGGGTGTGCTATTGGGCTAGTCCTCCTTATGTTTGGGGTGTTTCCAAGGTGAGAACCAATATATGTCATGTAAATATGTGAGGTGGCATGGGGTAAGTGTTTGGGAATGGGGTGCAATGATAATAAGGAAATGTAGAACTTACCTGTGAGTTCTTTTGTAGAGGGAGAGTTTCACCTTGTCTTATATGTCATTGTTTCCTTTCCCATTCACTTCCTTTTATTATTAGCTCCATTGCTTTTGATATTTTTATTTTATTCTTAAAGAGAAGAGTTAAGGGACACTTTCTTGGCTTGGTGACCAGAGGTGAAAATGTTATCCACAAGTATTTCATGGAGATGAAAAGCATGGCTCATGATGAGACCCATTTCTCCTGGATATGCCACCGAGAGCCACTACCTTGGTTTGGTGACTAGATAGATGGTAGTGTCATACCGCTACATTACCATGGTCATAATAGGTTGGCTCATGATGAGACCTCCCATCCACCAACTAATACCTTGAATGTTTATTTATCTTATGGGTTCACTTTTCTTACTGAGAAGATTTTTACTACTTTCTCGAGAATCCCTAGGTGAAGCATCTCAAAGATTTCATTTTTTTCTTTTAATTCATGCCACCTACTTTTACCGTCTAGGCCTTTAGCCCCTTCTTCCAAAAAGGTAAGGTACAACCCTTCCTGTGTGGAAAATCCCAATGCCCGAACAAAGGTAAGGGGGAAATGAGAAGAATAAATATGGAAAGTGGTAAGTATGGAGGGAATGGATGATGAAATTTCATTGACTCACCCAGTGGCAACCCATCCTAAAGGTATATCAACTTACTAGGGCATCATGTCACCCTTCCCTGTATGAACAAGTTAAAAATCATAATTTCCAAGAAAATGTTATGAAATGAAGGATAATTCAATGCAACATACTCAAGTTCTTCAACAATTAGAGTCACACATACCATGATAACTGGACTCATTACCTCATGGAGAAAGAATTTTTTCTACTTCAGGACCAAGCCAGTGGGATGGATACTGCTACTGCTGATAAATGGGTTTCACTAAAGAAAAGAGGTGCCCTCCGGGGCCATTCTCAAGTCATCCGACTCTCGACACTCCATGTCTAGGACTTGTGGGCCTTGAGACATGATATCCTTAGTTATCCCTAGGGTATGGGATAACATCTAGCTCCAACTCGGGGGCATGTGCTCACATGTAGAGCGCATGAGAACCTCAACATATCTGGTATGGCATGTGTCTTCTAGATCTCAAAAAAATGCTTCAGTAATCCTTAGGATGGTGATATCACCCCTTTCTCATATATTTTATAAAAAATAGAGATGATGTATAATCTAGAATATAATCATAAGAATGCATATATACATAATGGAGAAATACAATGTGAAATTGAAACTACAACTATACTAAAATGATATGCATATTGTATGTACAATGGATGCAAATGCCTACCTACCTCTACTTACTTTTTGGTTGAATGGAAGGTGTAGTAAAATAACCAGTGAAACCATCCTAGAAATAGCTCATAAAACTTGCCTTGGTGCTTCATCATAAACCAAAACAATGACAAGTCAAGCACAAAAATATCATGAGTTAGAACATGTATCATATCATCGGAGATCGTAAAGTCTATCTCATGGAGGTGGGAGGGAGGGACAAAATAATGCCAAGTAATACTTCTAGGAAAGTGCTCAATCCATCTCAGAAAGGGATTGGGAAAAATTAAAGGCTCAAAAGATTGACTCAAAGAGTCTGAAGGTTGGATACCTTGGATGCCATCGCATCTTGAGGCCTGGGAAAGGACTAGTAAGAACCTAGAGGATGATTGACAATTTCTTAAGGGAAGGATGAAATACTGAGACATTAAACTTCTTCTTAAAGTATTCAACCTACCCTTGGATTCTAAAAGAAGGATTTTCTACGAATAAAATTCAAGACAAGGGACATGTTTACCAACTACACCCTTAGTGACATAATGAGGTAAAGTAATCAAAGTTCGTTGGATAACCTTGTCACAAGTATCCTGCTTTAGGAAAGCAATGTCCTCTCCTTTATCAAAATTTGAGCACAATGGAAGCTGATAATCTTCATCATAGAATAAATCAAAGTGCTCAAAGTAATACTCATCAAATTCCTCAAGGTATGATCAAAAATAATTAGGAGAACATTGCACTGGGTCATCCTTGGGTGCTTGGAAAACTTCTGTAATTATATCATCATCTTGTTGCCAAACATCAAAATTATTAGGAACACCATATGATTGTTTTAAAGGAAACATTCAAAGATATCCTTCCATATCATAAATGAGATCCTCGTTAGAACCAATCACATCCACTTATGTCTTCCAACATGTATGAACTCGTCAATATTATCATCCATGTCACTACCTTTATTGTAACATGAATGATTTAATGCATCTAAGGGCTCCTCTAATACTTATTCACTTTCCAAATCATAAAATAAAGCATCATCAAAAGCTTGGAAAGGGAAATAGCTTACCGTATTCACTTCTTGCTGTGTAGGAGCGTCAATGGCTTGGATGACTTCATCAAATGGAAGAGGTTCCAATACATCATCCCCAAAATTCATCTCTTTAATCATGTCTTCATCAGAAAATGAAGGACCTAGATCTTTCAAAGGTTCCTTTACTTCTTCACCTTCTGAATCATAGAATAAAGTGTCATCAAATACCTGAAAAGGAAAATTATTAACCATATTCTCTTCATCTTGTGCATGAGAGATATGATCTTAGAGAGATTCATCAGACGGAGGAGTGGATACTAATGCTTTATCCTCATAATTCACTTCTTTAGTTAAATATTTACTACATTTTATCGAATCATGGGAAAAATATTGTTCCTCTTCAAGGGTTTGACAATTTTTTTCATAAATCTCTCCTTCTATATCAAAGGGTTCTTGGTATTGAGTATGGTACACATCCCTAAGATCTTCCACAATAACAATGATGAATACTTCATCCTCTAGGGATACTGTGAGATTTTGAAGGGCATGTTCATATGTTTGGCATTGGGGTTTCAAAAACTCAATAAACCTACTGATGAGGTCTATTAAATATGATATACCCCTATCTTTGCAACAACCCTTAAACCAATCTTGCAAAAATATGGAAGAGAAACTAAGAACAATTTTACCAGAAAATCCTCCCCTTCCAATTCTATCTCACTTATACTTCAAGAATCCTAGAATGTGAGTAATTGGGAGGCCTTCAAATATTGAAGAGTTGTTGAACCATTTTGCATCAACATAATGTTGGTATCCTTGAAAAATTTTGAAATCAATAGTTAGATACACTTGTTCCTAGGGTGCCATGATCCCATAACTTGGAAATATCACAAAATTGAGAGTAAGGTGGCACCTTGGAAAAGGTTAGTGGAGTCACCAGATATCCTCTTAAGGATTATCAAAGGTATGAGGGAATCACCCTCAGTGGAGTCACCATGTAAGCTTTTTGAAAAGAAGGATTTAGATAAATTCTTACCGAAAACGTGTCGTTGAAGAATATTGACTCAGTGTTCCCCGGAAACAACGCCAACATGTTATCGCACAATCTGTACTTGCCCAAATCCCAAGGCAAGTAAATACCAGATTGGCATAACAGGGGGTGACCTATCACTACCACCTTAATAGGAAAGCCCTTTCTATTTAGGAGTATATCAAAGTTACCCCAAGGGAGACATCTCCAGTGACCTAAAGGGTTGATAAGACTAATGAAAGAATGCAAGAAAACCCCACTCTCACTGGTCACTCAATTCAAAATATTCTTAAGGTCTTTAAGGAATGGAGCAATGGTAAAAATGGAGTGTACCTACCCAGAACAAGACAACAAAGAAAATATGGTAGATATCAAGTACAAAATACGATGTTAGTTCCTTTTAAGACCACGAACCTTCAAAAACTAGGCTAGTTTATATAAATTTGCATCAATGTAATAGTCTACAATAGCAATAAGTATTGTGTAACAACCGCAAAAAACGTGCCTTGAAATTGATTGAAAAAGACAAGAAAATGTAGCTTTAAGTAGGATGAATGATAATTAATTGTAGCAAGAAAATTTGGCAATGTTTGGCTAGCATTTAATGTCACTTATGCATAGAATTTTCTACCATTACATGGTTGTAGCAATATTTTGTAACAACAACAAATTCTAGTGCTCAAAATTGCAAGGAAACACCATGTAAACTTAGCATTTATCTAGTAGATTGACTGGCAATTGTCACAAGAAATTTCTGAGTGAGATAGGTGCAAGTTATGTAGGTGAATGCAACAAATTAGCATGAATTACTATGGTTGTAGTAGTGATTTGCAACAACAATGAGTTAGTTAATCAACTAGTCTAGTTTAGGGTTAGTAAAAGTTAGCAAAAGATTCAAGGAAGAGAGTTTGAGTGTTTAACCAATAATTCAATAAGAGAGAAGCTAGAACTAGTGCCTTCTAGGGATTATGGAGTCAAGTGGATGGATTCTTCTAAGGCTGTGAATCAATTTTGATAGTGCACAAAAGTCCAAGAGAAATGCATAGGAGAAGTAGTAACTTAAGTCCCCCTATGCATTTTCCTCAAGAAAACAAGATACTAGGGTGTAGGAAATTCTAGGCCCTTAGCACCTTGCTTTCCTTGGGCTTATTATGGGATACAAACTTAGGCAAAGATAACTACGTCAAAAAATTAGAGTGCTAGGAAACTAGGGCTCTAGGGTTTCACTAGTTACTAGATCAATTCAATGCAAAGCTTGGCAAATAGAAAGCAAGAAAGTATCAATTTAAGTTCCTTACTTCAAGCATTAAGCATATCATGCAATTTCATAATATTTTATGAGAAAATAAAACCATACATAAACCATTCAATAGATGAAAACAAATACAGATTTTACCTACTTTTACTAAGAATAATGATGAAATACCATGCAAGATCACCATAAAAGCTTCCAAGATTGATCCAACTTGCAAATATACAAGAGTGTGCCTCACAATTTCATCCAATATCCCTTCTAGGGAGAAAATTTCAGACCTCTCCTCTTGTGTGAGGAGTTATGATGTAAAAATGAGAGTACTTTATGTTTATTTATATAGAATTTTGACCATTAATTAATTTTCTGGTCAAAATAAGGCCGACCTAACCAATTTACAAATAAATTCAAATTTGGAATAAATAAAATTAATTAGCATGTAAATCATCCATAAGGGTGACACCATGCCCTTTTATGGTGACGTTGGACCCCCAAGGTGGAACATTGGGCTCCAAATGCATAGCTCTTGACCTCCAAAGGCTCTGAATGATTCCCACACATGCCAACCAGCTCACAACTTCCCTCAAAATGCAAACCCTATATCTGGATGATGTCCAAGGTCATAATGGTGATGTGATGGGCTCTTAAAGGTAAATGCCCAGGTGGAAGAGCAAGATCCCACTGGGTCTAGGTATGCCAGAGTGTCTCCAAGGGAAAAATCCTTATTTATTCCTGGTGCAAGTCTCTGATGTCTTCTTGCCCCTAGCTAGGGTTACACCATCCATCTATGGGATTTTATCCCCATGTAGTTCTGAGATAATCATTCCCCCACATGTAGTTGTCCACCGGGAAAAGTCCTACAGCAACAACAAGTATGCCCTCCCAGGGTTTATAAGTCATAGGGATCATAACATGTAAATCACATCCAATAATTAAATCACCCAAACATGTGCATCAAACCCCCCTTTACCCAGACAAATTCTCAAAGACATTATGCAATTTAAAAAGTCAGGTTTGGAGAGGGTCTTAGGGTGTCCTATTGGGCTAGTCCTCCTTAAGTTTAGGGTTTTTCCCTGGTGAAAATCAATATAGGTCATGTAAATGTGTGAGGTGGCGTGGGGTAAGTGTTTCGGCATGGGGTGCAGTGATAACAGGGAAATGTAGATCTTACCTGTGGGTGCCTTTGTAGAGGGTGAGCTACTCCTTGTCATAGATGCCATTATTTCCTAGCCCATTCACTGCATTTTATTCTTAGCTTCATTCCTTTTGATCCTTTTCTTTTATTCTTCAAGGGAAGAGTTGAGGGACACTTTCCTGTCTTGGTGACCAGAGGTGACAACATTATCCACAAGCATTTCACGAAGATGAGAAGGATGGCTCGTGATGAGACCCACTTTCTCTTGGTTATGCCACCAAGAGATATTACCTTGGTTTTGTTACCAGATAGATGGTAGCGTCAAACCACTACATGCCCATGGTCATAATAGGTCGGCTCATGATGAGACCTCCCATTCACCAACTAATACCTTGAGTGTTTATTTATCTTATGGTTTTCCTTTTCTTACTGAGAATATTTTTACTACTTTTTGGAGATTCTCTGGGTGAAGCATCTCAAAGGTTTAATTTTTTTCTTTTAATTATTTCTAGCTACTTTTACCCTCTAGGACTTTATCCCCTTCTTCCCAAAAGGCACATTACAACCCTTCCTAGTGTGGAAAATCCCAATGCCCGAACAAAGGTAAGGGGGAAATGAGAGGAATAAATATGGAAAGTGGTAAGTATGGAGGGAATGGAAGATGACATTTTATAGACCCACCCAGTGGAAACCCATCCTAAATGGAGATCAACTTACTATGTCATCATGTCACCCTTCCAGGTATGAACAAGCTAAAAAGCATAATTTTCAAGAAAAAGTTATGAAATGAAGGAGAATTCAATGCAACATACTCAAGTGCTTCAACAATCAGAGTGACACATACCATGATACCCAGACTCATTACTACATGGAGAAATACTTGCTTCTACTTCAGGACCAGGCTGGTGGGATGGATATTATTGTTGTTGATAAATGGGTTGCACTGAAGAAAAGAGGGGCCCTCCAAGACCATGCTCAAGTCATCCGACTCTCGGCACTCCATGTATAGGACATGTGGGCCTCGAGACATGATCTCCTTTTTTATACCTAGGGTAGGAGATAACATTGACAATCAGTTATTGTCACAAGATATGTTCACCTAATCGCAACAATTATAGGTTGTCAATTTTGATCCTTCAATGCACTTAATTTCTATCATTTTTATTTGTATTTAAAATTTAGTACTAGTTTTTTAAATTTGATGTTGATATTTACCTTAACTTATGTTTTATTTTTATTTACCCATACAACCAAGGTATTATGCCTTATAATTTATCTTTAGAGATCCCAAGTTATGTTGAAAAGAGTCTCAAGGCACCACATCATAGGTTTTAAATAGGAAAATTTTGTCTTGTGAGTTAAAATTGGTCGTCTCAATCCAATGGCAAACAAACAAGCCTTAAGACATAAAATTATTTATATTTGGAGTTCATGGTCCATGCTTAGGGCTTTAGGCCATCACACATGTCCTATGTGATATAACAATGTCAATTTCAAATACATTTGTAACATGAAGTATTGTTCTCGTGGTTTAAGGAATGGTCTAGGGTCAAACAACATGGTACAAGATCATATAAATTTCTTTAGAGACTCATGGGCCATGTGTGATGTATTAGAGCACCACACATGCCCTAGATAGAGAATATTTATCCTATAAGTGATATTTTTCCACCATTTTAAGGATTGATGCACCAAAGTTAGTTCACTATATCCATTTCATGTTATGTTCCTAAAATATGGGGTATTAGGCCATGACAGTTTCCATTTTAGCACCTAGGATATGTGCAGAGCCCAAACCACCACAACAATGGGATATGGTTGTAATTTTAATGTTTCCACTACAACAATTTATCAAGGCCAAAAGACATAGTTGTAGGACATAAAAGTTTCCTTTATAGCTTACATTACAATAATTTACCCTTTTTTGTGATGATTAGGCCAAGTGTTGTCCTCCCAAAACCATTGTTAAAAGTGTTTTAGGGAAAGTTCTCCACAAATCACCCCCAAAAGTGTCTTTAGCATTGATTTTCAATAATCACCTTGAAAAGTTCAAGAATAAATATTTTAGGGTTGGATTTTCAAAACCACTACCAAAAATCATATTTTGATGGTGGTTGTTTCAATATCACTTACGAATCTACCAAGGATTGAATTTTAGGGGAAGTTTTATAAAACAAAACCTTGAATAGACCTAAAAATATCCACTTAAAAAAAAAATCACATCATTCAGAGTTCATATGACAGAGATATAACCATTAGAAGTCTCCAAAATGTAGTAAAATTGCAAAAATGGGCATAACAATAGTAAATGTTAGTTCAATATGCAAAAAATTCACTTACAATGAAAATAAAAAATTTAGGTTTTACATGTTCCCAATTTAGGTTTTACATCAAGATAAAAAATATTTTTTCCTTCCCACAGATAGAATTCATTGAAAGAAAATTTTTTGCATTTCATTATTTATGCATCATTTTGGAGTCAAGTCATCACATCATTAGTTTCAACTTCGTACACCCTTATGAGTGATTTTTTTTTATGAAAATCAAGCAATGCGCTAATAAAATTAACTAGACATTTTTTTTAGTACACCAACAATATCTTAGAGCTAGAGTCATTGGACAAGGAAAAGTGAGTAAATTGTCCAAGACTACTACACAAGAATGCATAACAATAAAGAGGGATAAAATCCAACTGTTGTATAGGAATAGCCAATAACCCCCTCTAACACAGGGGATAAACATGAGCTCGTGTGCAGAATAGAAGCATATATTACCCCTCAAAAGATTAACCAATCTAGAGGAAAGAATGTATATTACGGGAGTTTCTTGAGTGTTACTGGTTCATTTCATCTTAGGGCTTCATGAATCTCAAATCTATTCAAGGTACTCAAGATTATTACTGGTCCACTTGTCTTCGATCCTCTAGAAGAGTTTCAATTTTTTTTATCTTATCCATATGTTCGGTCTTGACCATCGATTGTACCCCCCGGAGGGCGACTGTAAGTTGGAAACCCTAGTTACCTTTTCTAGGTATCTATAGAGGTGACTATGGGGGCCTTCCCACAATACCTGGGGTAGACGTCATATCACACTTTCAGTAACCTTGGAGGGTGATCTCATGAAGAGAGGGTTTCTTGCATCGAGAAGGGATGTTACATGGAGGTTGGGGTAACTGATTCTCATATCTTCACTGATGGATTGACATCCCATCTTCAGAATATCCTTACATTTATTTTTGTTTGGTTGATTACTTGTAGATTTTTTCTTAGGTCTGTGTTATTTTGACATCTATAGTTGGCCTTAGGGATTTTTATTTCTATTATAATTTCATTGTAGTAGACCAAGGTCTCTGAATATCTCAGAGAATGCAAGGGCTGGATATAAAAGAACAAAATATTCCATATAACCCTTATAACTAAGGAACTATTAACGAAGGGATTGCTTATGAAATTGGGAGCTTATCTCCCCCAAGTGACCAACCTGAAGGAGTGGTCAAAACCATGCAAGAATGTTTTCACTCTTCTAAAAATCCACCTTTGACTGGCCCTTTTGGTAAACCACTCATTGAGTTTCCGTCAATGAGATATCATGATGCTTTTTCTGCTTACCATTTTCCACCCAATGTGTATAGTAGGAAATTGTCTAGCATGCATGCATCAACATCTAACTATATGTATGGAATATTGATCCCCCAACTTGATCCTAAGATAGCCGCTCTAGAAGATATTACCATTTCTTCCACTTCTTTGTGGGAAACATCATTGACCCATGTTACCTCGACTCAACATTCGGTGAGTAAAACTTCTCTTCTCCCAAATCTAGCTTCACACATGCATACACCAAGCAGATTACTTGGTCATCATTTATGGAATCCTTCTAGTCTAGTGGCCAGCAGTGTTTCTACCTTAGGTGCGGTGATAAGTAGTTTCATTTTTCCTCAACCCAATCAAGGTGTTAACCTAATGATAGTTCCAAAAATTGTTCACCATACACTTGGGGGGAACGTTACAACTAGAGGAACACCTTCATATGTAGTCCAGTGCCCTTATAGGGGGAAGCCTTCATATATGGGTTAGTCTCCTACTGGGGATCAACCTTCAGTTGTAGGTAGGGTTTTAGTTCGAGGGAAACCTTCAGTTGTGGGAAAATATTTGATATGGGGACAACAACAAACTAGGGGGGGGAATTCATCTATATCATAACCACCACCTTGGAAACAACAACCTACTTGGATCCAAAAACCAGTTGGGGGGAAACAATCTATTTGGGGTCAACCACCAATTGGGAAGCAACCAGTTGGAGGTCAGCCACTAGTCTGGGTACAATCCCACACTAGAAAACCACCTCAATCCTAGGGGAATAATGTTCCATCAAACCCTACAGATATTTATAGTGGTTTACCGTATCCAAGAGTGCCAAATACTCCATGGGGTCAACCCAATACGATGATAATCCCTCTGCAAGGATATTTTCCCACTCAACTGATGAACCCCATGTTCCCCACTCCCCATGTCGTTCAGCCATATATGGGTGGACTGTCAATTTTCAACATGCCATCCAACATGTGTATGGTCCTATTGGTACTCTGATGCCACATCCACACTACCAATATCCATAATCAAACCGAAAAATCCCTTTCTTGGATACATTGGATCTTCCATATTTGTCACATTTGATAAACGATCCCATACATCATGCCTTGTTTTGGCCCCTATCCCTACCAAAATACCATCCAACATCGCAAAGTTTGACGAAAAACTTGGAGAAGATCCTAATAACCACGCCATGACCTTCCATATTTGGTGTCCTTTTAACTCCTTGATGGATGATTCCATTTGGTTCAGACTTTTCTAGAGAACACTTACAGGTTCGACGGAAAAATGGCATATCGATATGCCGATAAACTCCTTTGTCAATTTTAATAATCTTTCTATGGATTTCCTGAATCACTTCCAACTTCCTATTCAATATGATACTGGTACTAGGATTTTAACCTTGCTTCGACAATCCACCTCCACCCATATCTCTGACCATATTCATGAATGTAGGTGACGATGATGATTGATTAAATTCAATATTCAGGACCAACTCTTGAAATATTGGTTCACAAAGTCACTCATCACGCCCATTGTTAGAGATGTCACCATGGGAGGTTATGTTACTGATGGGAAAGTGATCAGTCATTCTCATCGCAGACTGGTACCAATTCCAAGTCTCCTCCCTTTCCTCCACAAACATCCGAAGTGAATGCGGTTCAATCCATTTCACGCCCATTGTTAGAGATGTCACCATGGGAGGTGATGTTACTGAGGGGAAAGTGATAAGTCATTCTCAATATTTAGACCCGGTATATTCCCAGTCAGTCACACTATATGATCTAATCTCTCATTCTCATCAAGCATCGAATTATTCGTCCAAACTAACTCTGGGAGCCCATTCTGATGGCATAGTAGGCTCTGTAGAACAACAGTCTGTGACACAATTGCATACTAGTACCAATACCAAGTATCCTCTCTTTCCTCCACAAACATTCAAAGTGAATGCGGTTCGATCTGTTTCATCCCAACAATCTGGAGGAATGAAGAAAAACAAGGGTAAATCAAAAAAATCTTCTAACTACCAGGAGAATAAAACACCTAAGACCTCAATGTTGGGGGAAAAATAAAGTTCAAATATCTATGCATGGTATGTAAGGAGGACCACTTCACCAAATAATTCCATCTCTTGAATGAGATTCATCAATACCTTGAGTGATAGGGATATCCTTATCAACCAACGATATTAACCAATCCTTTCCCCCAAAAACAACAAATGATGAAACCAATTCCTGCACCCCCACCCACGGACAATGCAGAATTCTCATCCACAAATATTACGATGGTTAAATATGTGGTGGAACTATCCACCCGAGAAAAGAACTATGACTCCCAAGAATGGGAGCCTTCATCAAAGGACCCTACATAGACTATACCACCCAATGGCCCTATCACTTTAGAGAAACTGGCTTTTGAACCAACACTTATCCCTCCAAAAGGGGTAATTCAACGAACTAATCATAATATGAATTCCCAAATAGCTCAACACAATATCATAGTGGAATATCTCGCCCAAGAACCATGTGTCATGTCAACACTCGAATTATTGCATATTTGTCCTTCACAACAGAAAAACTTGCTATCATCCATGGGGGGAATCAACCCTTTGGAGTCCAATATTATTTCCTTTGACATAGAGAAAAGTGATCTACATATCTCACACCAATTGGCATTGCAAGTCACACTTGGTTTTGTGAAGAAGAATATCTTTCATACGGTGATCAACGAAGGAGAATCCACTTGCATTATGTCTTTATCATGTTGGAAATCCCGTGGTTTTCCATAGCTCACCACATCTCCAACCATCCTAAAATATTTTGATGGACATTCTTTCAAACCTCACAAAATTCTGACCTCATTACCCATTGAACTCGAGGGAAAGACTATCTTTGTATAAGTCTAAGTGGTAGATTCCACGCTCGATTATAATATACTCTTGGTTCGCACTTGGTTCTACGCAATGAAGGCTGTTGCATCCATTGTATTTCACATCATATGTTTTCCCCATAAAGGAAAGATAGTCACAATCAACCAACTAGATTATTGGACACCTGACTTATGAGATAATCCTAGCACCAACATTCCCTTCATAAGGGAATGTTCTGGGGGTTTTTATCACTGTAACATTTTTTTTTACTTCAAGTCTCGGGACTTAGTAGGAAGCTAAATCAGTATAGAGGAGTGATAGACTAGAAGATAGGGTCACATCTAGTGGATGTGGCTAAATATAGCAGAGGTGTGAAGTGGATGGAACCTGGAAGGTCATGGATCCAAGGCGTTGCCGATCAATAGTCGTGGAGCGTATCGGGCCAACAACTAACACGGAGGTTAATCCTTCAAAAGAGGGTCGATAAGAATATTGAGGTTTCGTCTCAAGGCCATGTGGTGCCACCAAACACATATTGGGGGGGAAAGTGGGTGAGATCGAAAATGCTCAATCACACCTCGATGTCACGTGTCAAAATACCTTTGAATGTGTCAAATCCAAGGGTCACATGTGGAAAGGGAAAGCTGATGGCTAGTGAAATCACCTTGAGACACTTGTTTGGGTACTTTTCGTCAATGCAATGCTAGGTGAGCGCCGCCAAAAAATGGATTCGAAGGCTCATCATTTGAAATCGATGGACAAATGTGATAAGTCGTTATCCCCTAAAGGAATTTCGTCAGTAGCCCATGATTGGCACTCAATGACGATTGTCATTCAAAGCATGGGTGACATTACTCTATTTTGGTCGATTAACGTTTTATTATAGAATGAGGTAACCACAATTCGAATCATTCATCTAACACTTGTACAACTAAGGGAGATAAGCTCGCACTTCCAGACAAACCAGGGGAAATGGAGAATATAGACTAAGAAGCCTCTAGCGAACTAGGATATTCAAATAATCTGACCAAATTATCAATGAAGAAGAAAGAAAATATTGCTTCACGAATATTGGAAACAAAATTTCATACAAAGTCTGTGGATGAACCGGGGTCAGGTGACGAAATTAGATTAAATCCTATCATGAAGGATTTGATCATCAATGGAAACGTAGATGGATGTTAGATGGAAGATGGAAAGGGTAAAAAGAGCAAGCGATGAAAGACAAAGGTTAAAGTTGAAGTGGTTGAGAGTGTTGGAGAAAACCAACCTGCTTGGCTTGTCACTTTAAAGGAAGAAACTGCCAATCTAAAATAGATTTCAAGCTAAATTAAGTATGTTTCATAGAATTTTTTAATGATACGAGCAAGTGGCATTCAGGTTAAAAATCTTAAATATGTCAGTTTTTGTTTATAACGTCCCCTAGAAAATAGGAGTTTAGTTATTGTACGTTACTCCTTCCGTGACAAATGTCTATTTTTGGAACTTTGGGGAAGATGATTCGTTTTGAATTCCATATGTAATGAATATATATATACTATCAAAAAGATAAATGAATTATTGGACTTACCAGATAGGGGTCTTCCCTCGTAGCCGAAGAACTTTGTAGTTTTTTATAAAAATTTAATGTAAGCAGAAAAGGTTTTTCTAAGACAACCGAGATTCATCACGGTCTTGATGTTCAATGTGTCTTCATGTATTTCATTATTCATGAATGTGTTTTTTTTCTAGTAATAATCCATAAGCAATAGAAGGAATTAATTTTTTCCGATGCTCCTTCTAATATCAATTATACTTATGTAATTTTGGTTAATGTTTTAGACTTCACTTGTGATTAGTGCTCTGTTCATAGTAGTCAGTTCTCATGTTTCTTCTTCTAACACTTCACCAAGCGATTTTCCCTATATTAAACACCTCTTGCTGATAGTAGTCTTTCTTCTCCTCTCCTCTGCCACCTCACATTACTTATTTGGATTAACATCGTACCTATTTTTCCTATGTTCCCTATGGAAATACATAGCTTATAACTTTTCATATTTGTTTTTTTAGGAACGGACCCCATTTCGCAATGGCCCTGCTCTTTTGTTTTTTCCTACCACCTTTAAATTTTACACCATGGAAGAATTTGACCTCTGTACACGCATTACCAAATATTTTGAATATCCCAAATAGTTGTATGTATGAGAGAGCCCTGTCTGGTTGGAAAGGTCAGAATCCAACCTAGAGTTGGTTGAAATA
This sequence comes from Picea engelmannii, assembly GCA_009831015.1. Taxonomy (NCBI): domain Eukaryota; kingdom Viridiplantae; phylum Streptophyta; class Pinopsida; order Pinales; family Pinaceae; genus Picea; species Picea engelmannii. Next base: position 281,204 of record ML776836.1, on the reverse strand, counting down.
GTTACCTCTGTCATCTGTCTTCCAGCCAGATAGATTTACAGAGTGCTAACATTGTGGCGTCATTGTCGGGGAAGAAATTGAAAAATTTTCCCTGGGAAAGAACGACATGGTTGAGTTCTAAGGTATGAGAGAAGTAGACACTTAGCCACATATTGGTTGTATTCCTGCTCTGGCGGCTCCACACATCAAAAAATCGGTTTGAAGGTGATTCCACTAGTAGAAGAATCCAAAAATTTAAATTTTTACTGGCGACTCCACTCTCAATGCAGAATCCAGGTTCCTAAACACCATTGGCGACTCCACTTCCTGAAGATGAGATCCATTTACAAAGGTATGAAAAGGAATCATGGGAGAAAACAAGTACCTAAAATTGAGTTTTTTCTAAGACATTACATTTATTGTTCCAAATTGCCTTCTGTCCTTTTCTAAACATGCTAAACAATTTTTTCTTCACCTTCTACATGCAAATGATGATCATGATAATCTTGAAATTGTATATCCTCCTCTTAAAATTGTACATATATCCCCTAATTTTATCACTGATTTTGATCAAAATCTCCCATGTGAGCCATGTGATAACCACAACCAAGTTTATAAGCCTCATGAAACCAAGGCTAATATTTCACTTCCTGTACTTGATCCAACACCCTCCAATAACCAGCAAAGATATAGACCCTTAAAATTACCCAACATCCTGCAAGATTTTCTTGAGATTGACCATGATGGTGTTTGTATGAGGGATTTTTCTCAATCCTTGAAAGGAGATACCAAAAAATGGTTTAAACATTTGAATCTAGAGACGATTAGCTCATGGGAAGAATTGAAGAGTGTTTTTTTGAAGTTTTTGGGTAAGAAGAAATCTATAGACCTACAACTTACAGAATTTTATGCCTTGAAAAGGAAAAGAAATGAGACCATTTCCACATTCATTAGGAAGTTTTCCATTATTTATTCTGATCTTCCCAAATAAATTCAACCCACTGAAGCTGCTTCCTTGCTCCAATATACCACTACTCTTCACCCAGATTTTCCTTTCCTCGTGATGGAAAGAAGACCTGAGACCTTATAAAAAATGTTCAATGATGCTCAGGAGATTCAACACAATATCCTAGCATGTGAACAAATTCAAAGTGAAGGGTTGGGTGTTCCAGGACATGATAATGAATATGAACAAAGAACATTTGACTGGAATCTTGAGCATAAAATTGATGATATCATAGGTCCTCTTGAAGTTTTGAATGTAAATGACTTTGCAAAGAATTATATTCCACTTATTGAAAGAGAAGGTACTTATGTAGTTTCTGATCCACCCCATGACAAGCATGGAGTTGAGTGTTTCGTATATTCATTTGTAGACAGTCAAGAAGATGAGTTTGCAAATCATTTTGTTGAATAACAGGTTGATATCCCAAGTTTTTTCTTATTAGACAATATTGCAGATGTTGTTGATTTGACTATATATGATGAATATGATGATGATTATGATGATGGCCTCCCAGAATAGTCAATTTCATTTCCTCTATCATAAAATGTTCTTTTTCAGCAGTATAATGAGAACAATCAACCTACATACCACAGTTACAGAGAAAAAAGTATTGAATCAGTTGAAGGGAATTCTTTACCCTTATGCTTTTCTTCATTTAAATTTTTGAAAGAAAATTCTAAGATCATCATCGAAGAAACGAAATGTGTGTTGATGCCAAATCACACTGATTCACTAGAACAACTCAACAAGAAATTGCAACAATCTTCTCATGTGTTTGATGACCTTGTCACTTATTATGTAGAAGGTCTTGCCAGTTCAAAATTTCAACCATTGGTCGAAGAGGAACCTGAGAATGAGTGTGTTCAACAATCCAAATAAATTGAGAATTGTGCATATGACAACAGTGAAGAAAATGAAGAAGGTTTTGAATCAAGTGAAAGAACCTTGCCACTATGTTTTTCTTCTTTCAAATCACTGAAGAAAAATGTTTATAATGTTTCAAATAAGAAATCCTCCATACATGATGTTGAATATTCAGAATAAAATGGACTTGCAACTGAAAACCATCTTCCATTATGTTTTTCTTCCTTTGAATTGTTGAAAGAAAAACATGAGATAATAGAGGAAGAAGGAAAGTCTGACTGCAATGGCACTACTATACATAAACAAATTGTTGTTAGTGAGGAATATCAACAACCTTCACATGCATTTAATGATCATGTGGATGATTACATAGAATATTATTTCAGTTCAAATTTGCAGCCTATGCTCAACTACCAACTTGAAAATGAAGATGAAATTGATCCAAAAATTGTTGTTAAAGGTCATTTTCCTTCTCCTAAGCTCAATGAAGATATAAAACAAGATTTCCAGCAAGACAAAGTGTTTCAAAGTTGTTTTTCTTCCCCTATGAGTGATGTGGTTGTCCAAATTCTTAGTGGCCTAGACAGAGACGAGCATTCTAAAACTGCATATAAGGAAACTTCAAGCAATGAACAAACAAATGACATAGAGTTTCAGGAAAGCAACAAAACAATGTATGCCACTTTTCAATCAGAAATACATAAACATAATAAAGAGGCAATTGTTTTATTTGATTCACTTGAAAATCACGGTTTTGAGAAAGAATTCATGAGAACTCCGGAATGTGAAATGGGTCATGTTGTTATCTTTCCACATTTGAAAGAATATTATGAACATGAACTTGTTTCCCTTCATTCATTTGTAAGCCAAAATGATAGTCCTCAAGAAAATTTCCAGAAGGTTAGTAAAACCAAACCAGAATTGTTTGATGAACAAGAGGATAGTCTTGATACACATAATCTAGTTGTCATGTCTGAAAATGTGCTTAGAACATAAGATATGGAGCAAGAACAACAAACATTTATGAAGAGGCTTGTCTTTTTGTTTTTGTTCATCAAGAAGAAATTATTTTTCATGGTTTTCATGACCCTATGGCATGTTATATGGAAAATTCCAACAATCAAAATTTAAGGATTAGGATGGATTGTAAGCTTAGAGATGAATATAATGGAAGATCAACGTGAGTGTTAGATATGGATTGTTTCACACCAATGGTTTCTTTTCAGCCAGTGTTGTCTTTTGATTCAGGAGGTTGTTACTTCCAGTAGTCTCGACAGATTTTTCAGCCTCTTAATGGAAATAAACAAGGTAAATCGCATGAAATCAAGAATGTGGTGGAAGAAGTGAAACATTATTGTGTTCTTATGCTTGTGTTGGAAGATCCATTTGCAATTTTGCTAGAAAAAATAAGCAACCCCAATGTTTTTGAAATTCTAAGATTCAAAATCATATATAACTTCTCAAAAGGGTTATCAGTGAACAGGCTTTGGAACAAGCATGTGATAAATAAACAAGCAGTGAATAAAGTGTTGGCTTGGTTGCATTGGCACTTTGATTTCACTTGACTGGCAGTTCATTTCAACAGTTAGGGTAGGTAGGCGCAAATAATCTTGTAGATCAAGCATTTTCAAGTTTGTGTCTCCAAATAAAGAGTTCAGCCTCTAAATGAGGACAGTGTACAGATTTTGGTTTGCAACGGACATTAGTGATAGGTCAATATATTATACGCATTTGTTGTAAGAGAATCCTCAATGGATGAGGCACAAGGTCTACTGTTCTTTTCTACCTTGCAGGGAGGATAGCATCCCCAGTTAGATCCTATGTTATCATTGTAACAATTTTTTGGACTCCAAGTCTTGGGACTTAGCAGGAGGCTAAATCAATATAGAGGAGTGATCAACTAGAAGACAGGGTCACATCTAGCATATGAGGCTAAATCTAGTGGAGGTGTGAAGTGGATGGAACCCGACAGGTCATGGATCGAAGGTGTTATAGATCAATGGTCGTGGAGCGTATCGGGCCAAGAACTAACACAGAGGTTAATCCTTCGAAAGTGAGCTGATAAGAATACCATGGTTTCATATTGAGGCTATGTGGCACCACCAAATTCATATCGAGGGGAAAAGCGGGTGATATTGAAACCGCTCAATCACACCCCAATTTCACGTGTCAAAACATCATTGAAAAAATCCAAGGGTCGCATGTGGAAAGGGAAAGTTGACGGCCAGTCAAATCACCTTAAGACACTTGTTTGGGTACTTTTCGTCTGTGCGATGCTAAGTGAGCATTGCCAAAAAACTGATTTGAAGGCCTCACATTTGAAATTGATGGACAAATGTGATAAGTCATTATCCCCGCAAGGACTTTTGTCAGTAGCCCATGATTGGCACTCAATGGCGATTGCCATTCAAATCATGGGTGACATTACTTTGTTTTAGTCGATTAACATTTTATTACAGAACGGGGTAACCGCAATTCAAATCATTCATCTAACTCATGTACAACTAAGGGATATAATCTCGTGCTTCCAGACAAACCAGGGGAAATGGAGAAGACATACCAAGTGGCTTCTAGCGAATTGGGATATTCAAATAATCTGACAAAATTATCAATGAAGAAGAAAGAAAAGCTTGCTGCACGAATATTGGCAACAAAATTTTATACAAAGTCTGCGGATGAACCGGGGTCAGGTGATGAAATCAGATTAAATCCTATCATGAAGGATTTGATCATAGATGGACACACAAATGGATGTCATATGAAAGCTGGAAAGGGTAAAAGGAGAAAGCGACAGAAGACATAGGTTAAAGATGGAGTGGTTGAGAGTGTTGGAGAAAACCAGCTTACTTGGCTTGACACTTTAAAGGAAGAAATTGCTAATCTAAAATAGATTTCAAGATAAATTAAGTATGTTTCAGAGAATTTTGTAATGATACAGACAAGTGGAATTCAGGGTAAAAATCTCAAATATGTCAGTTTTGGTTTATAACGTCCCCTAGAAGATAGGAGTTCAATTATTGTACGTTACTCCTTCCGTGAAAAATGTCTATTTTTGGAACTTTGGGGAAGATGATTCATTTTGAATTCCATATGTAATGAATCTATATATACTATCAAAAAGATAAATGAATGGATGGACTTACCAGATAGGGGCCTGTCCTCGTAGCAGGAGAACTTTGTAGTTTTTAATGAGATTTTAATGTAAGAAGAAAATGTTTTTCTGAGACAATCGAGATTCATCACGGTCTTGATGTTCAGTGTGTCTTCTTGTATTTCATTATTCATGAATGTGTTTTTTTGCTAGTAATAATCCGTAAGTAATAGAAGGAATTCATTTTTCCCGGCGCTCCTTCTTATATCGATTATACTTCTTATGTAATTTTGGTTATTGTTTCAAACTTCACTCATGATTAGTGTTCTGTTCGCAGTAGCCAATTCTCATGTTTCTTCTTCTAACACTTCACCAAGAGATTCACCTTATATTAAGCACCTCTTGCTGATAGTATTCTTTCCTCTCCTCTCCTCTTCCACTTCACATTACTTATTTGGATGAACATCATACCTATTTTTCCTCTGTTCCCTCTAGAAATACATAGCTTATAACTCTTCACACTTTTTTTTTTAGGAACAGACACCATTTCCCAATGGCCCTGCTCTTCTGTTTTGTCCTACCACCTTTAAATTTTACACCATGGAAGAATATGACCTCTGTACACGCATTTCCAAATATTTTGAATATCCCAAATAGTTGTATGTCCGAGAGAGCCCTCTCTGGTTGGAAAGTTTAGAATCCAACCTAAAGTTGGTTGAAATAGTTACCTCTGTCATCTGTCTTCTAGCTAGATAGATTTATAGAGTGCTAATAGGGGGTATGAAATCTTCGGTGTAGGTATGTTTAAATATAATTTTCTTATGGGGATATTCCCCCTTACTGCATCCAACACTACCCATATCACTCCTATCAACATGATTTGTTCATCTACCGGTGAATCGATCAGGTCAATTGATCCTTCGGTGGTACCTCATCTTCAAGATTTTTATTTACATGGAGCATCCATCGCATCAAAATTCATTGATACTAGTCAACAAATCCACCCTCATGTGGAGTGTGATCAACATTCTCCACCCGTACGAGTTGTTGACACTTTTAGTTCATATGATTTCCTAGATATTATGTTTCCTTCAAAAGAGGCCATTTTGTAATTAATGGATTCCATTGATAATCCCATAGAAGATGAGAATCATCATACCTTCCTCCCTGATTTGGAACTGATGAGACTTTCTTCGAAACTAGGGGCATTGGTTGGGCCATCTAGTTGACCTCCTAGTCTTATCCCATTTTCACCTCAATTGTCTTTTTCAGAACTTTCCACTCAATTCTTTGTTATCCCTCCTGTCGAAGATTTTTGTTTCGCAATTCCCTCATGTCTTGATGGATCCCATCAACGAGATTCCATAACATCTCACAAAACCACTTAGGATGAGTATCTTTGGCTGCATAGATTTCTTCCTATGTGGCATGGCCCTGACATGGTGAGCCACATGATGCCAATAATAGCTCATGAGTTCCTCAATTATGAAAAATATCCCTTGCCTAAGCCTAGAAATGGGATCTCCTTTTCCTAAATCATCTAGACATGTATTTCCTTATACATAGGTTTGTGGTGTGAGTGCCTTTTATTTTATTTACATCATATCCCAAAAATCCAAAAAAAAGTTATTTTTAGGATTTCACTATTCGTGTTGACCTTGGAATATAGTTTACGTGTTTTGACATGACTCTAGGGAAATTTTTAAGATCGGGAAATCCATTGAATTGAGGTACTTGTCTCTAAACCGGTATATAGGGAGAGGTTTTTCCCTACATTTCCCTGTTTCCATTATTAACCATCCATATTGTTAGTACTATACCTTAGGTTCCCACCATTTTGTTGTTTAAATGGTCTCATTTTATTGTCACTTATATCTTGCTACCCATTGTTGCTACAAAATTTTATTCCATTTCTTATTGCATCGCAACGATGCTCAACCGCTAAGCACCTATTTTCTTCCATTTTCACCACCCCCTACGAGAAGTGTTTTTAAGAGCGGTCATCATTTTTTGTGTTTATTTTTGTAGTTCATTTATTAAGTCATGTTCCCTACACCTGGAAATTCATTGCATACCACTCATTCTCTTCAACCGAGCTTACTATTACCCCTTTTTCATGCTCGGTAACCAACCATGACAATGGTACTCACTGGAGTCTCCTTTAATATTTTTTCAGACTCCCTAAACATGAAAACATTGCTGAGTGAACTTGTTTCCTTTCACACTCTTTAATTGGATTTGAAAAGACGTCTATTTGGTACAATTTTACCCATTTTTTGGACCAGATGGACTAATTATGAAAAAGGAATACTCTATTCAACATTGGCTAGAAGATTTCTCCCTTGTATTGTTACTTTTTAATAAAGATACTTTACTCACTTAATCAGGTTTCTTGGGAAAACTGTATGAGAGACCTCTAAGCTTGATGGTTACGGTATCACTTCCTTATATAGTGGTGAACATTTTCAAGAGCAACTTATTTTTAAAATTCCTTAAGAAAAGATGAAAATCTTTGCAAAAATATGGCTAATTACAACAAGTCAATATTCATTTGATGCTTTGCAGACAACAAGGTTCAAATATAGCAATATTTTGAAGAAAAATCCTTCTTTTATATTTCCTCGAAACTGTCTACTTCTGGTGAAATAAATACCTACATAAATCTCTAGAATTTCTTATTAACAAAATTCAAAAACTATTTACATATGTACAATAGAAAATTCAGAAAACATTCAAGAACAAGGGGGGACTTCCCCATATACTAAGGCCAATGACTTGTCAGTTGACATGACCTGTAGAAAGTCTTCTTTGGAAATGGGCTTATGATAAAATTTTAGTCGGTGTCCATTTACTACAAAGGAGACTTGTCCATCATCAATTTTTTTTATTTTCATAGCTCCATTGTCCTATACAATGACTACCTCGTAAGGACCCAACCACTGGGTGGTGAGTTTTCCTTTAAAGGTTTTAAATCGGGAATCATTCATCTAACTCTTGTACAACTAAGGGAGATAAGCTCATGCTTCCATAAAAACCAAGGGAAATGGATAAGACAGACCAAGCGGCCTCCAACGAACCGAGATATTCAAATAATCTGACAAAATTATCAATGAAGAAGAAAGAAAAGCTTGTTGCACGAATATTGGCAACAAAATTTCATACAAAGTTTGCGGATGAACCAAGGTCAGGTGAAAAAATCAGATTAAATCCTATCATGAAGGATTTCATCATCAATGGACACACAAATGGATGTCATATGCAAGCTGGCAAGGGTAAAAGGAGAAAGCGATGGAAGACAAAGGTTAAAGCTGGAGTGGTTGAGAGTGTTGGAGAAAACCAACTTGCTTGGCTTGACACATTAAAGGAAGAAATTGCTAATATAAAATAGATTTCAAGATAAATTAAGTATGTTTCAGAGAATTTTGTAATGTTATAGACAAGTGGAATTCAGGGTAAAAATCTCAAATATGTCATTTTTGGTTTATAACGTCCCCTAGAAGATAGGAGTTCAATTATTGTACGTTACTCCTTCCGTGACAAATGTCTATTTTTGGGACTTTGGGGAAGATGATTCATTTTGAATTCCATATGTAATGAATCTATATATACTATCAAAAAGAGAAATGAATGGTTGGACTTACCGGATAGGGGCCTGCCCTCGTAGCAGGAGATCTTTGTAGTTTTTTTTGAAATTTTAATGTAAGAAGCAAAGGTTTTTCTGAGACAGCCGAGATTCATCACGGTCTTGATGTTCAGTGTGTCTTCTTGTATTTCATTATTCATGAATGTGTTTTTTTGCTAGTAATAATCCATGAGTAATAGAAGGAATTCATTTTTTCCGGTGCTCCTTCTTATATCGATTATACTTCTTATGTAATTTTGGTTATTGTTTCAGACTTCACTCGTGATTAGTGTTATGTTCACAGTAGCCAGTTCTCATGTTTCTTCTTCTAGCACTTCACCAAGAGATTCGCCCTATATTAAACACCTCTTGCTGATAGTATTCTTTCCTCTCCTCTCGTCTTCCACTTCACATTACTTATTTGTATTAACATCATACCTATTTTTCCTTTGTTCCCTCTGGAAATACATAACTTATAACTCTTCATAAAAAAAAATTTAGGAACAGACCCCATTTCCCAATGGCCCTGCTCTTCTGTTTTGTCCTACCACCTTTAAATTTTACACCATGGAAGAATATGACCTTTGTACACACATTTCCAAATCTTTTGAATATCCCAAATAGTTGTATGTCCGAGAGAGCCCTCTCTAGTTGGAAAGGTCAGAATCCAACCTAAAGTTGGTTGAAATAGTTACCTCTGTCATCTGTCTTCTATCTAGATAGATTTATAGAGTGCTAATAGGGGGTATGAAAGCTTCGGTGTAGGTATGTTTAAATATAATTTTCTTATGGGGATATTCCCCCTTCCTGCATCCAACACTACCCATATTGCTCCTATCAACATGATTTGTTCATCTACCGGTGAATCCATCAGGTCAGTTGATCCTTGGGTGGTACCTCATCCTTGAGATGTTTATTTACATGGAGCATCCATTGCATCGACATTCGTTGATACTTGTTAACAAATCCACCCTCATGTGGAGTGTGATCAACCTTCTCCACCCATACAGGTTGTTGACACTTTTAGTTCATATGATTTCCTAGATATTATGTTTCCTTCAGAAGAGGTCATCTTGTAATTAATGGATTTAATTGATAATCCCATAGAGGATGAGAATCATAATACCTTCCTCCCTGATTTGGAATTGATGAGACTTTCTTCGAAACTAGGGGCATTAGCTGGGCCATCTAGTTGACCTCCTAGTCTTATCCCATTTTCAGCTCAATTATATTTTTCAGAACTTTCCACTCAATTCTTTGTTATCCCTCCTGTCGAAGATTTTTGTTTCGCACATCCCTCATGTCTTTATGGATCCCATCAAGGATATTCCATAACATGTCACAAAACCACTTAGGATGAGTATCTTCGACTGCATGGATTTCTTCCTATGTGGCATGGCCCCGAAATGGTGAGCCACATGATGCCAATAATGGTTCATGAGTTCCTTAATTATGAAAAATATCCCTTGCCTAAGCCTAGAAATGGGATCTCCTTTTAATAAATCATCCAGACATGTAGTTCCTTATACATAGGTTTGTGGTGTGAGTGCCTTTTGTTTTGTTTACATCATACCCCAAAAATCCCCAAAAAAATTCGTTTTAGGATTTCACTATGTGTGTTGACCTTGGAATATAGTTTACGTGTGTTGACATGACTCTAGGGAAATTTTTAATATTGGGACATCCATTGAACTTGAGGTACATGTCTCTAAACTGGTATATAGGGAGAGGTTTTTCCCTACATTTCCCTCTTTTCATTATTAACCGTCCAGATTGTCATTACTATACCTTAGGTTCCCACCATTTCGTTGTTTAAATGGTCTCATTTTATTGTCACTTATATCTTTCTACCCATTGTTGCTACAAAATTTTATTCCATTTCTTATTGCATCGCAATGATGCTCAACTGTTAAACACCTATTTTCTTCCATTTTCACCACCCCCCTACGAGAAGTGTTTTTAAGAGTGGTCATCATTTTTGGTGTTTATTTTTGCAGTTCATTTATTAAGTCATGTTCCCTGCACCTGGAACTTCATTGCATACCACTCATTCTCTTCAACCGAGCTTACTATTACCCCTTTTTCATGCTCGGTAACCAACCATGACAATGGTACTCCCTGGAGTCTCCTTTAATATTTTTTCAGACTCCCTAAACATGAAAAAATTGTCGAGTGAACTTGTTTCCTTTCACACTCTTTAATTGGATTTGAAAGGACATCTATTTGGTGCAATTTTACCCCTTTTTTGGACTGGATGGACTAATTACAAGAAAGGAATACTCTAGTCAACACTGGCTAGAATATTTCTCCCTTGTATTTTTTTATCCTTTTTCGGGATTGGGAGACTAAATTTATGAAAAAAATATACCCTCAGAGTTTTCTTTGTCGTTTCAAACTCCCTAAATATGAAATGACAACATGAGAATTTAGTTTCTTGGGCTCGTTAAATCCCCGATGTTGTATATAGATTTTTATTTCGGATCTTTCTAAACTCCTTAAATATTGAAAAGATTGTCGAGGACCATTACCTACCTCGAGCTCGAGAATTAAATCCATGGGTGATAATATTGAGCAATATTTTATTTTGCACTCGTTTCAAACATGAAAGAATGAAAAATATTGGAGGGTTTTATGTCTAGTCATCTTCACAAATGGAAGTTGTCCATTGAGTCGTCCTTGAACAATGCACCTATTTTTCATCCATGTAATACAACTGGGCTATGCATTGTCTCTAAATAATTACCATCTCCATGAGTTCTCAAACTCCTCCGACTAGTTACTCTTCCATTCTTTCATGGAAATCGATTTGGTCATTATCGATTCAATGTTGCCAAGTCAATTCATTTATCGTGTTGATTTCTTCAAGGGAATTTAACCTGTTTCAGCCATTTTCAGTCCTTTATCCCATTCATCTTGGCCATACCTGTTTCAGTTGTGCTTTACCATTACACTCTTCACACCATCCACCTTTATGTGTTTCATGTGAATTGATGAGGGATACATCAAGGCCTTCCTTAGACAGATTTCATCTTGTCGACTCCAGATCATTATCCAAGAATGAAATATACAAACCAAATAGTACCCTGGGATTTGCAGACATTAGTGGAATAGTCCCTTGCATTTTAGAAGTGGGTTTACATCATTGGCTCATGTTGAATGAATCTATTAGTGTTTTAACTCAACTCATTTATTTTCACCCGCTAGATTGTACTAGGTATCTTGGGGTCCATCATCATCATCGATGGATTACCTTGCATCTGGTAATAGTATACATCGATTAACGATAATCAAATGGTTTCTACCATACTCGACATTAGCTCATTTATTCACATGTTGTAGATTCATACCATTTGGATTTGAAAAGAATACCTTGGGTTGGAACCACCACATTCCTTGATGGCATTATGTCCCAAGTTGAGATGGATTTATTCATGAGTACTTTAGAGATCGCTTGGGAATTGAGTCATATCATTGATTTGTATATTGTGACATAGATATAAATTTGTATTTGGTCATGGCTATGTTTTCACTTGTGACATGGATCCACGGTGTATTATTTTGTGGCCATGATCTCATTGTCTACATCATGCATGGATCCACAGTGTACTATTTTGGTGGCTATGCTTAGTTTTTATTACCAAGAATGGGTATGTCTACCTCAGGTATGTTATTATTATCTCAGACTGATGATAGTTTCTTAATAGGTTCCTTCACCCAAAGCTCTATGATTTTAAAGTATTTCAACCATCAAACACCTCTTCTCACCTCACAATTTAGGGGGCATCTGTTATATATTTATTTTCCACCTAATCACTTGATGGGAATCATATAGGGGTTAGCAATATGAAACATTGAATCATACCACTTTTCCCCTGAGTTTGTAGTATCTTTTTGTCTGGTCGTTGGTTTCCCCTTTCCATCCTGTGACCAGAAATTTCTGGTCCCTCCTTGTCCTCTTGCAAAGGATTGTTGATTGCTCCCTGAAATAATGTATGGCACAACCGGTTCTTTTAGTACCTGTTTAGTATTAATTTCATGAGATTATATTAAACTTCATATTCTTCATGGTTCAACCTTGATAATATTTTCATCTTGGTCATGGATATATTATCCAAGCTACCCTTTGATATTATCTCTACTATCATATAAATAATGGGGGTCTCTCATGGTAAAATGGGAGGAGAAAAGAGAAAGAAAACTTATTCTGTCATTTTGATTATAGATCTTGGGAAAGGAACACAGGAAAGGATTGCATCAACTTCCTTGATTGTAATTTGTAAACCATTTTTAAATTAATAGAATATGTACAAGATTTTCCTCCTTTACTTGATTGTATGTAATTGTTATGATATTTGTAGGGAATTGATATTCTTATGTTATGTCACTAGATCTATTATCCATTTATGCATGATTCATTTGATCTTGTGAAATGTTTCTTTGTGTCCCTATGTGTGTATATCCATCTTGGTAAGAGCGAATGGCATCTTCGAGGAATCTAATAGATAAGGAGCATGTAGGGAAAACCATTTTATCATCAAGTAAACCTTTCATTCCATCAACTCATAGATTATTTTTGTGTATAAATTAGATCTAGGAAAATCTGTTATTTGCACCTCTATTCTATCTTAGGTCTAGGAAGAGCCTAAGGTAGGTAACTCCTGCAGGGTTAATTTACCCTACAATAGATAGTACCAAGAGGTCACATTTTAAATTATTGGTACAATAACAATGGTTATAAGGGTCCATTCCATGGTATAGGGATGAAATATAAGGTCATAGGCCACAACATTTACCTCTAGATTGCACGACCATGTATGGAGCCCAAAACCACGACATAGGCCCTCTATAGGGAATATTTTCTCATGGTCATTTTTAGTTCTCACAATATATCAGGGATGCATATTGGCTTCCAATACATATTTTTATGATCTTATGATTTTTTTTTTAATGTAATCCTAGGGTTATAGGTGATTATAATGGTATATCAATTATTTTTTACCAACAAATTAGAAAAGGAATTTGGAGAAACTCACTATGGTTAATTAATCAACAATTCATTTAGTGAGATAGAATCCATAATGTTTGAAATGGAAATGGAATAAGGAATATAAATCACTTGGAACTCGTTGTTGTATATGATGAATCTCTTTGCACTGAATTGTAGAGTTGTGATAATCCTCTTATAGTGATCCATGTCCAAAATGACTTGCACACTAGATATAATCAATAAACACTAGATCTGAAACTATAACGATAAAAAAATGAAATAAGCATAATAGATATACCTAAAACCCTCATGGGGGATGATGCATTCATTACCCTAGCTATGTTGGAACCTCCATTAAGGTTTTACAGTTGAAACATACAAAGAATTAGTGGACGATATGAGTGGACAATATTGTTGATTATGGCGGTGATTGCGATGATGAGGATGACGATGATGACAATGATCATGATGATGATGATGACGATGATGAAAATATGATGATGATCATGAAAATGGAAATGAGGATGATGATGAAAATGCCAATGAATATGATGATGATGATGATGATTACTACGAAAATGATGATGATAATTATGACCATGATGATGGAGATGATGACAACGAATGGAGATGAAATTAATGATGATGATGACTACTTTGACAATGATGCTGATGACGACGATGATGACCATGTCTATGACAATGATCATGATGATAACAAATACTACAATGATGATGATGATGACCATGACAATGACGATGATGATAACGATGACAATGATGATGATGACCATGATCATGATGATGACCATGATGATGATGATGACCATGATCATGATGATGACCATGATCATGATGATGACTACAACAATGACGATGATGATGAAAATGATGACTATGATGATGACGATGATGATGATGATGGTGATGATGATCATTATGAAAATTGTGATAATGATGATGACGAAAACAATGATGACCATGACAATGAGGATGACCATGATGATGACCATGAAGATATTGACGATGATGATGAATATGTCAATGACCATGATGATGATGATGAATATGAGGATGACGATGAAAATGATGATGACGATGACGATGATGATTATGATGAGGATGATGAGGATGATGACGATGAAGATGACAATGATGATGATTATGATGATTATGATGATGACGATGACCATGATGATGACCATGGCGATGATGATGATGATGATGATGATGATGATGATGATGATGATGATGATGATGATGATGATGATGATGACCGTGATCATTTCGATGAGGATGACGATGATGATGAGCATGACCATGATGATGATGATGATGATGATGATGATGATGACAACTGTGAAAAGATATAACAAAATCAAGAAAAATATCCTCTAATCTATTAAAGCAAGAAAACACAAATGTAGTGTTGATGGTTATGTCTCCGGTGTCTTATGATATCATGATGGCATTTAACAATTAACGATAACTCAAGAGGTATAAACTCAATATTGACTTCGATAGAAAAGTGAAAAGTGTGAATTAGACAATCCAATGAGAACTTAGCCATGATAGAAGCAACATCAACTACCCTGCATATCCATGTGATTATTCAATCATGCATTAATCATCAACAGTACAAAAAAACACTATTCTATTAAATTCAATTACATTCTATGCTAATTAAGCAAATTCATACTACTTAGATTCATAACTGAAAACTAAACTAAATAATCAACTTCGAATTAAAATTGCAACCTAGATCTAGAAAAGGAAATTCCATGGAATAAACTAAACTAATTCTATTTTAACGAATTAAATTTCAAATGGAAAATACTCATAAAACATAAATTAAATCCTATTTCTATTTCAGCATATGACAAGAAATTAAATGAGCAAACTAACTAACAATTAAATGAGAAAAGATAAACAACAATTAGATAAGCAAACTGAAAATGAAATCTAAAATCAACAACTATCCATCCATTGAAACTTGTCAAAGAAACCATAAACTAACTACTTTGTTTTAAATCTGTTTTTAAACTCTGTTTCAGCATATGAAAAATCTATCTATCATCTAATTATACACAGGGTTAGTAGCTAAGAACTTGCAAGTTCATTTTATATCAACTAATAGATCATTGCATATTACCACTAGCCTCCATAATAACCTGCAAAACTAAAGTACACTAATTAAATTCTGAACAACAATTTATACAGTAAATAAACACAATAAAAACTCATGTATAGGAAATAAACAAAATGACGATTACACTACTCAGATTCACAAGAAAAATAAAAAAATATTCACCTAGACTGCTGGTGCGCCCCCCAGTAGGTCGTGGCTACTCTTCAAGGATGAATCACGAGCTCAGTTAACACAATTTCAACATTAAAATAAAAAAATGCAGTTTTACACAGTTTTGGCAAAATATGTTTGGAATTGGCAAAGCAGAGCTTAACTATTCTTCTGATCTCCTAACTATCTATCTAATCACTGATGTGGTATTTATAATTTTTACAAGTTGAGAGGTTGACCAATGGAAGGGTCAACCTCCTCTAAAAACAACAAATCACATTCAATGCGTCTTAACCGTCGATAACTTCTAGAAACAAGGCAAGCCAATAATCGCCCAGCATAACAACCCAATATGAGTTGTTAGAATCTCAGTAGCTGGAGGCCATGAGCACAAAGAAAACCCATGTCTTTGATTTTCCCATCGTTGGCTGTTGATATGATAATATTCAAACCTCCCATGGTTTTAGTGCAGGACAGAGTGTCGGATGGAGTACCGGACGGAGTGGCAGATGAAAAAAAAACCTACGATTTTTCCCTGTGACACAAAAAACGCGAATTAGTTTCCTGAAATCATTAAAACATGTTGAATTATACTCAAAACCATCATAAAACATGAATCATACATACCTGGTATGAACCACGACGATTTAACACAAAAAGTCTTCAAAACTCTTCAAAACAGGAAAATGCACATACACATTTGGCCAAAAAGGATCTAATTATCGTTATTAAATTAACCATATCACAAGCCCAACATTAACCCCACACCTAATATTTTGCAGGTTCCACTGCAAACAAAAAGGAATTGCCCCTCATGACTAAGCTTGTTGAGGAGGATCAACTTTAGAAGCTTCTCCTTCTTGCCGTGAATATTTTGTCTTATGCCTCTTGTGTTGCTTCAATCGTGCCCTGAGGTTGTGGTTGTCTTTGGTCATATCGTCAACCAACCTTTGAAGGGAATTCACCTTTGCTTGGAGGACTGCATTATCATGGTGAATATGTGTGTCCGTAGTTTTCTTATCTTCCAATTATTGCAGCAACTGAAAATTCTCTTGTTGTAATTTCTCCATGGCTGGAGCAGGATCAGATATCTCGGAGGAGGCCTTAGATCCTTTTAAAGATGTAGAATTTCTATTGGTATTATGATCTAGGGTAGGAATCTATGAGGTAGGAGTCATGGATGATTTTAGGGGTTAAATTTCTCTCATGGGCTAATTTTCCATGGTTTTTCCAAAAATGAGATTCTCCATTTTAAAAATGAATCGCCCAAATTCTATAGTATTAAATTATTTTACCTTAAAAATCGCCAAAAAATTATAAAAACTATATAAAATCCTTAGAAATTTGAATATTTTTACAAAAATATCACCAAACATGTATAGTTGGCATTGTAAGTTTTAAACCTGCGAAGTAAAGCAATGCATATATATTCTTAAGCAATACAGAAATTAATCAATGGCTCATACACAGAATACTCAGAGATCTTTACCGGAAACCCTCAACCGGGAAAACCTTTCTTTTCATTATA
>ML776836.1:196343-263778 GCA_009831015.1 Picea engelmannii | reverse complement strand
TTTCATTATATCGAATTTCACCATTCGCCATACAATATATACAATGTTTTTAGGTATTCCGTAGATACCAAAACCCTAATCCCTTAATCCCGGATTAATTTACAAATCAGCTAAAAATAGCAAAATCCGCTAAAAATAGCAAATAACCGCCCAAAAAAAAAAAATTTCGGGGCGTTTCCCCGAACGCTGCGTGTACTTGGGGCGCTGCCACAAACCCCGTCGGCCCCGGGCTACCGCCCGGTGCCGAACGCTCCGCGTAACCAGGGAGGGGCATACGGACTGCCAGACGCAGTTGTTGTAGCGCACCCACACACACACACACATGCAAAGAATATAACACATACCCAACAGGCATATAGAGGATAAGAAAGATTCACCAAGGTTTCTACATTTTAAAATAAATTTCCATCCTTAAAATCATCCCTGGTAGGAGTAATAGGGGGTTGATGAGGAGAAGTAGGTTCAGATTTTGTCTTTCTTTGAGGCTTCAATTCATCTATGGACACTTCCCTAAGTCTTTTGTGAGGACTCTCGAGATCGGAGGACACTTGGATAGGGTCTGAAGTAGTCAGGGGTTTTGCATAAAGTTTTCCTCTTGTCCTCCAAGTACTCTTTCGAAAGGGTCCTCTATTAAATCGATTAGCTCCTCTCCTATTTGTGGGATTTGTAGGAAAGTCTTGTTGAATTACGTCTTGTAGGTTCTTGGGTGTAGGATCAAGAGATATTGAGGGCATGTGGAGATTAACAATAGGCTTCTTGGTCATTTTGCCCAATGAGGATGCAGGGATATCAACAAGCTTCTTGGATTTTTGTTCTGGTAAAGAAATAGTTTGTGTAGGAGGGTTTGGATTCCTTGGAGAGTGGGGTTTGTATGGAGAAATAGTCCTTATATCCAATGTCTTTATTCTAGTATTGATTTTCAAGTGAGGATTTTCAAACTGATAAATGAATTCATCCCAAGTTTGACCTTGTTTTTCTAATTCGGCTAAAACAAGGAGTTTGATCAGGCCATGGTGAAAGAGGTTGTTGTGGGGGTTGGTTACATTCTTCTTCACTTGAGAGGACTTCTTCTCCAAGCTCTTTAAAAAGTATAATGGAAAATTCAATGGTTTGTTGAACTGAAAGTGGGCTAACAATCAAAAGTGACAGCCTTTAAAGGTGGAATATCTACCTTCACATGTGATCAACCTGGTGATGACTATGAGAGGGATGATTATATCCTCTTTTATCCACTCCTTGGAGTATCCTTTAGCTCGTGAGATGTTATGAAATTCTAGTTTTAAAAACCATGTTATAGCTTGATCGCAACAACTGGTGGTTTTTAAACCATCTATCTTCCACTCTTGTAAGCTTCGTGGTTGCGGCTATGGATTCCTATGAAACTCCAAAGGTGAGATACCCCACACACATTGTATTCCCATCAAACCAAGGGAAAATATCATTGATATGCCATCATCGTGGCCCTGCAGATGAGACAAAAACGACCCCCAGTCTGCGCACAAAAATATTTCCCTGCACTGTGCAAACTCAAGGATGGCAAAGAGGTCTGCGTAGGAAGAGGGATCACACCTTTTGGGCATCATGATGGTGTGGAAATAATTGACAGAGGGATAAATTCAGAGAAAGGGTGTAATCGGGCCAAGTAAGGGAACGATTGTGTAGAGGCCAAGCGCAATTGAACTGAGGAGTGAAATGAACATAGGTTGAGCATGTTTAAAAATAGGGGTGAACGCAAATGAGCAGAGGTGAATTGGAATAAGCAGAGGTGATTGTGAGGAATAATGGGATAACCCAATTCCAGTTTTGAGTGCACCTAGGGTGGAATTGGTTGCACACATGCACGCACGAGTTGTCATGTGTGAGTGAATTCGAATTTGAAGGCATTTTTGGGGGAAATAATAATGATACAAAGTTAGATCAATGTCCAAGTCTTTTGACTTGGACATTTGATCATAAAAATGTCTAAGGTTTGCATCATTCGATCTTGATTTCTATCAACTTATTCAATTTAACACCATTAATTCCCGGTTACTTCAAATTGTGGACAGTTACTGGTGTATCTTTTCATATGGCACTTCGTTCGACACCTCTTACGGAACTTCATATGACACCTCATACGACACTTCCTACGAAACTCCATATGGCACCTTTGTGCTAAATTCATTTTTACCTCTTGTAATGAATAGCCTGCAATCTTGGAATGGTTTTGACAGTCATAGTGATTAGGAGCAGAGGCAAAGTGTTCCATTATTATTGATTTTTCCACCATGCTTACTCAATCCACTCACATAAGGCATGTAATTTCAACTCTTACAATGAACAACCTATAACAAAAATAAACCAATAAAGTGGTCTGTTAAGGATATGTAGAACAATTTATAACACACGAAATTAGCATTTCGAAGAAATAAAATGATTGTTGATGTAATAACCTATATCATAATACACAATTTTTTTACAAAGGTTTACTTATCTAGGCAATGTTATCATTTTTCAACTCATGAACCCCTCCCCCATACCTAAGTATTGTGACACCTCACAATAAAAAATATAGGAAACCAGTCAGTTCTCCCAATAGCCGAAGATTTACAGCCTGTTAAGTGTAGAGATAAATTTCACAGATTGGCCTGACAAGATGGTTAAAATATGGCCCCACCTATAGGATAAGAGATCATATATATATATATATATATATATATATATATATATATATATATAAGAAGAGGTAGGCAAGAGAGTTTCAAGATAGTCTCAAAGTTAGTTCCCAATGGAAAATTTATGGATTTCATTAATCTTAACTTAACCATACATACTTCATGTCATCTTTGTCTACAAGTAATGTCGTACATCAGGACAAGTTTAAATTTGTTATTTATTTTTGTCATATTACCATCATTGCTAGGTAGAATGTCCCATTGCCAGCAAACCTGTTCAGTACTCCAGCAGGTTTACCTAGTCATACACAGGCCGGTACCTGCTGCCAACATACCTGTTTAGTATCCCAGCGGGTTAGCCTCTTACACCCTCAGAGACTGGCCCTCCATCTTTTAATATTTTAGTATAAGATTTCTTTGTGCAAGAAGATGGGGGGATATCTCCGAAAACAACGTTTTCTTTCTCTTTTTTTCAATTGGGATGGTATTTATATTAGAGGATGACTTTCCGTTATATTCATTAGTGTTTGTTTGATGTAAGGGGTACTTAAGCGGACATGGCCTATCTAAATGTATGATATAATCAAACTATTTAGTGTGTAGTGGATGGTACCATTGAGAAAGAACATAAATGTATCTCTAATATCAACTTACTTTCTTCTTTTGTAAGTTATTGTGATGTTTCCATGACTAACCGCTAATTAGACCTCCTTGTTACTTTTTAATAAAGATACTTTACTCTCTTAATCAGGTTTCTTGGGAAAACTGTATGAGAGACCTCTAAGCTTGATGGTTACAGTATCACTTCCTTATATAGTGGTGAATATTTTCAAGAGCAGCTGCTTTTTAAAATGACTTAAGAAAAGATGAAAATATTTGCAAAAATATGGCTAATTACAACAATTCAATATTCATTTGATGCTTAGCAGACAACAAGGTTCAAATATAGCAATATTTTGAAGAAAAATCCTTCTTTTATATTTCCTCGAAACTGTCTACTCCTGGTGAAATAAATACCTACATAAATCTCTAGAATTGCTTATTAACAAAATTCAAAAACTATTTACATATGTACAATAAAAAATTTAGAAAACATTCAAGAACAAGGGGGAACTTCCCCATCTACTAAGGCCAATGCCTTGTCAGTTGACATGACCTGTAGAAAGTCTTCTTTGGAAATGGGCTTATGATAAAATTTTAGTCGGTGTCCATTTACTACAAATGAGACTTGTCCATCATCAATTGTTTTGATTTTCACAACTCCATTGTCATATACAATGACTACCTCATAAGGACCCAACCACCGGGTGGTGAGCTTTCCTTTGAAGGTTTTAAATCGGGAATCAAACAACAAAGCCCAATCACCAGGTTGGAAGTGTTTCTTCTTAATAAACTTATCATGCCACTTGCTCGTCTGGTTTTGGAATAACATTGTTCGTTGGATGGAATCTTGCGTGATCTCATCCAACTCATTTAATTGCAGGGGTCATTGTTTCTGAGCCTCATCTCTGTTAAATCCCAATTTTGCATAAATACGGAAGGTCCTCACTTGGAATTCTCTTGGTAGAAATACTTGTTTCTCGTACACTAGCTCATAAGGGGTATGTCCAGTGGTGTTTCTCCACTTGGTACAATATGCCCACAAAACTTCTAGAAGCATATCGGCCCAATATTGATGATGTAATTGAACAGGCTTGGTTAAGATAGATTCCAGAACTTTGTTTGTAGATTCTACCTAACCATTAGCTTGTGGGTGGTATGGAGAAGACTTACAGTGTTTAATCCCATATTTATCTGTTATCTCTCTCATTAGCTTGGAAGTGAATTGAGTTCCTTGGTCTGTAACAATTTCATGAGGGACACTGAAGCTGGAAAATATGTCTTCATAAATGAATTCAAAAATAGACTTTTCTGTAGCCCTAAATAGGGATTTTGACTCTACCCACTTGGTGACATAATCTATACAAACCAGAATATAGTTTTTCTTAAGAGACATGGGTGAAATTGGTCCTACAAAGTCAAGGGCCCATTTCTCGAAAGGTTCAATCACAACTTGGGCACGCAAGGGCATTTCGTCAGTTGACGTAGGTCTTCCTATCCTTTGTCAACTATCACAACTACTAACATACTTGGCAACATCTTTGAAAATACTAGGCCAATAGTAACCCAATTGTAACACCTTATATGTTGTACGTTTTTCAAAAAAATGGCCACCACATGGTCCATCATCACAACTTCGTAGTATTTTTGGTACCTCATCCTCTCGAACACATCTACAAATAATCAAATCAAGACCTATACGAAAATGGTCATGGTGAACCCAAGAGTAATTAGCACTTTGCGTAATAATTTTACGCTTTTCATGAGGTGACAAATGAGATGGTAACTTACTAGTAGCCATATAGTTTTCCATATATGCAAACCACAGGGTATTTATAGAGAGGGAAAAAAGGTTCTCATCTGGGAAACTATCATCTATAGGAATATCATCATCCTCAATTTTTATTCCTGAAATAAAATCGTCTACCAAATTCTCCTTTCTAGGCCGGTCAAGTGCAGTGATATTAAACTCTTGCAATAGCAGGAGCCACCTAGTCACTTGGCCATTAGTTATGGGTTTATTGATGAGAAATCTAATGGCAAAATGATCTGTATGTACAAATACTTCGTAACCTGTAATGTAGTGACGAAACTTATTGATAGCATGAACTACTGCCAAGAATTCCTTCTCGATAACTGTGTAGTTTAGCTCAGTGGGGGACAAGTTCTTTCTCACAAAATAAATGGCATAGGACTAAAGGTCTTCTTTCTTCCCTAATACCCCTCCTATTGCAGTGTCGAAGGCATCAATGGATATATGAAATGAGAGATCCCAATTGGGCCCTCTAAGAACTAGTGCCACAGACAACTTAGCTTTCAGGGTTTCAAAGGAATTTTGACACTGCTCAATCCAAACAAAATAAACATCTTTTATTAACAATCCAAACATGGGTACAACAATCTTTGTGAAATTCTCAATGAACCGTTGGTAATATCCGACATGTGAAATAAATCTTCTCACCTCTTTCTGAGTCTTGGGGGGTGTAAGTCTGATGATGACCTCAATGTTTTCAGGATCAATTTTTATCCCTTCATATGAAACATGATGTTCTAGAACCACTCCTTCAGTCAACAACATTTTACATTTTTCATGACTTAGAGACAAGTTCATTTCTTGGCATCTAATAAGGACATTTTCTATGTTATCTAAGGCTTCCTGGTAAGTATTTCCATATACTGTGAATTCATCCATATACACCTCCACACAATCATGAATAAGATCAACAAATATCCCTAGTACTGCTCGTTGAAATATAGCAGGAGCATTACACAATCCAAATGGTAAGACCCTGTAGGAATAAGTTCCCCATGGACAAGTAAAGGTTGTCTTGTCATGATCCTTGGGTGCTATGAGAATTTGATTGTACCTGTTGTACCCATCTAAAAGGGATAAACACTTCTTTCGAGATAGGGTATCCAAAACTTGGTCGATGAAAGGAAGAGGAAAGTGATCCTTTAGAGTGGCTTTGTTGAGTTCCTGGAAATCAACAAAAATTATCCATTTCCCGGTCACTTTCTTCGAGACCACTACAAGCGGGGATACTCACTTACTATTGGAGATGGGATAAATAAATACAACATTTAATAACTTTTGGATCTCCTCTTTTACTATATCCTTGAGTGTTGGGTTCATCCTTCTCTGGGGTTTCCTAACATGTGTTACTTCCCCCTGGGTATATATGTGATGGATGCATGTGTCAGGGTGTATACCCTTCATGTCAGTGTATTCCCAGGTGAATTCTCTTGTTTGTTCTTTAAGGATACTTACTAATTGTTTTTGTTGGTTTGTATCTAGCCCAGAGTTTATATGTAGAAATTTTCCTGGGCTAATCTCATATGGAATGGTATAAGACATGGAAACTCATCTATCTCGAAGATGAAATATGTCGAAGACAAAATGGATGGGTCGAATTGTTCCTGAAATTCTTCCCCAAAAATATATTCAAATTGGGGAAAAGGTTGTGGAAAATCAACACACGTGATAGCAAAAATGAACTGGTTTAGCACATTTTCCATTGTGTGCTCCTGAAGTGCCCATGCATGGTCACTTGGAAATATGGGTTCTTCCTAGTCCTTATTCTCATATGGACAATCAATCCATTGTAGATTCTCCATGATAGGTTGGTCTGGAGGGTATATGGTGAGATTTTGGATAGAAATTCCATTTGAGATGGTCATTTCTCCCTCTCTACAACCAATAAATGCATTGGTTGTGGCTAACCAAGGTCTTCCCAAGATAACAGGATGGGATTTGGTAGGATCCTATGAGTGGATGTCCATAAAGTCTTATTGGTAGTCCCATGAGGCTAAAGTAACTATGATATCATCCAAAATTCCTTCAGGTATAACACTAGTTTTATCTGCTAATTCCAAAATGGTTGGGGTAGGTCAAACAAGAGGTTGAAAATGTAATTTCTCCAAGGTAGTAGCGGTCATAACATTGATGGCTTCCCCTAGGTCTATGAGAGTGTTTCCAATGGAGACCTCATTAATGGTTATGGTCACTACGAGGTTTCCTGGGTTCCCATATTTTTCTACCTTAGGATGCTTTGATATATACTCATAAATTTCTCCTATCAAATGTACTGTAGGAGGATCCTTCTGCTTCCTACCTGGCTTATTAATACATAATTCTTTGACTACCTTAATGTAGATTGGAATATCCATAATGGATTGTAGCAAGGAAATATTGACACAAATATTCTTCAATCCTTTCAAGATGTCAAATTCCAGTCGGGTGGTAGGTTTCTCGATTACTAATCTTTCTGGATAAGGAGGGGCCTTCGTAATTTGTGAATGTTCATTTTGGGGAAGCTTGGGTTCTTGGTCCTTAGGAATAATAAGATATTCCCACCTAGTGTCATTCATGGGTTGTTTGGTGGTTTCTTCTTCCTCTTCTTCCTAGATGACTACTGAAGGTCTCTGCCTGTCCAGAACTTCTCTCGACCTCAGTTGAATATCCTGTAATGGAACATGAGTAATAACATATGTCAGGAAGGCCTGCATCTCAAAACTATGAAGAGGTTGAGTGGGCCTATTATTGGGATTGGGAACTGGTTGTGCCAGTAATAATGTTGGTCTCGGGGATCTTTCATTCTGATATTGTAGAGAATGTTGTTATGGAATAAGAGGTAAAGGTGGTGGAACAAAACCTGGCAGAAGTTGTAGAGTGTTTGGTGGAAATTGAGGATATGGATGGTTGGAAATAGGGACAGGTGGAGCTTGAGGGTTCCCTTGGTTATTCCCTATGCTCCATCCTTGAGGCAAAGGATGTTGGTATTGTGCGAACCAGTTTTTCCAACTTGGTGAGTTCCACTATTGTTGTTGTTGATAATAGGGTGGAACTTGAGATTGTGGATTTGGGTATGTGGGTAGGTTTCTAGGCTGCCATGGCCTCCTAGGTGCATAAGATGATTCCCTAGGATCCCCACTCCTATAGATGGCTAACAAACTAGGCAATGATATAAATTTTTCCGTTGAATGTTCTTTTGTGCAGAAGCCACAAACTGAAATGTTATCTAATGGGAATTCTCTTGAGGAATGCTTCCTCCTGCATCTTGGGCAATATATGCTCATTATTGCATTTTCCTCCTCATGTTTATTTTAATCTTTATGGTGTCCAACTGGGAACCTATTGTTCTTAATATATTTGTCTTGAAGTTCTCTAAAAGGTTCCCTATTTCTTCTCTTGTGATACTACCTGAACTAACTGGTTTCAAGTTTCTATTATAAGGATCCCGAACATTCTTTCTTTTTTTAGCTCTACTCCTTTTGTAATTTTTACACATTTCACATACTTCGGAAAATGGTTTATGAGAGATGTCACCTGATGCCATCAAGTTAATAATCTCTAGGTATTCTTTTGAAATTCCCTTAAGGAAAAGAGCCCTAACTGCATCCTCTGGGAGGTCATGGTATTTCGATTTCTGGGATATGTATGCAAACTGTTCCATATAATCCTCGAGATTCTCGTCTTCTAATTGTTGGATTTTGAAGATGTCATTACGAGACTCCTTGGTCTTGTAGTAATCTTGGTACTTATTGAGAAATATATCTTTCATGGCTTCCCAAGACCTAATACTAGATTCTCCCAACCCCATGAACCATCTTAGTGCAGAGTCCTTGAGGGTGACAGGAAAGATTTTTAGTTTCTGGGAATCTTGTAAGTATTTGTAGCTCCTACACAAGATGTCTAACTCAAATAGGAAGGTATCTGGATCTTCACTTATTTTACCATAAAAGGTGGGCAGTGATGAGAGAGGAATATTTTTCATATTGACATTTGGGGTGGTGTCCAAAATTGGAAACCCGGAGGTAGTTTCAGTTTGGTTTCCAACCTCTTCTTCCTCTTTGTGTCTTACATTGTTGTGATTCCCCTGATAATACATATTGGTTTGGTTTCCAAAAAGAGATTACCTAGGTGGTTTTATCTTTGAAGAAAAAAAATTTCCCTCTGATGTAAAGGTTTTCCTACCGATTGGATGTCTGGGACTCTACTCGAGCCTGTTGAGATTATTGGTGCCAAAGTTTCTGTGTCAATTTGAGAGACAATTATGTTGGTTGAAATACCAAACAAGGTATTCACCTTTTCAGGGTCTATGATGTCTTCAAAGTTAGGAATTCCTGATGGTGGTAAGGAAACAAAGGTTGTATTGTTTGTTTTTGCAGAAGGCTCGAGTGGTCTTGCCTCTTGTTCCACTATTTGATGCAGATGCCACCCAGGGCATGTCCGCGATCTCCAGGACCTTCTCTCCCCTAGGCCCGAAGAGCTAAATTACTCTTCCACTTCCTATCGGAAGCTCTCGGCACCCACAGGATGCTCTACTTACAATCTCCCTTGAGTCTATTGGGAAATCGGACCTCGCGTAGTAGCGAGTCCTGTACTCGGGTCGCACTAAACTCCGATGCCCGATGAATATTCCCTAAGTGCCTTTTGCTGTACTTATCGGGGATTTCCCCATTGGTAATTTAGTGAACACGCCGACGTATGTCGCTGCTCCCACAAGTCTCCGATCCCCGAACTCCGATGCCACCTGTCCACTGCACTGTCAGCCTAGACCCCACGCTTTCCATTAAATCGGAAAATCGCGTTTCGGGAATTCACGATTTCTGTGGCACAGTTTCGTAGGACGTCCCAAATCCTGAACCCCGATATGCGATGCCACCTGTCAAGACCAACAACTATCACTGTGGGACCCGTCACAACTCAGAGTTTTACGAATCCCCCGTGATTCTTTCGACGCCAAGAATTCCGAAGTGCCGAACCCTGACTCTCTGGGATCTTGCGCCACGTGTCCCAACAATGATCAACGGTTCCAGCTGCGTCGGGAAATCACTAATCGCAATTTCAACAGGCATAAAATTCTTGTCTCTACAAACCCCGATGAGTCGAATCCCGATGGCTCTTGGCTCCTCCTCGATACGCTTAGGTTTAACCTGTGCACAACTCTTCTGAGATCTGACGGCTGGCAAGATTTCGCTGATTTCTTCTGTGAATCCTGACCGTCGACTCCTCCTCCTTGAGGATTTCTGGAAAAAAACTAAGTCCTTTTGGCGAGGCTCGTTCTCCAAGTCTGTGCTTGCATCTCCTACTTGAAACCTTTTCTGACCCAACTCCCTGGGTTCCCTTCCATGATATTACAAGGGTTCTATCCCTCTTGAGCTTGTTTCACTCTGACTCCCTTCAGAGGAACGTATGCGCACTCCTTGCGCTCGGTGTTCAACAATCTCTTCGAGTGTTGAATCTTTCAGACCCTGCGCACTCACTGCAACAACAGCCCTTTGGCTCCCTTTTCTCAGACTAACAACTGAGACTTCTCCTTCCTTCAACCTGCACGCTCCTGGCATGGTTGCAACAACCCAAGTCACTTCTGGGCGAATGAGAACAATTGGTTAACTAACTAGCCTTCATCAACGCACTCCTCGCGGATGAATTCGATAGCACTCTATGCAGGAATCTCCTGGCTCAGGTAGAGAAACAATTGAAACTCATTCTCTCTTAGATTTCAAGTTAAAACCATGAAATCACATGCACAACATATCTAAAGCAAATGCATAACCAGAAACAAACATTCATGAGCACAAACACAATACACAAAGAAACAACACCAGACATGAATTTGAATCAAAGAATCTCCTCTATTAACTCAAATCTGTACATAGGTGTTCTGCACAATTTCTTTTCTTGCTCTTCTCTTCTGAATGCTTCTCAATTTCTGAATTCTGCTAATGCTTCAACGATACAAAGGAGGGTGTCTATATTCGTTTTCCCTCATGAACTCTAAAACTGTCAAATCTAGACTTAAACATCTATCTACATGCATTAAATCTATTAAATGCCTTATCTACCTAAGGGCGAGAGCTTAAAGGCTCAAGGTCCATTATAATATACAAAGGCGCTTTCCATAAATGGTTCATTTATACATTGGCGCATTATCTTAAATTAAATTTCAAAAAGTTTCGGCTGGCCTTGTCCAGCTATTCGTTGTCTTTCATGCTGGCTTGCTTGTCTTGGGTGATGCTCCTTGATGAGTTGGCGATGCTCCTGCATCATACTCCTTGGCTTGAAAATTTTCATGGGCTCCTGTCCATGAGCTCCCGCACGGTCTGTCCATGCTTTTGTATTACTGCTTCATTCTCCCAGCTAGCGTCCTCGACTGGGTGATTTTTCCACTTGACCAGATACTCGAAATACTGCTTTCGCCTGGTTTTCTTACCCATTATTGTGTCTAGTATGTACTCCATTTGTGGCTTCTCTGCTATTGGTAATTGCTTCTGCCACTAGATCACTGGTTCCTCATTTCCAGCTTTTGCTTCTCCAGCCCTGTATGGGTATAAATCCGAAATATTAAATATCAGAGATATCCCGATGCCATCCGACAACTCAATATCATATGCATTCTCTCCGAACTTCTTCAGGACTCTGCATGGCCCAATTTTCTTCATTTTTAATTTGTTATATGTTCCCCTTGGGAACCTGTCCTTCTTCAAGTGTGCCAGAACAAGATCACCAACTTCAAACTGAAGTTGTCTCCGGTGTTGATCTGCTCTGCGCTTGTATTCCTGATTTGAATCAATCAGTCGCTGCTTCACCTTACTGTGAAGTTCCTTCATGGCTTCAGCGAATTCTTCAGCGCTTGCACTGCTAGTCATAGCCTGCTCTGACTCCTTGAGTTTAGATACTCCCCTCAGCTGTCTACCATATACAATCTCAAACGGACTTTCACCTGTGCTCCTGTTCATTGAATCGTTATATGCGAACTCTGCTTGAGGTAATGTGTTGTCCCAGCTGCTATGGTGCTCTGTCACCAGGCTTCTCAACAAATCTCCCAGACTCATGTTCACAACCTCTGTTTGCCCATCCGTCTATGGATGATAGGCAGAACTAAATTCCAGATTAGTTCCTAACTTCTTCTAGAGTGTCCTCCAGAAATGTCCAATGAATTTGGTGTCCCTGTCCGAAACAATACTTTTCGGCAGTCCATGAAGTCTAACAACCTCCCTGAAAAACAAATTCGCGATGTGTGTCGCATCGCTGGTCTTCTGGCATGGAATGAAATGTGCCATCTTTGAAAACCTGTCCACAACTACAAAGATGGAATCAACACCTCTCTGCGTTCTCGGCAATCCCAGTACGAAATCCATGTTGATCACCTCCCACGACCTCTCTGGTATGGGCAATGGCTGGTAAAGACCTGCATTCTGTTTTCGGCCCTTCGAATGTTGACAAATTCGACATCTGTCAACAAATATTTTGACATCTGCTTGCATGCTTGGCCAAAAATACGATTCGCTCAGCTTTGCGAATGTCTTGTCGTGGCCAAAATGTCCTGCCAAGCCTCCACTGTGTTTCTCTTTTAGAAAATTCTCTCTCATGGAGCAATTTGGAATACACAGTTGATTGCCTCTGAACAACAATCCCTCCTGGATCATGTAGTCTATCCAAGGACTCCGATCCTTGAGAATTGGATTCTCAGCTGCTTCATACGCTTCTCCGAAATCTGCATCTCCGGCATACATGTCCTTTAGATTTTCAAAACCCAATGTTTTGACCCGGAACTCCTGCAGCAACAAGCATTTCCTGCTCAAAGCATCAGCCACTTTGTTAGCAGTCCCTGAAATATGTTTGATCACAAACATGAAATTCTGCATATACTCTACCCATTTTGCATGTTTCTGATTTAGCTTCTCCTGCTGAGTCACAAACTGTAACGCATGGTTATCACTGTATAATACAAATTCTTTTGGGATCAAGTAATGCCTCCACTTCTTTAATGCCTGGATGATGGCATAAAATTCTTCATCATACGTGGAGTATTTCAGCTTTGCGTCATCCAGCTTCTCGCTGAAATATGCAACCAGTCTGTCCTCTTGACTTAGGACCGCTCCTATGGCATATCCGCTTGCATCACATTTCACTTGAAATGTCTTCATGAAATCTGGCAACACCAACACTGGTTGCTCTGTGATCTTCCGCTTCAACAGATTGAAGCTTTTCTCAGCCTCTGCTGTCCAATGAAAAGTCTTATGCCGCTTCTTCACTGTATCCATCATTGCGGCGCTAATTCCACTGAAATTTCGAATGAACTTTCGGTAGAAACTATCCAAACCATGGAAACTCCTCACCTCAAAAACATTTCTCGGTGATGGCCAATTCTTGATCACTTCCACTTTTTCCGGATCCATCTTCAACTCATTTGCTGAAATAACAAAACCCAAATAAATGAGTTTTGTCTTCATGAACGAAGATTTCTTCATGTTTATCAACATCTTCTCCTGTTGTAGCTTTCTCATCATGATGGCCAAATGTTTCAAATGTTCAGCCTTGGTCTTACTGAAGATCAGTATATCATCCAGATATACGACTACAAATTTCCTGATGAATTCCCTCAGGACTTCATTCATCAGTCTCATGAATGTGCTCGGCGCGTTTGTCAAGCCAAACGGCATGACCAACCATTCGTACAAACCTTTGTTTGTTTTGAATGTTGTCTTCCATTCGTCACCTTCCCTCATACGAATCTGATGATATCCGCTCTTTAGATCAATCTTTGAAAAATAATTTTCCCCACTCAGGCAATCCATCAGATCATCCATTCTCGGCAGTGGAAACCTGTACCTGATGGTAATCTTGTTGATCGCTCTAGATTCGGTGCACATTCTCTAGCCTCCGTCTTTCTTTGGACTAAGCATGGTTGTAACAACACACGGGCTCAGGCTTTCTCTGACCAATCCTTTATCCAGCAGCTCCTGAACCTGCTTCTTGACCTCCTCGTTCTCCTGAGGCGCCAATCTGTACGTAGCCTTGTTCGGCAAACTGCTTCCTGGTATGAGATCAATATGATGACTCACACTCCTCATTGGTGGCAATGAATGAGGTAATTTGTACACGATGATATTAGCGAACTCCTCCAGCAGTTCCTGAATCTCAACTGGTAAGTCATCCACTCTCGTGCTAGTCAGAACAATTCTTGGTTTCCTGACCACAAAGAATTGTGGATCTTCCTTCTTCTCCATCTCTGTGAGAAGCTCCTTCCCACTCATGAGAAGTATGGTGTTGCTTACTTCCGGTTTCATTTCTTTATCCTTTATCCGAAGCAACCTATGGGCTCTCCCATCCTTCTCTAAAGTATATGTGTTCATCCTCCCATCATGAACCACATTTTTGTCATATTGCCATGGTCTACCCAATAACAAATGACATACATCCATGGGAATAACATCACACAGAATCTGATCATTATATCCCCCAATTTTAAATTCAACTAAACATTGTTTAGTGACACTTACCTGGTGTCCTTTTTGTAGCCACGAAACCTTGTATGGGCTGGGATGATCAGTTGTCTCCAACGCTAGCTTCTCCACCATATCGGTTGAAACAAGATTATCTGTGCTACCACTGTCAACTATGACCTTGCATTTCCTGTCCTTGGTTGTGCAAGCTATTCTGAATAGTCTGGTCCTCTACACTGAGCTTTCCACCTCCTTTTCAGGTGTCAAAAGGACCTTATGCATCCCAAGCGATCTTCCGCTGTTTGCATCTTCTGACTCAGCATCACGCCTCTGCGCTTCGACGATGTGAGCTTCTCCTCTGTCCTTTTTCCTGTCTGGACAGTCAACTGCTTTATGCCCATCCTTTCCACATGTGAAACATGTGATGACTCCACCTCGGCCTCTTCCCCTACCTCTGGTACGAGGTAAAGTGTTTGCATCAGCATAACCGCCACCCTGCTCGGTATGTTGTGCTCTCCGTTCATCATATGGTTTCCTCTGTTGTGAGGTTCCACCCCTTTCAACTTTACCCTGAGGTTTCTTGCATTCCTCCTTGGGCTTCTAGTATTTCTCTTGGGCAACTTCTTTGCCTCTCGGTTGAATCCTGCCTCGCCCTCGCTGACATTGCTTACGGCTCAGCTTCTCTTCGGCTTTCAGAGCCATCTGGTAAGCATCCTCAACTGTTCTGATGGTTGTCAGGCTTAATTCATCCTGAATGTCGTATCTCAACCCATTCAGGTATCTGGAAACCTTCTCATCATCGCTCTCCCAATGACCTGCTCAGATATTGAGCTTGTATAATTCTTCGGTGTACTCCTTCACGGTCATCAACTTCTGCCTCAGGTTCTGCATTCGCCTGAACAGTGTGATCTGATAATCCCGCGGGATGAATTTTGCTTTCATCTTCACAATCATCCGATCCCAACTTTTGATCTTTTGTTTACCTATGGAACGTCTATCTGCCTGTAGCTCGTCCCACCACAATGCTGCATGTCCTTTAAACTTAGTGACAACATGCCTTACCTTTTTATCCTCTTCGATATCTTCATAATCGAAGTAGGTGTCAAGAGCTCTTATCCAATCCAGAAGCTCTTCTGCATCCAGGCTTCCTTCATAGACTAGAATGTCCATTTTGGTCTTTGAACTCATCCGGGCGATAGCTTTTATCAATCGCTCATTGGCTGCATCTTCAGCTGCAACTTCTCCTTGTGGTTCAGCCTCAACCTCATTATCGGAATCACTAAGATCCCCTGCACCAGTTGTGCATCTCTGAGCTGTTTCCATCTCCTCGAGTCTCGCTCTGAGATCTCGTATCTGTCTTTCCATCTCTGGATTCCCTGCCAGCCTGCCTCTTCTTCTCACCTCCCTATCTTCTGGGTCAGGTGATTGTCTCTCCCTTCTGGGCGGCATGGCGAATTCTTCTCTTCTTCTCTGCTACAGAAAACAGAGTAATTATCTCGCTCTGATACCACTCTGGCGCAGACGCCACCCAAGGAACGTCCGCGATCTCCAGGACCTTCTCTCCCCTAGGCCCGAAGAGATAAATTACTCTTCCACTTCCTATCGAAAGCTCTCGGCACCCACATGATGCTCTACTTATAATCTCCCTTGAGTGTATCGGGAAATCGGACCTCGCGTAGTAGCGAGTCCTGTACTCGGGTCGAACTAAACTCCGATGCCCGATGAATATTCCCTAAGAGCCTTTTGTTGTACTTATCGGGGATTTCCCCATCGAGAATTCGGTGAACATGCCGACGTATGTCGCTGCTCCCACAAGTCTCCGATCCCCGAACTCCGATGCCACCTGTCCACTGCATTGTCAGCCTAGACCCCACGCTTTCCGTTAAATCGGAAAATCGCGTTTCGGGAATTCACGATTTTTGTGGCACAGTTTCGCAGGACATCCCAAATCTCGAACCCCGATATGCGATGCCACCTGTCAAGACCAACAACTATCACTGTGGGACCTGTCGCAACTCAGAGTTTCGCGAATCCCCCGTGATTCTTTCGACGCCAAGAATTCCGAAGTGCCGAACCCCGACTCTCCGGGATCTCACGCCACGTGTCCCAACAACGATCAACGGTTCCAGTTGCATCGGGAAATCGCTAATCACGATTTCAACAAGCATAAAATTCTTGTCTCTACAAACCCCGATGAGCCGAATCCTTATGGCTCTTGGCTCCTCCTCGATACGCTTAGGTTTAACCTGTGCGCAACTCTTCCGAGATCTGACGACTGGCGGGATTTCACTAATTTCTTCTGTGAATCCTGATCGTCGACTCCTCCTCCTTGAGGATTTCTGGAAAACGACTAAGTCCTTATGGCGAGGCTCATTCTCCAAGTCTGTGTTTGCACCTCCTACTTGAAACCTTTTCTGACCCAACTCCCTGGGTTCCCTTCCATGATATTACAAGGGTTCTATCCCTCTTGAGCTTGTTTCACTCTGACTCCCTTCAGAGGAACGTATGCGCACTCCTTGCGCTCGACGTTCAACAATCTCTTCGAGTGTTGAATCTTTTAGACCCTGCGCACTCACTGCAGCAACAGCCCTTTGGCTCCCTTTGCTCAGACTAACAACTGAGACTTCTCCTTCCTTCAACCTGCACGCTCCTGGCACGGTTGCAACAACCCAAGTCACTTCTAGGCGAATAAGAAAAATTGGTTAACTATATAGCCTTCATCAATGCGCTCCTCGGGGATGAATTCGACTGCACTCTATGCAGGAATCTCCTGGCTCAAGTAGAGAAACAATTGAAACTCATTCTCTCTCAGATTTCAAGTTAAAACCATGAAATCACATGCACAACATATCTAAAGCAAATGCATAACCAGAAACAAACATTCATGAGCACAAACACAATACACAAAGAAACAACACCAGACATGAATTTGAATCAAAGACTCTCCTCTATTAACTCAAATCTGTACACAGGTGTTCTGCACAATTTCTCTTCTTGCTCTTCTCTTCTGAATGCTTCTCAATTTCTTAATTCTGCTAATGCTACAACGATACAAAGGAGGGTGTCTATATCCGTTTTCCCTCACGAACTCTAAAACTGTCTAATCTAGACTTAAACATCTATCTACCTGCATTAAATCTATTAAATGCCTTATCTACCTAAGGATGAGAGCTTAAAGGCTCAAGGTCCATTATAATATACAAAGGCTCTTTCCATAAATGGTTCATTTATACATTGGCACATTATCTTAAATGAAATTTCAAAAAGTTTCGGTTGGCCTTGTCCAGCTGTTCGTTGTCTTTCATGCTGGCTCACTTGTCTTGGGCGATGCTCCTTGATGAGTTGGCGATGCTCCTGCATCACTATTACTGATGCTTCAATTTTCTGTTCTATAGTGCTCCCTGTCTTAGTCTCTTCAGAGACTACTTTATCTCTTTGGGTTAAGCTAGCTCCTATTTTTTGGTATCGATTTGCGGAATTTATGAGTGCAACATTCCTTGCCCCAAAATAGTCGGAAGGAACCTTGGTCGAAATATCTGATTTAGATTTAATGTATCTACCTTTTGGGTCTCTAGGTCTCTTCATGAAAGAAAAAAAAAAGAAAAAGAAAAATAAAAACTATCATTGGGTTTGGGGTAACCTGCTATAGAAGATGTGCACATTCTTACCTCTCATCTTAAAGTTCCCCTGCCACCAAACTAATGCTAAGGTTTAGAAATAATCTAATTCCTAACTATTTCTTACCTTAAGACAACTCCCCGACAACAACGCCAAAAATTATGGGTGGTAAGTAAACTGAGAGTTGTAGCACTATATGTGCCAAGGCAGAAAGGCTAGAGGTAATATAGTCTAACTAAGGAAATGGGATATCTAAGGGATGATCTACTTAAGCAAAGGCTACTAATGATAAAACCCTACAAAGAAACTTAAACTAATTACCCTAAGTAAATTTTGAACAAAGGATCGATGGATAGTCCTAAGAAAGAAAATTAAAAGCCTACTTAAAGAAAAATAACTTAATCATGAAAATAAACAAAATCAAACTATATACCTAATAAGAAATAACAACAACAAGCTACTTTAATTAACCTACTCAAATTCAATAAGCAACTATCCTATTAAAGCAAGTAAACAAGCAAGAAACTACCCTATCAAAGCAAGTAAACAAGCAAGAAACTACCCTATCAAAGCAAGTAAACAAGTAAGAAGTCAACTAACTAACCTATGGTAACTTCTACCGCAAGTAAACTAATCAAAATTACTCAATAAACAACTAATCAAACTAATAAGCAAGTGAACTCTATTCTTAAATTAAACTTCATAACTACTTCTAATTTACGAAATGAAATCTTAATCTACTAAATTCAAAGAATCATTACAATAAAGATAATCAACAACTACTCTTTAATCTACAATAAGAAATTATTCTTTAATCTACCAAAGCAAGAGAACTATTCTCTAACCTACAAAAGGAAAGGAAACTATCCTCTAATCTATAAAAGCAAGAAAACTCAAATGTAGTGTTGATGGTTATGTCTTCGGTGTCTTATGATATCACGATGGAATTTAACAATTAACGATAACTCAAGAGGTATAAACTCAATATTGACTTCGATAACAAAGTGAAAAGTGTGAATTCGACAATCCAATGAGAACTTAGCCATGATAGAAACAACATCAACTACCTTGCATATCTATGTGATTATTCAATCATGCATTAATCATGAACAATAAAAAAAAACACTATTCTATTAAATTCAATTGCATTCTATGCTAATTAATAAAATTCATACTACTTATATTCATAACTGAAAACTAAACTAAATAATCAACTTCGAATTAAAATTGCAACCTAGATCTAGAAAAGGAAATTGCATGGAATAAACTAAACTAATTATATTTTAATGAATTAAATTGCAAATGGAAAATACTCATAAAACATAAATTAAATCCTATTTCTATTTCAGCATATGACAAGAAATTAAATGAGAAAAATAACTAACAATTAAATGAGCAAAGCTAAACAACAATTAGATAAACAAACTGAAAATGAAAGCTAAAATCAACAACTATCCATCCACCGAAACTTGTTGAAGAAACCATAAACTAACAACTTTGTTTTAACTCTGTTTTTAAACTCTATTTCAACATATGAAAAATCTATCTATCATTTAATTATACACAGGGTTAGTAGCTAAGAACCTGCAAGTTCATTTCCTATCAACTAACAAATCATTGCATATTACCACTAGCCTCCATAATAACCTGCAAAATTGAACTACACTAATTAAATTATGAACATCAATTTATACAGTAAATAAACACAATAAAAACTCATGTACAGGAAATAAACAAAATGATGATTACACTACTCAAATTCACAAGAAAACTAACTAAATATTCACTGAGACTACTGGTGGGCCCCCCAACAGGTCGTGACTACTCTTTAAGGATGAATCATGAGCTCAGTTAACACAATTTCAACATTAAAATAAAAAACACAGTTTTACACAGTTTTGACAAAATATGTCTAGAATTGGCAAAACAGATCTTAACTATTCTTCTGATCTCCCAACTATATTTCTAACCACTGATGTGGTATTTATAATGTTTACAAGCTGAGAGGTCGACCACTGGAAGGGTTGACCTCCTCTAAAAACAGAAAATCACATTCAATGTGTCTTAACCGCCGATGACTTCTAGAAACAAGGCGAGCCAATAATCGCCTAGCATAACAACCCAATCTGAGTTCTTAGAATCTCAATAGCTGGAGGCCAGGAGCAAAAAGAAAACCCATGTCTCTAATTCACCCATCGCTGGTCGTCGATATGAAAACCTCCAAATCGCCCATGGTTTTAGTGCAGGACAGAGTGCCAGATGGAGTACTATACGTAGTGCCGGATGGAGTACCGGATGGAGTGCCAAATGAAAAAATGACCTATGAGTTTTCCCTATGACACACAGAGCATGAATTAGTTTTCTGAAATCATTAAAACATGTTGAATTATACTCAAAACCATCATAAAACATGAGTCATACATACTTGGTATGAACCATGACGATTTAACACAAAAACTTTTCAAAACTCTTCAAAACAGGAAAATCCACATACACAATTGGCCAAAAAGGATCTAATTATCGTTATTAAATTAACCATATCAAGGGCCCAACATTACCCCCACACCTAAGATTTTGTAGGTCCCACAGCAAACAAAAAGGAATGGCCCCTCATAACTAAGCTTACTGAGGAGGATCAACTTTAGAAGCTTCTCCTTCTTGTGGTGAAGATTTTGTCTTATGCCTCTTATGTTTCTTTGATATTTCCCTGAGGTTGCGGTTGGCTTTCGTCATCTCGTCAACCAACCTTTGAAGGGAATTCACCTTTGCTTGGAGGACTGGATTATCATGGTGAATATGCATGTTCATAGTCTTCCTATCTTCTAATTGTTGCAGTAGTTGAAAATTCTCTTGTTGTAATTTCTCCATGGTTGGATCAAGATCAGATATCTTAGAGGAGGGCTTAGATCCTTTGAAATATGTATAATGTCTATCGATCTTATGATCTGGGGTAGGCATCTATGAGGTAGGAGTAATAGGGGGTTGATGAGGAGAATTAG
The DNA here is from genome assembly GCA_009831015.1 of Picea engelmannii. Lineage (NCBI taxonomy): Eukaryota > Viridiplantae > Streptophyta > Pinopsida > Pinales > Pinaceae > Picea > Picea engelmannii. The sequence goes on along the minus strand of ML776836.1, from coordinate 242,675 downwards.
GTTCAGATTTTTTCTTTCTTTGAGGTTTCAATTCAACTATGGACACTTCCCTAAGTCTTTTGTGAGGACTCTCGAGACTGGAGGACACTTGGATAGTGTCTGAAGTAGTCAGGGGTTTTGCATACGTTTTTCCTCTTGTGCTTCGAGTACTCTTTCGAAAGGGTCCTCTATTAAATTGATTAGCTCCTCTCATATTTGTGGGAACTGTAGGAAAGTCTTGTTGAATTACTTATTGTAGCTTCTTGGGTGTAGGATCAAGAGATATTGAAGGCATATGGAGATTAACAATAAGATTCTTGGTCTTTTTTCCCAATGAGGATGCAAGGATATCAACAAGCTTCGTGGATTTTTGTTCTAGTAAAGAAATGGCTTGTGCAGGAGGGTTTGGAGTTCTTGTAGAGTGGGGTTTGGATGAAGAAATAGTCCTTAGATCCAATGTCTTTCTTCTATTCTTGATTGTCAAGTGAGGATTTGCAAATTGATAAATGAATTCATCCCAAGTTTTCCCCTGTTTTTCTAATTCAGCTAAAACAAGTAGTTTGATCAGGCCATGGTGAAAGAGGTTGTTGTGGGGATTGGTTACATTCTTCCTCACTTGAGAGGATATATTCTCCAATCTCTTTAAAAAGTAGAAGGGAAAATTCAATGTTTTGTTCAACTGAAAGTGGGCTAACAATCGAAAGTGACAGGCTTTAAAGGTGGAATATCTACCTTCACATGTGATCAACCTGGTGATGACTATGAGAGGGTTGATTATCGAATCTTTTATCCACTCCTTGGAGTATCCTTTAGCTCCCGAGATGTTCTGAAATTCTAGTTTTAAAAACCCTGTTATAGCTTGATCACAACAACTAGTGGTTTTTAAACCATCTATCTCCCACTCTTGGAAGCTTTGTGGCTATGGATATGGATTCCTCTAATACTACAAAGGTGAGAGACCCCACATGTTTTGTCTTCCCATCAAAACCAAGGGAACCTTGCATTGAGATGCCATTGTCGTGGCCCTGCAAATGAGGCAAAAACAACCCCCAGCCTACGTGCAAAAATATTTCCCTGCACTGTGCAAACTCAAGGGTGGCGAAGAGGTCTGCGTAGGAAGAGGGCTCATACATTTTGGGCATTGTGACAGTTTGGAAATAATGGACAGAGGGAGTAATTCAGAGAAAGGGTGCAATCAGGCCAAGGAAGGGCATAATTGTGCAGAGGCTGAGTGCAATTGGACAGAATGAAATGAACAGAGGCTGAGCGTGTTTAAAAACAGGGGCGAACAGATATGAGTAGAGGCAAATTTGAATGAGTAGAGGTGAGTGTGAGGAATAATGGGATAACCCAATTTTGTTTTTGAGTGCGCCTAGGGTGGAATTGGTTGCACACATGTACGCTCGATTTTCCATGTGTGAGAGAATTCGAATTTGAAGGCATTTTGGGGGGAAATCATAATGATACAAAGTTATATCAATGTCCAAGTCTTTTGACTTGGACATTTGATCATTAAAATGTCTAAGTTTTTCATCATTCAATCTTGATTGCTATGAACTAATTCAATTTAATGCCATTAATTCCTGGTTACCTGAAATTGTGGACAGTTACTGGTGTATCTTTTCATATGGCACTTCATTCGTCACCTCATACGAAACTTAATACGACACCTCATACGACACTTCATACGACACTCTATATGGAACCTCTGCGCTAAATGCATTTTTAGCTCCTGTAATGGATAACTTGCAATCTTCCAATAATTTTGGCATTCACAGTGATTAGGAGCAGAGGTAGAGTGTTCCATTATTATTGATTTTTCTACCATGCTTAATCAATCCACTTGCATAAGGCATGTAATTTCAATTCTTACAATGAACAACCTGTAACGAAAATAAACCAATAAAGTGGTATGTTAAGGATATGTACAACAATTTATAACACACAAGAAATTAGCATTTCAAAGAAATAAAATGACTGCTGATATAATAACCTGTATCATAATACACAATTTTTTTACAAAGGTTTACTTCTCTGGGCAATGTTATCATTTGTCAACTCATGAACCCCTCCCCCACACCTAAGTATTGTGACACCTCATAATCAAAATTATAGGAAACTAGTTAGTTCTCCCAATAGTCGAAGATTTACAACTTGTTAAGTGTAGAGAAAAATTTCATAGATTGGTCTAACGGGATGGTTGAAAGATGGCCCCACCTATAGGATAAGAGATCCTATATATAGATAAGAAGAGGTAGGCAAGAGAGTTTCAAGATAATCTCAAAGTTAGTTCCCAATGGAAAATTTATGGAGTTCATTAGCCTTAACTTAACCATACATACTTCATGTCATCTTTGTCTACAAGTAATGTCATACATTAGGACAAGTTTAAATTTATTATTTATTTTTGTCAGATTACCATCCTCGCTAGGTAGAATGCCTCGTTGCCAGCAATCTTGTTCAGTACTTCGACGGGTTTACCTAGTCATACCACAGGCCGGTACCTGCTGCCAGTAGACCTGTTCAGTATCCTGATGGGTTAGCCTCTTACACCCTCAGAGATTGGCCCTCCATCTTTTAATATTTTAGTATAAGATTTCATTGTGCAATAAGATGGGGGGACAGCTCTGAAAACAACTTTTTATTTCTCTTTTTTTCAATTGGGATGGTATTTATGTTAGAGGATGATTTTCCGTTATATTCCTTAGTGATTTTCTTGATGTAAGGGGTACTTAAGAGGACGTGGTCTATCTAAAGATATGATATAATCAAGCTATTTATTGTGTAGTGGATGGTACCATTGAGAAAGAACATAAAGGTATCTCTAGGATCGACTTACTTTCTTCCTTTGTAGTTTATTGTGATGTTTCCATGACTAACCACTAATCAGACCTCCTTGTTACTTTTTAATAAAGATAATTAAATCACTTACTCAAGTTTCTTGGGAAAACTGTACATGAGACCTCTAAGCTTGATGGTTATGATATCACTTCCTTATATAGTGGTGAAGATTTTCTTGAGTAACTGCTTTTTAAAATGCCTTAAGAAAAGATGAAAATCTTTGCAAAATTATGGCTAATTACAACAAGTCAATATTCATTTGATTCTTAGCAGACAACAAGGTTCAAATATAGAAATATTTTGAAGAAAAATCCTTCTTTTATATTTCCTTGAAACTATCTACTCCTGGTGAAATAAATACCTATAGAAATCTCTAGAATTGCTTATTAACAAAATTTAAAAATGATTTATATATGTACAATAGAAAATGTAGAAAACATTCAAGAACAAGGGGGGACTTCCCCATCTACTAAGGCCAATGCCTTGTCAGTTGACATGACCTGTAGAAAGTCTTCTTTGGAAATGGGCTTATGATAAAATTTGAGTCGGTGTCCATTTACTACAAATGAGACCTGTCCATCATCAATTGTTTTGATTTTCACAGCACCATTGTCATATACAGTGAGTACCTCGTAAGGACCCAACCACCAGGTTGTGAGTTTTCCTTTGAAGGTTTTAAATCAAGAATCAAACAACAAATCCCAATCACCAAGTTGGAAGTGTTTCTTCTTAATAAAGTTGTCATGCCACTTGCTCCTCTAGTTTTGGACTAACATTGTTAGTTGGATGGAATCTTGTGTGATCTCATCCAACTCATTTAATTGTAGGGCTCATTGTTTCTGAGCCTCATTTAAGTTTAATCCCAATTTTGTGGCAATGCAGAAGGTCCTCACTTGGAATTATATTGGTAGAAGTACTTGTTTCCCATATAGTAGCTCATAAGGGGTATGCCCGGTGGTGTTTCTCCAGGTGGTCTGATATGCCCACAAAGATTCTGGAAGCCTATCAGCCCAATCCCGGTGATGTAATTGAACAATATTGGTTAAGATATCTTCTATAACTTTGTTTGTAGATTCTACCTAAACATTATCTTGTGGGTGGAATGGAGAAGAATTATAGTGTTTAATCCCACATTTGTCTGTTAGCTCTCTCATCAGCTTGGAAGAGAATTTAGTGCCTTGATCTATAACAATTTCATGAGGGAAAATGAAGCAGGTAAAGACGTCTTCAAAAATGAATTCGACAACATATTTTTCTGTAGCCCTAAATAGGGATTTTTCCTCTACCCACTTGGTGACATAATCTAGCAAAACCAGAATATAGTTTTTCTTACGAGACATGGGTGAAATCGGTCCTACAAAGTCAAGAGCCCATTTCTCAAAAGGTTCTATCATAACTTGGGCACACAAGGGAATTTCTTTAGCCGACGTAGGTCTTCCTATCCTTTGGAAACTATCACAACTCCTCACATTCTTGGAAACATCTTTGAAAATTCTAGGCCAATAGTAACCCGAATGTAACACCTTATATGTTGTACGTTTGTCAGCAAAATGGCCACCACATGGTCCATCATGACGAATTTGTATTATTTATGGTATCTTGTCCTCTTGGACACATCTATGAATAATCAAATCAGAACCTGTACGAAAAAGGTCATGGCCAACCCAAGAGTAATTAGCACTTTGTGTAATAATTTTACGCTTTTCATGAGGTGACAAATGAAATGGTAACTTCCTAGTATCTAGATAGTTTTCCATATCTGTAAAGCACAGGGTATTTACAGAGAGGGGAAAAAGGTGCTCATCTGGGAAACTATCATCTACAGGAATATCATCATCCTCATTTTTTATACGTGAAAGAAAATGAGCTACCAAATTCTCCTTTCCAGGTCAGTCAAGAATGAAGATATTAAACTCTTGCAATAGCAGGTGCCACCTAGGCACTCGACCATTATTTATGGGTTTATTCATGTGAAATGTAATGGAAGAATGATCTGTATGTACAAATACTTCCTAACCTCTAATGTAGTGACAAAAATTATTGATAGCATGAACTACTGCCAAGAATTCCTTCTCGGTAATTGTGTATTTTAGCCTGGTAGGGGACAAGTTCTTTCTCAAAAAATAAATGGCATAGGACTGTTGGTATTCTTTCTTCCCTAATACCCTACTATTTCATTGTCAGAGGAATCAATGGATATATGAAATGGGAGAGCCCAATTGGTCCCTGTAAGAACTGGTGCCACAAACAACTTAGCTTTCAGGGTTTCAAAGGTAGTTTGACACTTCTCAATCCAAAAAAAATAAACATCTTTTATTAACAATCCAAACATGGGTGCAACAATCTTTGTGAAATTTTCAATGAACCACCGGTAGTATCCGACATGTCCAAGAAATATTCTCACCTTTTTCTAAGTCTTGGGGAGTGGAAGTATGACAATGACCTCAATCTTTGCGGGATCGACTTTTATCCCTTCAGATGAAAAATGATGTCCTAGAACCAATCCTTCAGTCAACAACATTTTACATTTTTCATGACTTAGAGACAGGTTCATTTCTTAGCATCTGATAAGGACTTTTTCTAAGTTATCTAAGTCTTCCTGGTAAGTATTTCCATATACCATGAATTCATCCATATACACCTCCACACAATCATGAATAATATCAACAAATATCCCTAGTACTGCTCATTGAAATGTAGCAGGAGCATTACACAATACAAATGGTAAAACCCTATAGGCATAGGTGCCCCAAGGACACATAAAGGTTGTCTTGTCTTGATCCTCGGGTGCTATGAGAATTTGATTGTACCTGTTGTACCCATCTAAAAAGGATAAATACTTCTTTCCAGACAGGGTATCCAAAACTTCGTCGATGAAAGGAAGATGAAAGTAATCCTTCATAGTGGTTGTGTTGAGTTCCCGGAAATTAACACAAATACTCCATTTCCCAGTCACTTTCTTTGGGACCACTACAAGTGAGGATACCCACCTACTGTTGTATATGGGATAAATAAATCTGACATTTAATAACTTTTGGATCTCCTCTTTTACTATATCCTTGAGTGTTGGGTTCATCCTTCTCTAGGGTTGCCTAACAGGTGTTACTTCCCCCTGGGTATATATGTGATAGATGAATGTATCAAGGTGTATACCCTTGATGTCAGGGTATTCCCAAGCGAATGCTCCTATTTGTTCTTTAAGGATACTTACTAATTGTTTTTGTTTGTCTGTATCTAGCCCGGAGTTTATATGTAGAACTTTTCCTGGGCTAATCTCGTATGGCATGGTATAAGACATGGAAGACTCATTTATCTCGAAGATGAAAGATGTCAAAGAAAAAATGGATGGGTCCAATTGTTCCTGAAATTATTCCCTAAACATGTCTTCAAATTGGGGAAAAGGTTGTGGAAAATCAACACATGTGATAGTATAAATGAACCGGTTTGGAAAAAATTTCATCGTGTGCTCCTGAAGTTCCCATGCATAGTCACTTGGCAATATGGGTTATTACCAGTCCTCATTCTCGTATGGACATTAAATACACCATAGATTCTCCATGATATGTTGGGCTGGAGGGTATATGGTGAGTTTCTAGATAGAAAGTCCATTTGAGATGGTCATTTCTCCCTCTTTATAGCCAATACATTCATTGGTTGTGGCTAACCAAGGTATTCCAAAGATAACGGGATGGCCTTTGGTAGGATCCTTTCAGTGGTTGACTCGAAATTCTACTGGGTACTCCCATGAGGCTAAAGTAACTATGATATCATCCAAAATTCCTTCAGGTATAACCCTAGTTTTATCTGCTAATTCGAAAATGGTTTGGGTAGGTATAAGAACAGGTTGTATTTGTAATTTCTCCATGGTAGTAGTGGTCATAACATTGATGGTTTCTCCTAGGCCTATGAGATTTTTTCCAATGGAGACCTCAATAATGGTTATGGTCACTACGAGGTTTCCTGGGTTCCCATATTTTTCTACCTTAGGCTGCTATGATATTACTCAGAAAGTTCTCCTATCAAATGTATTGTAGGAGGATCCTTCTGCTTCCTACTTGGATTCTTAATACACAATTCTTTGACTACCTTACTATAGATTGGAATATCCTTAATGACTTGTAGCAAGGGAATCTTGACACAAATATTCTTCAATTCATTCAAGATGTCAAATTTTGGTTGGGTGGTAGGTTTCTCGATTACTAATATTTTTGGATAAGGAGGGGCATTCATAATTTTTGAAGGTTCATTTTGGGGAATCTTGGGTTATTGGTCCTTAGAAATAATAACATCTTCCCACCTAGTGTCATACATGGGTTGTTTGGTGGTTTCTTCTTCCTCTTCTTCCTGGATGACTACTGAAGGTATCTCCCTGTCCATAACTTTTCCCGACCTCATTTGAATGTCCTGTAATGGAACAAGAGTAATAACATATGTTGGGAAGGCATGAATATCAAAATTATGACCAGGTTGAGTGGGCCTATTATTTGGATTGGGCACTAGTTGTGTGAGTAATAATGTTTTTCCCAGGGAGCTTTCATTCTGATATTGTAGTGGTTGTTGTTGTGGAATAGGAGGTAAAGGTGGTGGAACAAAGCCTGACAGAAGTTGTGTAGTGTTTGGTGGAAACTGAGGATATGGATGGTTGGACATAGGGACATGTGTAGCTTGAGGGTTCCCTTGGATATGCCTTCCTCTCCATCCTTGAGGCCAAAGATGTTGGTATTGTGCAAACCAATTTTGCGAACTTGGTTAGTTCCATTGTTGTTGTTATTGATAATAGGGTGGAACTTGAGATTGTGGATCTGGGTATGTGGGCTGGTTCCTAGGTTTCCATAGCCTCCTAGGTGCATAAGAGGATTCCCCAAGATCCCCACTCCTATATATGGCTAACAAACTGGGAAATGATGGACATTTTTCAGTTGAATGGTATTCTGTGCAGAAGCCACAAACTGAAATCTTATCTAATGGGATCTCCCTTGAGGAATCCTTCCTCCTGGATCTTGGAAAATATATGCTCATTGCTTCATTTTCCTCCTCCTCATTGCTTCATTCCCTTGAGGAATTCTTCCTCCTGCATCTTGGGCAATATATGCTCATTGCTTCATTTTCCTCCTCCTGTTTCTTTTTAATCTTTAGGGTGTCCGACTAGGAACCTATTGTGCATAAGATATCTGTCTTGAAGTTCTCTAAAATTTTCCCTATCTCTTCTCTTGTGATACCACCTGAACTAGCTGGTTTCAAGTTTCTATTATAAGGGTCCGGAACATTTTTTCATGTTTTAGCTCTACTCCTTGAGTAATTCTTACACATTTCACATATTTCAGCAAATGGTTTATGAGAGATGTCACCTGATGCAATCAGGTTAAGAATCTTTAGGTATTACTCTAAAATTCCCTTAAGGAAAAGAGCCCTAACTGCATCCTTTGGGAGGTCACGGTATTTCAATTTATGGGAGATGTATGCAAACCATTCCATATAATCCTCGATATTCTCGTATTCTAATTGTTGGATTTTGAAGATGTCATTACGCGAATCCTTGGTCTTGCAATAGTCTTGGTACTTCTTGAGAAATATATCTTTCATGGCTTCCCAGGACCTAATACTACATTCTCCCAACCCCATGAACCATCTTAGTGCAGAGTCCTTGAGGGTGGCAGGAAATAATTTTAGTTTCTAGACATCTTGTAAGTAGTAGTAGTTCCTACACAAGATGTCAAACTCAAATAGGAAGGTATCTAGATATTCACTGCTTTTACCATAAAAGGTGGGCAATGTTGAGAGAGGAATATTTTTCATATTGACATTTGGGGTGGTGTCCAAAATTGGAAACCCGAAGGAAGTTTTGGTTTCGTTTCCAACCTCTTTTTCCTCCATGTGTCTTACATTGTTATGATCCCCCTAATCATACATACTGGTTTGGTTTCCAAAAAGAGAGTACCTATGTGATTTTATCTTTGAAGAAAACAAGGTTTCCCTTTAATGGAAAGGTCTTCCTATTGATTGGATGTCTGGGAATCTACTTGAGCCGATTGAGATTATTGGTGACAAAATTTCTAAGACAATTTGAGAGACAATTTTGTTGGCTGAACTACCAAACAAGTTATTCACCAATTCAGGTTCTATGATGTCTTCAAAGTTAGGATCTCCTGATGGTGTTAAGAAAACAAAGGTTGTATTGTTTGGTTTTGCAGAAGGCTCTAGTGGTCTTGCCTCTTGTTCCACTATTACTGATGCTTCAATTTTTTGTTCTATAGTGCTCTCTGTCTTAGTCTCTTCAGAGACTAATTTATCTCTTTGGGTTGAGCTAGCTCCTATTTTCGGTATCAATTTATGGAGTTTATGAGTGGAACTTTCCTTCCCCCAAAAGGGTTGGAAGGAACCTTGGTCAAAAGATCTGATTTAGATTTAATGTATCTACCTTTTGGGTCTCTAGGTCTGTTCATGAAAGAAAACAAAAAAAAAAAAACAAAAAAAAAACCTACCATGGGGTTTGGGGGAACCTGCTATAGTATATGCACAAGTTCTTAACTCTCGTCTTAAAGTTCCCCTGCCACCAAACTAATTCTAAGGTTTAGAAATTATCTAATTCCTAACTATTTCTTACCTTAAGAAAAATCCACGACAACGATGTAAAAAATGATGGGCATTCTATATGCACTAAAAACACACTAAAAACCCTCAATTAAATTTTCAACCCGAGGTAAGTAAACCTAGATTTGTAGCACTATATGTGCCAAGGAAGAAAGGCTATAGGTAGTATAGTCTAACTAAGGAAATGGGTTATCTAAGGGCTAATCTACTTAAGAAAAGGCTACTAATGATCAAACCCTACAAAGAAACTTAAACTAATTACCCTAAGTAACTTTTGAACAAATGATCGATGGATGGTCCTAAGAAATAAAATGAAAACCCTACTTAAAGAAAACTAACTTAATGATGACAATAAGAAAAAGCAAACTATCTACCTAATAAGCAATAACAACAACAAACTACTTTAATTAACCTACTCAAATTCAATAAGAAACTATCCTATTAAATCAAGTGAAAAAGCAAGCAACTACACTATCAAATCAAGTAAACAAGCAAGCAACTACCCTATCAAAGCAAGTAATGAATCAACTAACTAACCTATGGTAATTTCTACCATAAATAAACTAATCAAAATTACTTAATAAACAACTAATCAAACTAATAAGCAAGTGAACTCTATTCTTAAGTTAAATTTCATAACTACTTCTAATTTACGAAAGGAAATCTTAATCTACTAAATTCAAAGCATCATTACAATAAAGGTAATCAAAAACTACTCTTTAATCTACGATAATAAACTATTCTTTAATCTACCAAAGAAAGATAACTATTTTCTAACCTACAAAAGCAAGGAAACTATCCTCTAATATATAAAACCAAGAAAACTCAAATGTAGTGTTGATGGTTATGTCTTCGGTGTCTTATGATATCATGATGGCATTTAACAATTAACGATAACTCAAGAGGTATAAACTCAATATTGACTTCGATAGCAAAGTGAAAAGTGTGAATTAAACAATCCAATGATAACTTAGCCATGATAGAAGCAACATCAACTACCCTACATATCCATGTTATTATTCAATCATGCATTAATCATCCACAGTATATAAAAAACACTATTCTATTGAATTCAATTGCATTCTATGCTAATTAATAAAATTCACACTACTTATATTCATAACTGAAAACTAAACTAAATAATCAACTTCAAATTAAAATTGCAACCTATATCTAGAAAAGGAAATTGCATGGAATAAACGAAACTAATTCTATTTTAATGAATTAAATTGCAAATGGAAAATACTCATAAAACATAAATTAAATCCTATTTCTATTTCAGCATATAAAAAGAAATTAAATGACCAAAATAAATAACAATTAAATGAGCAAATATAAACAATAATTAGATAAACAAACTAGAAATGAAAGCTAAAATCAACAACTATCCATCCACCGAAACTTGTCAAAGAAATCATAAACTAACTAATATGTTTTAACTTGGTTTTTTAACTCTATTTCGACATATGAACAATATGTCTATCATTTAATTATACAGAGGGTTAGTAGCTAAGAACTTGCAAGTTCATTTCATATCAACTAACAGATCATTGCGTATTACCACTAGCCCCCATAATAACCTGCAAAAAGGAACTATACTAATTAAATTATGAACAACAATTTATACAGTAAATAAACACAATAAAAACTCATGTACAGGAAATAAACAAAATGACGATTACACTACTCAAATTCACAAGCAAACTAACTAAATATTCACCCAGACTATTGGTTCCCCCTCCAGCAGGTCGTGGCTACTCTTCAAGGATGAATCATGAGCTCAGTTAACACAATTTCAACATTAAAATAAAAAACATAGTTTTACACACTTTTGGCAAAATAAGTCTGGAATTGGAAAAACAAAGATTAACTATTCTTCTGATCTCCTAACTATATGTCTGACCGCTGATGTGGTATTTATAATTTTTACAAGTTGAGAGGTCGAACACTAGAAGGGTTGACCTCCTCTAAAAACAACAAATCGCATTCAATTCGTCTTAACTGCGAGTGACTTCTAGAAATAAGGCAAGCCAATAATCACCCAACATAACAACCCAATCTGAGTTGTTAGAAGCATAGTAGCTGGAGGCCACGAGCAAAAAGGAAACCCATTCTCTAATTCGCCCATTGTTGGTCATCGATATCCACCAAATCGCCCATGGTTTTAGTGCAGGATGGAGTGTCGAACGAAGTGCCAGATGGAGTATGAGACAGAGTGCTAGATGGAGTACCGGACGGAGTGCCAGATGAAAAAATGACCTGCAATTTTTCCCTGTGAAACACAGAATGCGAATTAATTTCCTGAAATCATTAAAACATGCTAAATTATACTCAAAACCATCATAAAACATTAATCATACATACCTGGTATGAACCAGGGAGATTTAACGCAAAAACTCTTCAAAAACTTTCAAAACAAAAAAATGCACATACACATTTGGCCAAAAAGGATCTAATTATCGTTATTAAATTAACCATATCATGGGCCCAACAATTTCATCATTTCTGCAATATCATTGATCATCTAAGTCCTCATCCAAGTCTACATCTGAATCATCTTGTTCAAAATAGACATTGAAAGGATTGACCATATCAACATCCTCATCATTAAATAATTTTCAATAAGATCATCGTCAATATGATTTTCGAGAACATTTTCATCTACATCTAGCTCAACTTCTTCAAATTCTTCATCTGATAGTACATCTACCTCATGCTCCTCTGCATCTTCTTCTTCTTCAATATCATCTTCTTCTGGTACATTATACTTTACATTCATTCCTCTTGGATCATATAGAATAATGTATGACCAACCTACTTTACCTGGACCCTATGAATAAAATACCTACTCACATTGGCATGGAAGAGCATAGGTTTATGTACCTAGCTCAAAAAACCTTGTATTAACCATGGTAAATCCATTAACATGCTCAATAACAGTTCTTTCAGGATCATGTTCATTCATTTGTAACCTATTCCATTTGAACTTGAAAAGAACTAACTTCAAGGAGTTAAAGTCACACTTGATTGTTTCATTCAAATACCCATAATACATATTTTCAGATATTATTGGATGCTTGTCACTTCTAGAGGAAACATTAGTGACCTGAAATACTGTAGTTATCCCAGAATCATAGGTTTTTTTCTTATCATCCAAGTTTTTGATGAAACATTTATGGCCATTGTACCACATAGCCTTGTGGTGTTTCAATTAAATTAGCAAAATAAATTATGAAGGTTCCTAAATTAGCAACAAAAATTAATTATATTCCAACTTCCACCATAAGGCTATGTGGAATATTGTGGAATAAAACCACATAGATTATATTGGAATATAATAGATTGATCCATCAAGACATGCTCTTTTCTAATGAAATCCTTTAATGACTTCAAGGTCCTCTCCACTATCCACATTGACCTAGTTTTTACAGGTCCACCCATTTCAATCTCCTCAACTTAGTGTATGAGGTAGTTTTCTTGTGCATTGAAAAATGTCGAAGGTAGATACTATTACATTTCACACATTAGCCGAGGAATTTCTCTCCTCCAATATTTCATATCTTCTTTATGGATTTCTTTATATGACAACCACCTACAGATGATATAACAAATAAGATCATAGGGTTTCAACAACAATGTTGTATACTCATTGAAAGTAAAAAAAATGTCGACAAGTTGAGCAACAATGATTTTTCATATAAATCATTAATGTTTACCTCATGTATTTTCCAAGATTATATATAACCTATTTTACATTGTTGTCAAAGATGTCAGGTAGATATAGAGGTAGAACATACTGTAACACCAAAGGGATCATTAATTTTTAGGAAAAGAAAACCATATTGTAACACTAGAAAAATGTATATTTACCAATATATAAATCTACGTCCAAAATACTTAGCTTAATGAAGGCATGTCGATCATCAGTTTTCACCCCACCTAATTCACCTTTCTTCATTAAGATATTATTTATGTTTGAAGAAAATCTTGTGGGAAATTTAATCTTCTGAATGACCTCTTTTACAACATTTCTTTCATTCTCTGTAAATAACTATGGAAGACTATTTCGGTCCACTCCATTTCTATTTGAATAAATCATAGTTTTCAGTGGATGATTGGCTTCCTAAATATTAGTACAAATTTTGACATTGGTTTCTTTGTCACTCCCATCTACAATTCTCCACAATGTTTATGTTACATTCTTCCCGATATGCATTGTATCAAACAAATGAGTTATTTGTAGGTGCTCATAGTAGGGAACCAATTGAATTGTACAGGGTAACTTTTCATTCCTCGTGGAATCCCATTAATTCCTTGAAGACATTTATGAAATACAATTAATGAGATTACAACAATAATTGCTAGATACAATAAATAGAATTTGATAGAAATTAAAATAGTAAGACATGAATATATATGCAGACACATAGACTAAATGCTTACCTTTATGATTTAATCTATTATATTCCAATTTCCATATGTGAGGTATCATTATTCGTGGTTTTATTCCAGTCTCTCCTTTCAAATTAAAAATGTGTTTTCCTGCAGTTCGATACCTATGGTTCTTATGGCGAAAGTTCCTATACTCATAAAATACCTCCTCTCCTATACTTCTTTAATAATGTGATTTCATCCTAGGACCACAAATTAGACGTGCAAATTTACCCTTTTTTTCAAGACCTACAAGATTATATGGATTAATGTCAGTATTATTTATATAACGAGGAATTGATATTTAATAAGAATGCATCATTTTTTCATAAAATTATATATACTATAAAAGTACATCAATATGTTACATACCACAAAAATTTGTTATCCCTGGGGCATCATGAATTGTCCATGTAAGTATTCCATGGAATTGAAATTTTATTTTCCCTATTGGTTTAGAAATGTCCTACATAGTGATTCCAACCCATAACTTTATTAGCTCGTTGAAAAGAGGATCAATATATACATTCATATATTTCACTTGGTACTTACCTAATTGGGTGAAAGTACACATAATTACTACCTTGTATATGTATATAAGTAATTATGAAACGAATAAGAAAAATGAAATAAAATGTTCAAACCAATTTTGTAAACAAATACCTAGAACAATCATTGCCAACATTGTGTGCTCCCTTTTTATTGGCATCAAAGGAAGGCTATTGTTTATAAAAAAAATAGGCCACTGAGTAAAAAGACCTGAGATCACCAAATGGATTGACACCGTCAACTGTTAATGAAATCCTAACATTATGAGGTTCTTCTTGAAATTTTTTCCATCTTTCTTCGATGTTTCTAAATGCAGAACCATCTGCATGAATTCAAAGAACACCATCTTCACTTATGTGTCATGCATGGTAATCCATAAAATATGAAATTTTTTGGAACCTAAAAAAATGTTGCAAATGTGGAATTGTCAAAATGTGATGAAGAACCTTGTGAGGCACCTTTTTTGTTACTTGATCGGTTCAATATCTATTGATTTTACATTGCGGGAATTTTGTTTCTAATGCATATTTTCCATATATAATAAGAGCATTCGGGCATGCATCAATAACCTGATACTCCATTCCAATATCTTTCATAATGGCACACATCTCTCGATATGTGTGAGGTAAATGATTTGACAGTGATAATAAAAATTCACCTAACAATCTACAATATAAAAAAAACTATTTAATGTAAATAATAGTAATAAAAATATTGCATCCTTAATTTACACATTAATTGACACTTAAAATAGATAAAAATAAATTCAACCTTTATGTATAACATGCGACGAATTATATTATGTACCTTAGGATATGTATGAGACAAGTGTTTGAAAAAACATTCAATACCTTCAAGTTCACCAAAAACATTATATTAGAGAGAATATTTGTTCTTGAGCCTTCATAAGGTTTTTTTCTTCCTTCTCAAGCAGAGCTACATCATAAACAACATCATCGTTTTCCTCATCGATAAAAGAAAATATGTCTTGGATCAATCTATTTGTCCCATAATCTGGCTCAACAATATTATTGGTGTCATCTTCTTCCATAGGATTGACGTGATCTTCAATATTTATACCGTCTTCCACATATTGTACAATAGTATTTATACTATTACTTGGCATATATTTATCTGGCGAAAAACACCTCTGAGGATTTATTCTTACAATTACAAACAATCATTAACATTAGTGTATATAAAAAAAATTAAAACAAAATAAAATTCTATGAATATAATCAATACAAAGAAATATATAATGAATGACTTACCATGGTGTTGGGCTCTAAATATGTCCTAAAAACAACCTTAGTCTGACATTAATTTTATCAACCGAGGATTCGTATTTTCCTTCAATTATGTCAGCAAAGTCTATGCAGATAGTCGTAGAGGTTTAAATCGTGTAGATAGTTCAACTACAACAAATGTGAGTCTATCTAAATTACTGCAATAATCAATTTCTTCACACATTGACTACAAAATCTGAAACTAATAACTCAATCAACAGAAATATATTCTGAACAATAACATACCATGAATCAAAGAATCAATCAATTTACTGAATTCATTCATCTATCTAATAAATGACAATTTAGTCTATGAAAACACTTAATTAATCAATCTCTCAATGATTAATTAATCTATTGGAAAGGAACAACGATCTACTGAATATTTAAGAAGGAACAACAAATGCGAAATGAACAACAAATGTGAATTTAAATGAAAGGAATTCACAAGCAATAAATTGACAGCAAATGGAAATGGAACAACAATTGATAATCTCCAAGTGGAATATCTACTCTCTGCAAATGGAACAACATAACCAATTCATAAAATAATCAACACATTAATGAGTTTATCTTAACTGTTGAAGGGAAATTCAAATCACAAAACTATAACATAATTGATAAGATTACAAATGAGACCGTAGCTCTTGTCTACTGCACCCACAGTCTTTAGAAGATACTGCTACAAGAAACTCAGTATGCAAAAATGATCAAACTGCTTGAAGCTTCCATTAATTCCATAATTGATAAGTCATTTACAATGGGATTGTTGTACAAAGTGTCAACAATTAAGAGATCTGAATTATGGTTATCTCTGTATCATTCTTATTCCTTATATATTACAATGAGATAAGTAAATTAATCTATCCCGAGGATCGAGAAATCCTCAGGATTTCTTTTACTATTTATGAAGATTGAAAGATAAAAATTCAATCTTCTTTTGAGCTATTTTGTGCCTAATTTCTTCGATCTTCAATGACCTGCACATCTTCATGATCTTCTTAATTATCTTTAGTTAACAACAATTGTCCATTTTTGCATAAAATCAAAACAATTCAAACCAATTTCAAAAAATATCTAATATCCTTTAATATTATTTCCTAAGATCTTTTTAACCATTTTCTTTCCTAATTAATTCAAATTAATAGAAAAGTCAACAAAGAGTAT
The DNA here is from genome assembly GCA_009831015.1 of Picea engelmannii. Taxonomy (NCBI): domain Eukaryota; kingdom Viridiplantae; phylum Streptophyta; class Pinopsida; order Pinales; family Pinaceae; genus Picea; species Picea engelmannii. The sequence goes on along the minus strand of ML776836.1, from coordinate 225,831 downwards.
ATCACAAACCAAAGTAACAAGGAGAATATTTATACATTTTTCTCAACCCAACATACCCCCCAACTTACCTTTTTGCATGTCCTCATGCAACAAGAGAGTTTATATGCAAAGCAATGATACTGAAGGGTGGAGAGGTCTCTTCTCTAGGTCTCTAGAACCCATGCTTACCTTTAAGCTCTTCAAAATCAACATCTTCCCTTTTCTTACAAATTTCATAAACACTTTGATAACCTTTTGGAGGATACCAAATAATGGGGGACTGGACCTACATCCAATATAGGAATGCCCTTATTCCATGATCATTTTGGCATACCTCTCTAACCTGAGAGTGGTTGCTTGAAAAATCCTAAAACCAAAAGGTTCATTGTTCTTGACTTCATTTGAAGAGACACTCCATCTTAATTTGGCAGCAGAAAGGGCTTCTTCTTTAATTTCTCCAAAATACTGCAACCCTGAATGTACAACATGTCTATGGATGGGAGCTAAAGATTCCACAACCTTCTCCCTCTTCATGAATGCTCTATGTTTCATAATGGTATCAAAGGGTTTAGAAGGTTCCCCTCTGACCCATAGGTCTAGCCGATTCTCTCTTTTCATGAAGACCTTATGTGCTTTGGCCCACCTAAGTTGATTTTTGGCAAAATACAAAAAGGCCTGAAACTTGATATCCGTAGTGAATGGATTGGGGTTCTCATCTCTGTTTTCTTCTAGAATGAAATTGTGAAGTTATAGTTCACACAAAAAGTATTGTACTACATGCTCTTGTTCTTTAAAAAATGAAACAAAATTAGAGACAATGCTAAACTCAAAAGGTGTGCCTTCCCTAATGGATTTTACTTTTAATAAAAAATAATGTTCTAATAGAAATAGGGAATAATTAGTAGCAGTGGCCCTGCAATCTAATATATCAGAATAAATGGAGAATTTTTATTTTATTTTATCCAAAGCTCCATGAAGCTGACCCTGCACCTTATTTAACTTTTCTTTAGCTCTGCTGAGCTCAACGAAGGTTTCATTCTCAGTTGTTGACATGGCTCGGAGTTTTCTGACAACTTTATGATGTTCTATCACTGTTAGCATTTCATTTCGACATTGGGTTAGGGTTTTTTGGGATTGTTCCTATTCTTCTTCCAACCTTCTAATAGTGGCATCCTGTTCAGGGGAATGAAATACTTCTTCAGTATGAAAAATTGTTTCTATTGTTGCTGGAGCATCTGTCTAAGTTTCTATTTCAACTGATTCCAAAGGAGCATAAAAATATGTTTGTGTTTCAACAAAATTAGTGTGAATTTCCCTTATGGGAAGTGGATTTCTTCCCTGTACTCTAGCCCTCTTAGATTTCTTCTTCTTATGGGATTTTTCAGATTGTTCCAGCTGCTTATTAAGTTTTCTAATTGTCTCTTTCAATCTACCAATTTTTTTTTTTAATACCTTTATTTTCTTGACCCTCTTCCTCAATGTCTTGTTTTCATGTTCCAGTTTTCTGATTCTGTTATTACCTTTTTCTGTTGTTTCTTTCTGTATAAGGGGAATTTCAAGGTATTCCCCACCTTGATCAACTAGTAATTCATTCTCTGTATCTTATGAAGGCTCTTGTTTCTCTAAATGAATGTTCTCCTCGAATTGAGGTTTTGGTTATTCTATTGCCTCAGGAGAACTGAGGAGATTCACTCATAGGAGAGGATGACATCTCCATCTCAGGAAGATCGAGGACATAGTTTGAAGGAGGAGAGGTTGGATCTTGGGGTTCTTCTGTCTTGTTTATATCTTCAGTGAGTGATATCCCCAAATTTCCCAAAACTTGGGCCATCTCCTCTTCATAACTTCCAAATAAATCATCCTTCTATCCTAAAGGGATTTCATGTGATGTCTCTTATGTTTGTACAGTTTCCTAAGTGTTTTCAGGTTGTGTTGTCTCTTTATCCTTTCTTCTTTTTACAGAGGAGGTTTTAGAAACATAAATTGTTCTTTCTCTTTTCCTCCTTGATGTTCATGATTGCATGCTCTGGGTTTCTGCCAACTGAATAAGGTCTGTTTCCATTTTTGGTTGGGAGGCTGGTATTTCTATTTGGGCATTATCTCCCTCTGTCTGGGCTACCTCAATTCCTTGTGGGGGAACTTCATGGTGGACTTCAGGTTGCTCAATTTGCAGGGGTCTCTCGAGCTCAATTAAGTCCCCCCACGTTATTTGTGTATGATTTAAGGCCCTTTCTACTATCAATTTTACTAACCTGTGATGATTGATTACATTAGTAGGGCCTTTGGCTTTTTGGGTTCTTCCAACGACTTCATGCAACATGCTATTAAAAAAGAATGGTAGATTTATCACTAACCGTTGTTTTAATACTGCCAACAGCTTGAGGTGGAGAGGTCTCACCGCATCGTATCTTCTGTCGCATGTGATATATATCTACACCACACCTTCTATCTCCCTCTAGGGTTCACTAAGAGCATTGGGGTTGAGGCCTTTTCTTTTCTTGTCGAATTCCTCCTCTGGTTCTACGAAGGATTCCACAGCTTTCTTGAGTGTTTTGTATTTACTAGTCCACTATGTTCCTTTGTTTGTAAGGATTGTTACCTCGGCTATAATGGAATCAATAACTAGTATCTGTATGCCCCGAATTACTGAGACTCCCCCCTGTAGATTTTGGAAGAATGCTAGTGCAACATTTATATCGAATCCCTGCAGTTTGATAAGTATTGTGTCCACCCTAGATGGTGTAGAATTTCTCTTGCTTGATCAGTAAATTGCAACAATGTAGGCTCACAGTAAATGATTTGTCCACCCATATCTTATGTAAACAAGTCAGCACAACTATCATTCCCAACTGCAAAACTAGTTAGAACAACCTTTGAAAGAAAATTACTAGAAATGGTAAAATTAGTTATAGCAATATTTGCCTCATCCTATGAAATCTTTCACATAAGGCCTTTTTCCATTTCCCTATGGACGAGGTAGGCCTTTTATCTTGTCTTTATAGCATATTTGTTTATATAGCATACTTGATAAGAGAGTTGATTTCTACAGTCATTTCCGTCTGTTGTGGTTTACCCTAGCCATGGAGATATTTTCCTCATAATAGAATTGGCGACCATACTAGGGATTGAATCTTCTTTTTTAGGGTTTGGAGTACTTTTCTCCTTATATTTATCTCATTCCTATTGTGTTTCTTGTCGTATCATTGCTTGACATCCTCTCTTCACTTTGGGTCTAAGTTTTTCAGCCTTCTCCCTTGCCTGGCCTTGTTTTGAAACATATACGCGTTTTTTTTCCTTGATAGTCATGTACATACGTAGGTTTATCCCTCTGCAAGCTGCGTACATACGCTCTGTTTTCCTAAATAGTAGTGTACATCAACTTTCCTTTCTTGTTTGATTGGTCTGGTGGTTGTTGGGTGGGATTTGATGTTTGTTGAGTCTTCTCGGGTCTCTGTAGTGCCTGTTAAGTGCTTGTTAAGTGCTTGTGGGATGACAAGGAACTTGTCTGGGGTTGAATTTTTGGGCAGAGGCTTTCTCATCACCTTTTCATTTTGATTGTCCTTATACATTGGGCTGGGTGTTATTTTCTTTGGTATCCTGCTTGATTTATTTCTTTCTATACAAAGTAGAGTTTATATATCAAGTTGCTTTTCAGTCCATGGATTTTCATTCTTATTATATTGAAAATACAAAAATATTAGGCATTTCGCATTGCTTGGCATTTTGATCTTTTGAGTCCTTGTCATTATCTTAGAGAATATACTGAAAGATTGCATTTTTACTTCAGAATTGCAGAGTTGAAATTGAAAATTGCATTTGTTTTTGGAAGCGTATCATTCATTGAAAGTTAAAGTTAGGACTTTGCATTATGTTCATATTTACTTTTCTTGAAGAGTCATAACATCATGAGTTTCACTACAATACCTTTTTGAGTAATCACGACCACTAAAATTAACGCTATAATTTAAAATTTATTAGTCATGATTTTATTTTCTATGGTACACAAACTAGCTTAGGATTTAGTGCCTTGGAATAGGATTTTGTGAGTAAACTTCTCCAAGGCAATTAAATCAACATATGTTTCTGAGAAAGAGAGTGGAAAAATCCATTGTATAATTGGTAATATCAGGAGGCTCCACTCACTCTAGAGTTAATCACGTGGTCGCGCAAGGTTGGTTGAAGCGATATCCCCCCGATACATTTTTATCGTCAGAGATATTTCTGGGGATCTTGTTAGTTCCCTCACCTCCATGAGAGGCAGTGATTTCAAGGTTTTTTTCTTTGCTACCCTGCCCATATGATGGTCCTAACTTACGAATGCTCGCTTGTGCATCATTTATACAGTGGTTTATTAGTTTCTTGAATTAGGTACCATATAGGTTACTTACAGGGGTTATTCTGTAGGTACCCTGGGTCAGATAAGAGTCAGACAACACACAACCTTTATGGAGGATTACCTCTCTGGGGGGATCTGACCAACTGGTTGTTAATCCCACAAGGGCCCTTATAACTGATTATGTTACCTTCGATCTTTAGCAGGGAATCTCAGGCCCCTCTTGGGTGAGACATACTTTCTTTAGGGAGGGAGGCCACTTTCAACCACTTTACCCTGTTTGTGTGCATATTGGTTGTTTGAATTTTGGTGTGCTCTTTGATTACGAGTTGGAATTAGGATTTATATTTTGTCTTTAGAGTCTTAAGTCATCGTGGAATCAAACCAGCATCCTTGTCATTCTCGTTGCTTGTTACAGTCACCACCAGATTTTGAGTCGTTTCCTTATAAAAGGCATAGATTTATTAGGCATGGTACACACACCTCCATAATAGACTTGTGATTCTACAAGGATGAGTACTAGACCTAGTATTCAGAACACTAGGATCCCTTCGACTCCCACACCCACTATAGTTAATGGCACCCCTTCGACTCTTGCAACCAAAATGGTTGTAGTGCCAGAGGCACCTATCATTACTATGGCTCAGCCTATAGGGAATGCCCAATCTCTTGCCTCGAATCCTTTTGGGTCTCTTGGTCACTCACCGGGCTATAATGTTTAGTCCATCCCTATGGCCTGTAGTCCTTTTTCCTATTGTATGTCAAACTTTAATTCACATTTTTCGAACACCATCCCAACTGTTGGCCCTAATTCTAGCATTGGGCTTGGGGCCACTACACCTCCTTATACTCCATTTTCATTTGGTGGTTCTCAAATCCCTCAAATGACTCCTAATATGGGATGATATTTTTCTTTTAACCCCAGGTTAAATCCTCTTTCTTCTGGGTGGAGCAACCAACCTGGTGGACAAGCTTCTGCTCAAGTTCAGTCATATACCCCTACCTCCTTGGTGTGGATTCTGACCAATATGTTTGGCATGACGAATCCACTTCTATCCTCCAGATTCACACCCAAAGGATGTCAATTTCAAGCTTTGGGAAAGCCCCTACCCAGATCCAATCCGGCTGGGGGAAATGTTTATAACCCCCATCAGAACATTCCTACTGGAATGATGCCCAATCAACCTTTTATGAATCATCCTGAAGGAGGGCCTTTTAATCCCAGACAGGGCCATGGTACTTACCAGAACCTTGGATGGGCTGCAGTTCCTCAAACTCAATCTTTCTTGGAAGCTTGGGGCTAGATGCCGCAACCCCGCCTCCCTTTTCTGGCCACCCTTAATCTACCAGACTTGTCTAAGTTAATGAACAACCCTGTGAGTCATGATCCTACATGGCCCCCCATCCCCACCAATCTTCCTTTGGACATTCTAAAGTTCGAAGGTAAGAATGGTGAGGATCCTGGTGATCACGTTACTACCTTTCACCTATGGTGCTCCTCAAATTCCCTTAATGATGATTCTATTCGGTTAAGATTGTTTCAACGCACCCTCATTGGGGTTACTGTGAAATGGTATATCAAGCTACCTAGGGGGGCATATGGGACCTTTATTCAGATGGTATTGGTCTTCCTTAACCACTTCCAATTGTTGGTTCATTATGATGCTCACCTAGAAATTTTGTCGACTTTACGCCAGGACACCACCACTCATATCTTAGATCACATCTAGGAGTGGCATAGATGGAAGAGGTTCATTAAGACCCCCATAAACCTAGAATTTCTTTTAGAATGGTTCCTTAAGTCTTTGCACCCTCCTATATCAAAGTATGTTTCTACTTCTGGAGTTACCACTGAGGAAGAAGCGATCTTTAAAGCCCAACAAATAGATATGAGATATGCTCAGTCTGGGATGTTATACCACATTCTTCCAAACGCCTCGCGGTCAAATTACGACCCTAGACAAAATCTCGAACCTCATGCCAATGGCATTGTAGGCTACGCCATTGTAAAACCTGCAGACTCGGTGACAAGCCATTTGAAAGAGTTGTCTCTAAACCAGTCTACAGGAGGGCCAACTTCATCTGTGTATTACAACCCCACTCAGTCAGCAGATGTACATTCCGTTCAGTCATTGGCCAACCCAAATGATAACCAACAACCAAGCAGGAATAATAAGAAAGGACGTAATAATCGTAAGGGTGGGAAAAATGGTAACAAACCCAAGGAAAATGGTAATAATGAGAAGATGAATAATAATGTTGGAGAGGGAAAATGAGAAAGATGTAAGGTGAAATTTCCTTGTAGGCTTTGTACATATGACCACCTTACCCATTTATGTCCTAAACTTGCAGAAGCTATGAGGCTGTTATCTCTACCGCCCGTTGTGTTGATGAATCCTTTTCCACATAACTAGCACATGGCCTCAAGCTCCTCAAACGCGAGAAATGCAGTTGATGGGAGTCAAAGCCCATCGTTGCAAGATGGAGACCATTTGTGTATCAATATGGTAGATGCGAAAGTTAATGTAGCCCCTCGATATCGAGATTATATCTCTTCACAAGGTATTCTTGGTCTAGAATCTCCTCCTCCTCCTCCAGAGACGAATTTACAGATTGAAAAACTAGAGCCACTGCCTCGTATTCCAAAAGGAGTAATCAAGCACTATACCCACAATCCAAATGCTAGAGCCACCCAAAACTACTCTATTGTTGAAGAACTAGGTCAAACCCCTTGTGCCATGTCAGCTTTGGAGGTACTCTAGACGTGTCCTTCACAGAGGAATACCTTACTATCTGCGTTAGGAGATCTATAACCCAGTGGATCAAAAGTTATCAAGTTTGACATCATGGATGTGAAGCCTCGCTTGCCTTACCATGTATCTTTCGAAATCCATGTGGAGTACACAAAGTGTACCATCAAACATGCAGTTGTTGATGAAGGTGTTGCCATTTGTGTGATGTCCCTAATCTATTGGAAAGCTCTTAGTTCTCCGAATATTTCTAATTCATCGAACATGTTGACTAATTTTGATGGTCATTCCTTCTACGCTCACGGTATTCTTCATGCCTTTCCAGTTTAGTTAGGTGGGAAGATGGTAAACATGGAGGTTGAGGTAGTTGATGCACCTCTAGATTATAACTTGTTACTAGGACGCAATTGGACCTATGCTATGGTCATCGTTGTATTGTTCATCTTCTGTACTCTTTATTTTCCTCATGAAGGGAAGATCGTGACGATCAACCAGTTATCCTTTGCATACTCTAGTCCTAATGCATTTGTTGGACCATCGATCCCTGTGATTGACAATTCTAAGCTGAAAACTAAGAACATCGGTGTCAAAATGTATTATTCCCTTATGGGTACTTTCGACTTCGCAACATCGAGTCATCACGTTTATGCCATACCAAGTAGGCATGTTTTGACAGGGAGGTCCATTCCTTTCCACACTTCCTATTTTAGTGATCAGTGGAACCTACCTTCCTTGACTTCGTCTTGTGAAGATCATTCGCATGATGGAATGGACATGCCACTACTGGTAGTGGATATTATGTATCAAGTTGTTATTGACTCTTCCACGGATCCCAATCCTATTACCTCACCGAAGGAAAAGGAAGATCTCATTCTTAGGTCCATGTGGGTCACTTCATTGTCTTGTTCACATGATTGCCTCAATGGGACTTTGCCTTCAGACGAAGCCATCATTGAAGCCATTAATGGTTCCAACAAACCTTGGGATGATATGCATCACCGCTCTTATTTTCTCCTAGAGCTTGAAAGAATCAAACAAGATGACTTTCTATCTACATTGAGTGAGATAGTCAGTCACACTGTAGTTCCACTTCATACGCATGAAATTTATGCTGAAGGAAATATGGTGAGTATTTCTCCCACCGCCACGATCAACATCTCTCATACCCCTAGAAATATTGAAAATGTACATATCGGTGTAGATTTTTTGCCAGAATAAATCTTGATCTACACCAAAATCTTCAAGGAATTCCAAGATGTATTTGCTTTACCATATGAAGAGATGCCAGGAATCGACCCGTGTATTGTTGAACATGAAATTAGAACTTATTTGGATGCTAAACTTGTTCGAAAATGTCTTAGATATGTAAATCCCTAGAAGGCCCATGTTATTAAGGTAGAGGTGGAGAAGCTACTTAATGTTGGCTTCATCTACCTAGTTCCCTTGACTGAAAGGGTATCCAATCTCATTCCTGTGAATAAGAAGCAAGGATCTATCTTTGTATGTATGGACTTTCATGACCTGAACAAGGCTTTTCCTAAAGACAACTTCCCAACACCTTTCATTGATTAGATTCTTGATGAGTTTGCGGGAAGCGAAGTATTTTCCTTTATGGATGGATTTTCAGGGTATGACCAAATTAAATTAAACCAGAGGATCAACACAAGATGACATTTATTTTTCCTTGGGGTACTTTCGCATACTAGAAAATGCCTTTTGACATTAAAAACATCGGAGAAACCTTCCAACATGCCATGACCTTCACTTTTCATGATCTTAATCATATAGTCAAAGCTTACCTTGGCGATCTTGCTGCTCACTCTTGTAAGAGAGATGATCACATTATGCACCTTCGACTTGTTTTTGAAATATGTCATTACTATAGAATCCGGTTGAACCCTCATAACTACATCTTTTACGTTAGTTCTGGCCATCTTTTGGGATTTCTAGTTTCTGAGACCAAGATCATGGTAGATTCATTAAAGTTTGAGGCAATACTTCGATTGCCTCCCCCACGCACTATTAAACAAATTCAAGGTTTACAGGGGAAAGATAACATTTTATGTCGGTTTGTATTAAACTATGCCAATATCACTAAGGGTTTCATACATCTTTTTAAGAAGGACACCCCTTTTATCTGGGATGAGTGAGCCCAGGAGTCCTTCGATGCTTTGAAGAAATCCTTGGTATCGACGCCTCTGCTAAAGTCTCTTGATTACAGTAGGGATTACTTGCTTTATATCTTCATGTCTGAGGAGACAATTGGTATATTTTTGGTTCAGGAGGATGATGATCTCCACAAGGACATCATCTACTATCTTAGTTGAAACCTAGTCGATCCTGAGCTTAATTATTCTCATGTTTAAAAGTTATCTTTGGCTATCATTCATGCAGTCAAACGTTTGCATCATTATATATTACTTTGTAAGACCACTGTGATTGTCGATATCAATCAATTTCAATACTTCCTTACCAGGCGTATCATAGGGGGAAAATATAATAAATGGATTTTTATTTTACAAGAGGTTTATCTCGATTTCGCTTTTGTGAAATCCAAGAAATCACTAGTCTTCGCGGAGTTAATATCCAACTTTCCACTATTAGATGAGGATGTTATCCATGTTGATTCTTTTGCGGATGAACACATTTTATTTTCTCGTCATCTAACCCCTGGTATGGAGATATTGTTCTCTATCTTCAAACTTTGAAGTTCCCTTAGCATCTCTCGCGATATGACTGACAACGCGTAAGGTACCAAGATAAGAATTATACTATCATCAGTGACACTTTGTATCACCAAGGAATAGAAAATATCTTGTGTCATTGTTTAACACATAGAGAGGTTGAGTGAGTCTTGAACGATTGCCATAGTGGGGCTTGTGGTGGTCATCTATCCGGGCTTGCGACAAACCAAAATATTTTGCGAGATGGTTATTTTTGGCCTACTATCTTTAAATATTATATTGAAGCGGTTAAGAAATGTCACCCCTGCTAGGTGTTCAATCAGAAAATGTGCTTGCATCCATCCCCTCTTCGCCCAATCATTACCGTTGGTCCCTTCACCAAGTGGGGGGTGGACTTCGTGGATTGCAACCCAACTTCGGCTAAGGGGCATCAACACATTATCATGGCCATCGACTACTTTACTAAGTGGGATGATGCCATGGATACAGTTAAATCTGATGGGAATAATGTCGCCTTCTTCGTATTCAATCAAATTATCACCCGATTCGGTATCCCGAGTGATATTGCCACTAATCATGGTAGTCACTTTCAGAACGAAATGATGGAAGAGATAGCATCTAAGATGGGGTTTAGACATGGTCATTCTTCTCCTTATTACCCCTAGGAAAATGGACAAGTAGAGGCCATCAACAAGTCTCTCAAGACCATTTTGCAAAAAAATTGTCAGCCAGAGTAAGTCTGACTGGCACATTATGCTATATCCCGCTCTCTGGGCATATCGAACCTCGATCAATACTGTCAATGGTTTTTCCCCTTTCCAGTTAGTACACAGTGTGGAGTCGATATTACGTATTGAATGCAAAATCTCTTCTCTTAAGTTGGCAGTCGCGCTCCTACTTGACACTTCTGATCTCGAGTGACGCCTTGTACACCTAGAGAGTCTTGATGAGCAATGTCGAGATGCCTCTACGACTATTGAGGTGAACAAAAGGTGTTTCAAGGTCCAATACGATAAGTCTATCTATCCTCGATTGTACATTGAGGATGAATTGGTCCTCTTGTATGATCAAGCCAAAGAAACACTGGGGGCAGGAAAGTTTAAGCCTATGTAGCACAATCCTTATATCATGCGACATGTCTTAGAAAAAGGATCCTATGAGTTAGAAGATTATGAAGGGAATATGTTGGCCGAACCCAGGAATGGGATCTACTTGAAAATATATTACGCTTGAGCCCCAAGCTCGGGAGGAACTCTTTGTATACTAATGTAATTTAGTGTATACATATTTTCCTTTTATTTTCATCTTCGTCTTGCTTATCAAGTTTTCCCTTGGTTGGCATATGTCAACAGAGTCTTCGGTCTACCTAGGATTCACAGACGGAGCCAGTTTTCATAAACGAAACTTGGCTTCTGTCACTTCGGTGGTTTACTCACCCGAGGGTCTACTGGTGTCTTTAGGTGGTGCATTCCTAGGGCCATCCATGAATAATGTGGCCGAATATAGCACCATTATAGAAATTTTGTGTGATGCTATCTCACATGGTATTCTCTCTTTAGATGTTCACCTGGATTCCCAGTTAATAGTATGTCAATTGAATAGCAGTTACCGTGTGTGTGATCCTACTTTACTCCAAATATTCCTACGGGTACGTATTTTAGAACAACAGTTTGATTTTATTACATATTATCTCATTCCTAGGAGTTCTAATCATGTATCTAATTCTTATGCTAATTTAATTTTATATTTTCATTTGTCACATAGCTAAAGAAAATAAAACCATCTCATCAATGTACATATTGTAAATATAAGTAAAGTCAAAGATCCCTTTTTTATATATATTTCAAAAAATATGGTGTTTATAGTACAAAAGTGGGGCTAATACCCTCAATACACATATACAGTTGGTACTACAATATCCACGACATCTACGCCTGTGGCACCGGATGTGTGTCATGGTAACAAACTACGGCATTTGCGAGACGCTGAAATAGTCATAACCAAGCTCTGGGCACACCAACCACTTTCTGCTACATGGATTCCGACAGATCCTCTACCTGAACCATGGGAATCCTATGAGTCAAACGAGACAATTTTCCCTGGACTTTTTGTAGGACTCTCTTGGCTTCTCCTCCCATTGCCTCTTCTCCCTGGTTCCTCCATCGATGTCGAGGAAATCCTTTCGGCCATCACAGACCCACATCTGCATTACACAAGTGTCTAGTTAGTATTTAAGCATCATCCAAAAATATTTTTGTTTCACTATGCAAAAATATGAGAATATTTATACCTTTTTCTCAACCCAACACATGGGGAAAAATTTATGGCCCCCTTCACAATTCCCATATGTAAAACAATGTATTTCAGTTATTTTCCTTATAAGTCTTCTTCTTTTCAAGCCCCTACATTGATTTCAAGGGAAATAACATTTTCCATCAGTACCAACCAGTTCCTCCCATGTAGCCTCTAACCTATTTATCATCCTCTGGCTCTCTTCAGGTGTTGGCATTGGGATTTCCTATATTTACAAAAAATTCACTGAAGCAATATAAGTACATTAATATATGAATTATATATTGTTATGCTACAAAATCATCGAATTATATTGACCCCATATGTACTATATAATTAATCCATTTTTCATTGTAGATTTGTTAAAGGTTTATAATAGTAATCAACAACTAATGAAGAAATCAAAACCATACATTTTTACCACATAAGTTCCAAAGGTGGACTATAAGCAAGAAATAAAATCAAAAAATAAAAGAGAACTACACCAAGATAAATTGTATAGTAATTAAATGGAATTGAGTAGACATGTTCGTACGTATATTTTCTAGGGAGACTTTTGTGTCCCCGAATAAAAAAAGGGTCTAAGGGTTAGGGATCCAATCTAGGTATTTAAAAAAGAGACAAAGTAATATTAAAAAAATTTAAACTTCAAAGTATAAAATCAGAGGTATGTAGATCAAGAATTGGATTTGAGGAAAGTAGCACATAGAAAAAAGACTAATAAATCATGCAACTAACAATGAGAATAAAAATATTTTATAATTGTCGCACCTACAAAAAAATTGTCGAAAACACTAACCTTTGTCCATATTTCAACTAACGTTGACTATGTCAAAGTTGACCAATTCAGTGAAGTCAATGACTGTTAAACTATTTTCAAACAAGTAGCTGGAATCCTCTAGGTTCATCAATAGATCAATGAACTATCCTCTAACTTCATCGAAATATCAATGGATATAGATGTTCATCAGAAGTCCAATGTTCATCGAGGTGCCCCAAAAAAGAAAAGATTAAAATTTTAATATTATGTAATTTGTGACGATATGATTGAATTTATCCTTATCATCAAAAAAATTTGTTGAATTTGGACCCCATATATAATAGTTCCTTACCCAATGGTCCAATATACAAGCGCTCCCTTATAGAGAATGAGGAAGTAAACTATCAAATTCATGAGCTGATCCAAAAGGGACACATTTCACTAAGCTCCTCTCCTTGTGGGATCCCAATTGTGTTGGTTCAGAATAAGGTTCCATATGTTGAGAATATCTATAATAGATATCTTCATAGTTGTATTGGCCACAACCCTTCTCAAGTGCTTGGGGTTCCAACCATTAGCCACCATTCATATAGCTCTTCCTATTATATCTTCACCAAAAAATTCCTCCCACACTTAGACCAAAGCCAGTCGTGCAACCTAATTTGTTGAATGGATCTAGCACCTCCAACAATAGGATAATGCCAGGTACAAGCAGTGACATGAACAAAATCAGGTTCCACACACATTTCAGGTTGGGGATAAGGTGTGGTTTCCCCTGCTAAAAGATAACCTCTCAAGCCCCCATGATAAGTTAATACCACTCTGTTATGGGCCTTACACTATCAAAAAGGTTATGGGTGAAAATTCTTTTGAATTGATTACTTCTCCTCTCCATGGATTGCACCAAGTATTTAATGTGGAGTTTGTATGATCATATTACCAACCTCTATTGGAAACCTCAAAGGTGGATGAGCATTTGGCCCCTAATGAACTCAATCGCAACTTCATTAAGCAAGCTACAGTGGATTGGATCATGTAGACCCAAATGAAAGCCACCCACTAGTCGAACATACAACTCTATCGGGTTGTCAAAGCATGAAAACTACTTCAGAAAGGAAGGTAACTCACTAAGGTTCAGATTCAACAAAAGTTTCCCCATATCCTGAGGGAACTTGACACAATGGAGACCATTCCTTCTTAAGGGGGGGATTCATCCTGTTTCATATCAATGGACATCCATTGATGTTTTCATTAAGAGGGAATGTAATGTAATTCCATATTCATTTGTTTATTACATCCATCATGTAATGATTTCCGAGTGGTCCTATGTACATTCCTATGAAATTTTGCAAACTTAGACCAAGTTATTCTTCAATAGATCAATATCTTGTAAAAGGGGTTCATCGCACATGTATCATGGGAATTGTTCTCCTTTCACTCTCTCATATATAATTGAGGTGAAGGAGGCCCTTTGAGAATTCAATGGAGTGTGATGTAATTCTTATTGCAATTAATTGTAGTCGACATCTCTTCCTCTTTAGAGATAATCTGCCACCATTCTATCTCATTTGTGTTCCATAGTTTTTATTTTTTTTATGCATTGATAGAAGATGGGTTTCACTGTATTTCTATGTTCTCTACTATATTTTTGTTTGTATCTCATTTTGTTCTCAATATAATCTAGACCAGTTAGAGAAAAAAAACAACTAACTAAATTTTCATTTTTACTATCCTCTAATGCTTCACGTGAATTCAAGCACTTGTCCTCTTGATCTCCCTATAAGAAACTCGTCATTTAGTATTGATGAATTGTTGAATTTTTTAGGTCCTCTTCCACAATAGTTATTTTTTTCATTTCAAAAATTTTCAAAACTTCCCAAATCTATTTTTTTTTTAATTTTCATGGCCTCCATGCCTATGACATGGAAATTGGACTAGGTAAATCAATTGATATACCTTAATTTATGGTTTCACCAGTTTAATTGTTCAATTTATCATTTTAATTTGGTTTCTCTTAAAAAAAATTGAAAAAAAATGTCATTAGTGTTGTTGGGCCCTTCGTTTTGTTGGTTAAAAGTTGTGCACAATAGATTGCAGCTTCATTTTGGAGAATGGAAGTTGCACAAGTTGTTGAGAAGTTGGACAATGAAAGAAAGGAAGAAACAAAAAATGGTTAAAGGGACAATGCAACATCAACAACAAGATCAATAAAATAAATAACTCTCAAGTTCTTAACTAGTGAGATCAGATTATATATAGAAGACCAATGCGATTGTAATAGGCTAATGAGTTAATGATACTAAGAATGATAGGCTAATAGTGAAATGTTAAGGAAAGGGTTGTAATTTCATTATTTCATAGCATGTTAGTTCTGAGTTATTACTATTCTTGTTGTAAATATTGATAGTGTGACGAGAGTTACTGATGTAATGGGCCAATACTATAGTATTTGTGGAATAAGAAGATCTGGGTGAGAACTAGACAGACAATGTATCAGATTTTGGTATTCTCAATATAAATAAAGGCCTAAATTTTGAATTTACATCTTGTCTATTCAGTCTTAATGCATGAATGAGTTGTTTTTCTTTATTATATTTATGTATGATGTACCTAAATGTGTCTTTATGAATGGAAACAAAACTCTGTTTCTTTATTTCCCAGTTAGGAATTCCTCAAGATTGTTACAATTTTATTCTATTATATGCAAGATTACAGTGAGACTCGATACCTTATAGGTCTATCTAAGTATTATCCTTACCCTTCCCTCTCTTTCATGTCTTGGTTGCGCTTCGGGTGAGACTTCTTCCCTCCCAGGAAGATGAAAATTCCAACACTCTAGACTACTTCGATACCTTTTGTTGGTAACCTAAGAAGGACCCTAGTCTGAACACTTTTGCGCCAACAAAATGGTTTCATTGTCAGGACCTATGTTGTAAAAGGAAGCATGTGAGGAGAATGCTTCCATGGATCTATAGAGCTGAGATTTGACAATGGTGGGAAAGAAATTGTGACACCTTTATATGGAAGGAAGCAGAGATGTGAGGAAAAAGAGAAAGGAATACGAGATATTTTGTCTTTTACTCATAAAGATAGAGCAACCAGTATGAGATTTCCTGGGTTAAATTTTCGGAAGAACTATTCCATTGGATAGATAGGCTCTAAGAAGCTCCATAATTCCAAGAACATGTCAATAAGACCTGCAATTGGAATATAGAGAAGATCACAACACTTCATCAGCTGGATCACCAGATTACACGAGCAATTTATTTCTAGGCTTGCACAACTCTGGAGGGATACATTGTCGAATTTGCAGCCGAGAATCACCAATATTTTTCACACACGGAAGAAATTTTCAATAAAGGTGCATGCAACATATTGTTGAGGGAAATTCCCATGTGGATCAAAGTATTCTTGATGGAGGAGGGGATGATAAATATTCCCTCAACTAAGATGGAAGCCTAAACAACTACGCTTGGGGTAGGGTTATTTTGGGGTAGGCTCGTGACTTGAGAAGGGGGAAGGGTTCATTGGCAGATGGGGGAAGATCAAGAAACAAATGTAAGAAATGAATGAGCCTTAAGGAGAGTCACCATTGTTGAGAAGTGGTGGTGTGGAAAAGTAAAGAAAGCAATGAAGCAATCTGAGGTGTTGTGGAAAGAACTTGAATCAAGAGGAACAAATGAAGGAAGGAAGGAAGAGTTGAGGAAGGTGAGAAGATAAGAAATATTGTCCATTCTAATATTGCAGCAGAGAGAAGCACATATATAAAGGAGTCCCCAGATGGGTAGATGAGAAGAAGAATGTGGAGAAGCAAGGGAGGACGAAGAAGGTCTATACCTTATGGGATATCAAGAAGATTTAGCCTCGATAGTAGGAGACATTGGGAATCATGTAGATAAGGTTAATCCAAAGGAAGAGAATGAGACCCCACATATCAAAGAAACTTGCCTGAAGTCAGTGGAACTAGCACTGAATCACCCATCCCCCAGGTGTCCTATATACCCGTGGTAAGTTCTACACCGCCTACTTATGCTATTTCTATTCCTTCGCAACCAATTAGTCAGAATCGGTCTATAAGTGTAAACGATGGGAGGATATTAGGACCCCAAGGCATATCGCAACCAGAACCATTAGGTTTTATTCTAATAGGAATAGTGAAACCCACAATGGTTGTACATATGGGAGGATCAATTGTCCGATACCCATAATTCTAGGGTAAATGGGAAAAAGATGTAGAGAAACATTGGTTCTTGTGTGAAGTCATCTAGAGGTCCAGAGGGACTCTCGATACAAATAAGTTAGTGTATTTTCATACTACCTTGAGGGGTCATGCTCTCAAATGGTATATTGAGGCTATTGAACCTGGGTTTCAAGGACAAGAGTTCACCCTTGGCCAAGTTCATTTGGAATTCATCGCTGAATTCAAACTACCTCAATCAGAGCAAAAATCTCTCTTTGAGTTGCAGGAGATTCAACAAAGGGAAGGAGAATATTCTTGGGAGTACAACCAAAAGTTCAAGGATTCTATTGGGAGGCTAGCGCATACAATTCATGAATATCACCAGAGGGAATGGTATATTCAAGGATTACTACCTCTGACAAGAATTCCTTTAACGCAACAATGAATAGCCACATTAACAGAATCCTTGGAGCATTCTATGAAGATTGAAGCCATGGCAGGTTATCTAGGAAATCTAAGAATGACCAAACCCCTGATAAATGCAAATTTTTCACAACTTCAAGGACAAATATCAACACTAACAAAAAATATTCAAGAATTAACCACACAAAGACCATGACGCCCTCAGGTTTGGTGCACATGCTGCTACACAAAAGGGCATATGGTGCCAAATGAATGTTTGTGTATGAGGGGAATGGGACATCTTCAAAACTCGATGGGACCTTTAGGACCTACAGTAGGAGTTGCGCAAGTGTCTGTGAATCCACCATTCCATACACCAGGGCTGTATAATACCTTTCTAGGAGTTCTGACTCCTCAGATAGTAGAGTATTGTGATATTTTTCGGACACAAGGACATGTGTTGAGGTAGTGTATTATTATGTAAAAGTACACAAATATGCCCAATACAATACACTATGAGTTTTGCGCATCTACGAGACATACCACAAATCAATGTAGAGAGTTGGATGCACTTGTTGATAGATTGGACCCGACATCATTTAGAGTAAACAAAATCCCCTAGGGACCTGGAAGAGGATAGGGAGGAGGGGTTGGAGGTGGATTCAGAGGTGGGAGAAATGGAGGCATAGGGATGAGAATATTCTACAACTGAAATGAACAAGTTCATTTGGCTAGATACTTCCCTCACCCAAGACGATCATGGTGCTCACACTACAGGAATAATGGGCACACAACTGAAGATTATCCATAATTTATCGCAAAGTGGGAAGATCAAGTTCCTCAATGCAAAGCTAACCTAAAAATATCAAAATTAAAAAGGGAAATAGAGGGATAGCTACCAAATATTAACATCGTCACTCACAGAGGAGAAAATACTGGGGAAAACAAAGACGACCAACTCAAGATTCAAAAGGCTATTCCCAAATATTACAGGTATGATCCTATGAAACAAAAGTTGTTTTTAAAAAATGAAATAAAGATATTTAAGAGTGTCCCCATTCCAAAAGTAGTATATAATCCTCCTATATTCTCCTATCAACCTAAACCTGTGCAAGCCCCTACCTCACCACCAACACCCAAGAATTATGCAATTCCAGGAAAACACCTTGACCAGTCTCAAAGTGTAATCAACCTGTGGTTTCAATTATTATTTGATATCCTAGGGGACGGCCAACTTACTGAGAAGTTGCACAACACCCTTTACTTGATATTGGGGAGTGAAGGAACCTTATAAGCCATATTAAGGACTAACCTCCCTAAAAGGAATACCCAAAGAATACAAAGAAGAAATGTGTGAACTGGAAACAAATTTAGGTTAGAAGCCTAGATAGATGAGTTTGAAATCAAGGATGTCATGCTATATTTTGGATCAGATGTTAATATCCTACCTAAAAATGACTTGGAAGCTTTGGGAAAAACTCAGTTAGTATATTCCCCCATCCATTTGAGAATGGAAAATCGGTACTGCATCTTTTTCAGTTGGAAGGATGGAAAATGTGGAAATAGATGTTGCGGGAGTTAAGACCACAACTTATTTTGAGGTGATTGAAATCATGGGAGATAAGGATCAATACCCTACTCTACTTGGGATTGATTGGGAATATGACAGTTATGTTATTATTGATTTAGAGAGGGACACCATGACATTTGAAGAAGATGTCATAAAAGTAATTCAACCCTTAAATCCTTATTTGAGGCCTAGATATGTTGAACCAGTAGACCATAATATGGAGTCAGAGCCCCTTTAACAATTGTACACCATCACAACAGGCACAAGACCATATTACATCAATCCTATGATAGACAAATGAGTAAGTTGGAGAAGAATACAATTTGTTGATGAGGATTCATAAGAAATGTTTGACAATTGGCAACAAGGTTCATATGAGTAATTTTCAAGGCGATGCACAACTGTCAGGGAAATAAGATGGATTGGAACTGAGGTCAAAGAACTCCCAAAATGCAATGGTACCTTAGAGGTACATATTTTTATCACCAGCATGGAAGAGAAGATAGCGGAGGAACAAAGGATCTATGTTCTTGAATTAGACTTGCAAGATACCCCCGCTAGATCATGGGCCACCCATAAATCCTCAATTATAGAGTGGGAGGATGTAAATAAAGCCATCCGATGTTGATTCTAGGGGAGGGATCGACTGAAATAAGAAATGGAGATAGGTTTCCAATATGCACAATTGTTCTATGGACGATCTGACCCTTAGATGCATATTGAGCATTGCCTAAAGAAGTGGAGAGTTGCAGAGGTACCCTCTCACCTATGGGTCCAGGTATTTTTCCATTCATTGGGGCCTATTCCAAAGGCCTGGTATATACATGAGGAGACAAGAAGACAAAAAAACTGTTGGAATATCTTACAAGAACATTTCTGCAAGGATTTATCCTTTACAAGTAAGTATCTCGAGCTCAACACTATCCTTCAAAGAATCATGGAAATGTTTTTTACTGACATTTGTAAAAAGAGATCAAGTCTAGTATTATGTGATGACCATGTTCACTTGCTTTAGTATATTCTGAGTCTTGAAATTGATAGGATATATGTACCTTGTTGTAAAGTTGATAGAGACCTAGAAAACCCTGACGATTTAGAAGAGCTTAGAAACTTAGACATTAAAGAAACTGAACGTAGTAGGGAGATTCATGATACCATACCTAATCACACATGTAGGTCATATAATCATCCACTGAAGTTGTGGAAAGTCAATATAGGGAGAGTAGAGAATCCTAAGATAGCTTCTCTAGGAGACTATTGGGATGAGAAGTCTATGAACGAGGTACATACTCTGTTGTGGGAGTATGAGGATTTGTTTCCAAAAAATTTGTCAGAGCTAAAAGGAATAAAAGGAGCCATGGGAGAAATGAAAATAGAGTTGAAACTTGGCTCAAGACTTGTGAAGCACATACCATACAGCCTCAACCCTAGAGTAAAAGAAAAGGTTAAGAGAGAAGTGGACAAGATGTTTGCGGCATGATTTATTTTCCCTATTGAATAAGAAGAATGGATTAGCCCCATATTTATATAGACTAAGAAAGGAAAAAAAGACATTCGGGTCTATGTGGATTACAAGAGTCTGAATCATGCATGTGTGCATGATCCATTTCCCACACCTTTTAGTGACAATGTATTAGATCAAGTTGCGGGAAAAGAATCCTATTCATTTACAGAAGGATTCTTAGGATATCATCAAGTCAGAATCATAGAGGAAGACAATAATAATACTACATTCATAACCAAATGGGGATCATTCACATACAATGTAATGACCTTTGGGTTGAAGAATGCCCCTGCAGTTTTCTCTCGAATTGTGATAGAAAATTTTCAAGAATTCATCCAAAAGTTTGTAGAAGTCTATATGGATGAATGGACGGTGTACAACCTATTAAAATATCATGTCATCCTACTTCATTTAATGTTTGATAGATGTCAGGAAATGCAGATATCTCTAAATATAATAAAGTGTATTTTTTGTGTACTGCATGGCAATCTGCTAGGCCATATTGTATGTAGAGAAGGAGTCTTGGTAGACCCAGCTAAAGTTTCATTCATTCTGAACATGAAGCCACCTATGAGTGCCAAATTTTTGTGCTCCACACTGGTACATACATGATATTACCGCAGGTTCATCAGACGATATGCCACTATTACAACACCCCATGAGAAATTCTTGAGGAAGTCTGAACTGTTTCGATGGATGCCTGAGTGTGAAAAGGAATTTGACATTCTAAAAGAAAAGTTAAGTACTGAACCGATATTGATATTTCCAAATTGAGAAATTGAATTCCATGTACACGTGGATGCATTAGGAATTACCCAGGGAGCCATTTTAGCAAAACCAGGGGAAGGAAATATGGACCACCCTATTTACTTTGCCAACAGAAAACTATCGCAAGATGAGAGAAACTAAACAACCACTAAAAGGGGAGGTTTGGCTATGATTTATGCATTACAAAAGTTTAGACACTACTTGTTAGGCTCTCATTTCAATTTTTTCACTGACCATTCTGCATTGAAGTACCTAGTCAATAAACCAGTATTGGAAGGAAGATTTTGTAGATGGCTATTTTTGTTCCAAGAATTTTCATTTGAAGTGATTGTCAAACTATAAATATGCAATGTAGGTCCATATCACCTTTGTAGGTTGGAGTCAGGAGAAAGTGGTAGAGAAGTGGATGATCAACTCCTAGATGCAGATCTGTTCCGAATTGAGGCCATTCTAGAGTATCTTGAAGACATTGTTGTCTTCCTCAGTATAGGAAACTGCCCAAAAACATACTCCGCAACCCAGAAATGACATATGGTAGTTCACGCTATAGATTATCAATCAATTTCCAAGCAAATTTAAAAATTGGGACTCGACAACATCCTTAAGAGATGTGTCTTAAACCATGAAAGGAAGGATATCCTACGGGAATTCCATAGTGGAGTTGCGGGAGGACATGTTGGAGGTAAGGCCACTACACATAAGGTACTTCACACTATATTATGGTGGGCCACATTATTCAAATATTCTAAGGAATATGATAGGTCATGTGACATTTTCCAAAGAGTACGAAAGTCGTCTCAAAGAGATGAATTACCTCTTCATCCAGTCACAACACTTAAAGCATTCGAGAAGTGGGTTGTTGATTTTATTGGACCAATAAACACCCCAGATAAGCCCTCAAAATCCAGATACATCATTACTACAATTGATTACCTTACAATATGGTCTGAAGTAGAGGAAGTCCAATATTGTTCTACATACACAGCTGCTAGATTTATCTTTGAGAATGTTATCACTCGGTTTGGATGTCCTAGAATTCTAACCAGTGATCAAGGTACTCATTTTATCAGCAGTACAATTGCAGTGTTAACGAATGAGTTTATTATACAACATCATAAGAGAATCCCTTACCATATTCAAGCTAATGGTATGGTAGAGGCCTTCAATAAAATTTTGGAAAGAGGAGTCACAAAATTATTTTGCACAAACTGGGAGGACTGGGACGATAGAGTTCCAACAGTCTTATGGGATTACAGGACTACCATGAAGAAGATACATAGATACACCCCATTTCAATTAGTCTATGGAAAATAAGTGGTTGTACCTATAGAATTTATCACCCCTAGTCTTTATATAGCCCAGGCTACACACATGACAGATGATGAATCAGTTGTGTAAAGGATTGCAGACTTGCATGAACTTGAGGAAGCAAGATTTTTAGCAGATTTTCATTAGACAATTGAGAAGGCCAAACATAAATCTTGACATGATAGGAATATTAAGTCCAAGATATTTGTGCAAGGGGATAAGGTGCTCCTCTATGAAATTCGATATCAGAAACATCCAAGAAAGTTGCACATGTATTGGTTGGGTTCATTCATAGTTACATAAATATGGCACTCTAGTGAAGTCATGCTTGCGCAACTAGATGGTATCCTTAGGCTAGGATGGGTGAATGGAGCCCACCTGAAACCATACATTTCTCATGATTGAGTCAGAGAAAGGTTTCTCTAGACCAATGGAGCATGTACAGTAGTTATATTTTCATTTCTTGCATTTTTTTTAATTCAATTAATAAACGACAGAGTGTGCATTTAATGCTCCACGAAATATATTATGTTTCAGTTTAAGCGTTGCTTTTGTGCAGAAATACTTACTCAGCTGATCAGGATCATAAGAACCACTATTACATTCAATGAAGTCATTTAATATGATGAGGACCCCCATTGTGGTCGGAGGGAGGGAAAATTCGAGCTCGATCATAACCCATGTGCCACACGTACCCAGCTTCATCATACACTTTATGAAAACCACCGTAACCCGTCAAAATTTTTGTTAAGATATAAATGCGGGATACACATAGATTCCATCGATATCCTCATCGTGTTTCTTAGCTATTAAACATATAATCACCTCAACTCGACCACGCCCCTGACAGTCCATTCATTAAACGCCAATATCAATTGATAGATCCTACCTCATTACCCGTCTCGTCGGACACCTAAGCCTAAAACCAAATTTATGGACTAATCATGAGTGTCTTTATGGGTGATTACATAAATTATACAAGTTATCTAGTTATAAGACTCTATCCATTTACGATAAACACCACCGTTTGATGTTTGTGATATTTTGAACTTCCTACAATTGTGCATACCCCTCGATATTTTTGTTCTCATGTTATAAATCCGACCCCAATTTACCCAGCAATTCAAACACTTCAGAGCTACCATACCGAGAGAAACATGAGTCCGGAGTTCATCTACCAAAGAAGAAATCCTAGATGATCCATATCATCCCCGCATCGAGATCTTTGAGGATGTCAAGGGAAAGACAGAGAAAGTAGAGCTCTTGGACCTGGATTTGGTGGACCAAGTGTTGTTCCTATATATGAACATCGATGTGTTCTAGGACATGGCTCCAGATTCCATCGGAGGCATGAATTTTTTCCCCAAGCTTGAATTTATCAACCTCTTCAACTCTACAATCATGAACCTCAAAGACTTACCAGTCTTTGGGACCACGGGCGAGGTTGCACACTGCACAAAGTTCCTAATTAGTTGAGTGCATGACAAAAGTACATGGCTTGGCCGCAGATATACAATTCATGTGGATGATATCCACAAACTCATTGGCTTATCTCTCTAGGGTGAGGATGTCTCCAAAGGATTCCAAGGCCCGAGCAAGCATTGGAAAAAGAAAGGTGAGGTTAGCCTCTATGATACGTTCCACACACAGAGAGGTGGCTGAACAACAAAGATTGAAACAATTATTCCAGAAACGGTTCAGATGACCTACTATATAATCGCAAGAAAGGTCATGCGGTCCTACTATAAATGTGAATTCACCCTCTATGCACTCTCTCTAGATGAATTTTACACAAATGGGTCTGTATTCAACTGGTGCAACTATCTATTAGAAGAACTCCTGGTAGCATGTGAATAAGATCAGGAGAAAGGAGGGTTCTTCATGTATGGGTACATGTTAATAGCAATCGCCATGTGGAAATGGAATCCACCCATGGGGAGAAAATTGGAGGTCACCTTTCTAAAATGTTTGAGCCTTTTCACTCGAGGGAGGACCAAGAGAACCAGGAATTCAACTATGTCACTTTCTCAAAGTGGTACAATTTTCTGATTAAAGCAATTTAGAGATGGTGTATACCATAAGAGTTGCTAAAACTGAACACACACAAATTCCCCTTCATCTTGAACCTCCACAACACTCTCTTATGGTCGAGGCATACAAAGCCAAAAGACTTCCACTCGAAGTTTCTCCCCTTCTACCTAGATGAGGAGACCTTTGACAAAGAAGCCATGTCATGGAATGGAATCAAGCACAATCCATGCAAGTATGGAATGAACTACCTCTTACCTGTGGAACTCTTGAATAAAAGGGGTGGGAAGAGGGAGTAGGGCCGAGCTCTGGCCCGGTGGAGAAAAAAAAAATGTCTCGATGTAGACGGACTCAGAATAGGAAGAGGAGAAACAACCTATGGAATGCAAGAAGAGGAAATTTCCAATGTTCTTCCAGCTTCTGGATCAATTTATGCTATCAAGTAAAGATGTCAATGACATCCTTGTTGTTGCTTTCATTGGATATCCTTTAGTTAATAAACCCAGGACACAGCTCTCCTCGGTAAATATTCTGAATCCTCAGCCAATCTCCCCAACCATACCTCATACTCGAGCAACCACTTGCGTAGACCAAACAATGATTGACATTGAGGATGACCCCAAACCAAATACCACTTCATCCACCACCATAATCATCAAACAACCCCCATCACCCCCACAACCGCCATCGCCACCGCAAGAAATGATCACCCAACCCCAAACCACTTATTCCAAATTATTTTCGACACGAAATGAGAGTGGAGATATAATAAAGCAATTTATAGATATAGATTAGATATCCAATAATATAACATAAATGTATCAGAGATGAAACCATAAACAGAGAGATACAATAATACACAATTTTCTATTAATGATCGAAAAATGTACAAAGACTGTAAAAATACAGAGTGAAAGACTCGCTAGAATGGTGGCAACTTATCTTTGAGAAGAGATGTGTTCGCTACTCTCATTTGCAAGAAGATTATTTTATAATGAGGCTCCAAAGGATTTTTTATCATAAAGAAAATCCAAAACCCTAACCTCGAAAGATGAAAATCCAATAGTTTTGTGAACCCTGTTTTGGGTAGTTTGGTGTATTAACTTCTCGGGGGCATAACTTTGGCATACGATCTTCGTTTGGGGGGCACGATAGCTTGTTGGAAAGGTATATTCAAGGATATTAATTTTGGGGGATCAATCAAAGCCTTCTTCTATCATAGAGAATCTCTATCCCAAAAAAACTTCATTTAGGCCCTCAAAATGGACATGGAAGTTAAAAACTGCTAAAAATAGTAAATTACCACAATTTCCAGAAAACATTTTTTATTCAGTTGGAAAAGGTTGGTGGCCACCAATATCCACCTATATCACCACTGCACCTAAGCCCATGCAGTGGTATCCCCCCGACCTACCTGAGCATGTACCAGAACTCACTAGTCTGACCCCTAAATTCTCGATCCAGTCAATCGTTCCATTTGTACCTATTCAGGGCACTCTGCCTTCAAAAGTGAGTCAAATTGTTCCAATACTGCAAGTCCCAAACAATCAACACCCTTTCTCAACAATCAATGTCGAGAGTTCCATCCATAGAAGTGAAACCATAGAAACTGTGTTATAGAAAGAGGCATAACCATAGGAGGTTCTAAAGGAACCTGAAAATACATCAAGAAAGAGTGCAACATCATTGCAACAGAAAATGGAACCAGGCTTCCAGAACCCACAACTATCTGTGGAGATGTTGCACCTCTTCCTGGACAAAACATAATCTTTTCGTCAATTCCCATCATAATTGAAATCTCGACTTGCACACCAATTTCAAATTCCATCCCTAGGAGAAGAAGAGGTGGAGACACCTTCTTCACAATCGATGGCCAGTGGATTCCCACTGCAATTTCAAGTACCCATGGATTCCACCCATTCACCTAGTGAGCTCGCGCAACTACCAATAGCCCACCTAGTAGGAATAATCAAAGCCTCAACGGAATAGTTGGAGAAGAGGATTCAACAGGATGAAATATATGAAAAATTATGGAGAGAGGAAGGAATCGTTGCACAAACCCAGCAGACACAACAAGAACACTCCAGGATCCAGGAAGAACTGAAGGTGGAGAAAGTCAAAGAAAAACTTTCATAGACCTGGACGACAGTCAACAAGACAGTGCCCCAACTACCAAAGTCTAGCACAACAAGTGAGCATGAGAAGAATATTGAGTTGATTTAGGTCGCTTCGTAAGAATTGGTAGAGAGAGAAGATGACCTAGAAGCACAACTGCAAGACATCAAGAAATAAGATGAGTTACAATCCAAGAAGCTCCGAGAGAAAATGGATAAAATTGTCTTACAAGGGAATAATGGAAGAGAAAACTTGCACAAACGGACTACCAAGTGCACTAAGATCTTCACAGAAGTAAGTGATTGGATGAGAATCATCTCAAGATGTAACCACGCATTAGAGAATTTGCGCAAAAATATCCAATCACTCAATGTAGAAGCAACCAACACCTTGGATCCGCTGGAACAACAGACAAAGTTCGACAAAATCCAACAAGTGGATAACGAATTGAATACATTATATGAAGCCCAAAATGTTTCCAAGAAAGATATACGCAATTTTTTACCAATAATTCAGAAAACATACCTGCAGATGCATCAACTCAATGCCATTGCTGACTCCGAGTGGAACTCCTTAGTTGCGTTGAAACTATTAACACATAGAATTGCAAGGGTCAAAAAGTCATTGCAATC
This sequence comes from Picea engelmannii, assembly GCA_009831015.1. NCBI lineage: Eukaryota > Viridiplantae > Streptophyta > Pinopsida > Pinales > Pinaceae > Picea > Picea engelmannii. Next base: position 198,526 of record ML776836.1, on the reverse strand, counting down.
TTTGTTTTTGAGCCATGGGTTTTTATAGTTTTTATGACTTCTTGCTATAGTCATTTTTTCAATTTTTTATTTAAATAAACCAAGTTAGTTTGGCGTTGGTCTAGGGTCTTTGGGTTATTTCTTTGTTATCATGACAAGGAGTGATAAAACCTCATGAGTTAGATATTTGAAAATCCTTAGTATCACCTTGATATGTCACCTCCATGACTGTATGAAAGATCTATGGCTATCATCTTTTATCCGTTCAGCTATCAAGTCAGTTTTAATTTGAGCACTGCCAACTCACTAGGAGAGTTCGCAGTGTACTCAAGTGCTCCATTCATTCATTTCCATCATTACCTTTTTGTCATTCTAAGGGATTTCATTTTTTTTAGAGCCTATTTTTTAACAAATTTCAGGTATGAGGTCTTTGGACATCCTAACAATCTCCTCGAAGCATGCAAATATTGTTTGAATTAGGCGTTGCGAACTGGTAGATAGACATTGCGAACTTTGCTGCGAACTCATTTCCTCTAGCAGAGACTTCTAAATATTTGATCATAACTTTTGAAAAGCAATGTGGGTTTTTTTGAATTTTGTTTTGAAGGAGAATGATATTGGCATTGACCGATTGACTAAAATTTAGCCCAACCCAGTTTGGCATTTGAGAGATAAAATCAAAACACCAGTGTGGTGCAAACTGGCATTGTTGACTGGCTGAAAAGCAGTATTGGAGGTTGGATAGTTTGCAAACACTTATGGTCAAATTCAAAGATGTCTGAATCAATCCTAGAACCCCCTGGTACTCCATGAGACTATTCATCATGTTTGAGGGTTGAGAAATGGGTTTTGACTGGTTTTCATATTGGCGTTGTGAACTGTGCAACAAACCCTTTGTTTTAGGACTATTGAAACTTTCATCTTTTGCATCCTTTCAAATTCAGCCTTAAACAAGTTAATTCTTACCCCTATCCAATTTACAATGTGCAGTTGATCATTTTTTGAAGCGGGCTTAAAGTTGCAAATGTTGTTAATATTGTTAACCTATTTTTATGTTGATTCAAGACCTATTTAATCATAGACTTACTTTCACCTCCCTTTTATTATAACCCTTAGTTGTTTTTACGTAATATTCATGTTGAAAGAGTGTACTCTCTTATACCTCTATGTGTATAGAGTAAGTTGCATGAAGCTCTGTACAGGATCATAGACTTGCATTATAGGAAGAAAGTGTTGAGGTTGAGAGCATGAAAAAATAAATATTTGGCCTTCAAGAAGGAGTTGAATGAGATACTAGATATGTATCATGAAACTTTTGATAGAGCTAACTTCTTAGCTATAAGGTTCTTAGCTATCCACAAGAAACTCAAAAACCTTTACAGACTAAATAGAGTTCATCAAGTTCAATTCACAAAACTAAATATGGAGCTGCAACCTTTCAAAGAGAAGTTGTCCAACAAAAAATTGGATAGGTTAGCTAAAGTTTCCAACAAGAGGAGCTCCAAAGTCAGAAAATGAAGACGATGAACACCTTAATTCATATCAGTTTTTGACAAGTTTCATGTTTATGGATTTTTCAAGATTTGAGGATGGTGACCCTTATAAACCATATTTAGCTCTTGGGATGGTCTCTTCTATTCATGTACAAGGATCATGAATTGTTACAACAGTTGGTGGCACTAGAGATGGTTTTTGGAATACTTTAAGTCGTTTTCAAGTGAAACAGGCTGCTATAGGAGAGTTCGCAGTGTCGACGCCATGAACTGGTATTTTTGACAGTTTGTAAACAATTAACACACAACAGAGGAATGTTTTTCTTGTAACTTTCGGTTGCCAATCCGGGTTCCTATGAAATTTGGTGTGGAAGTAAAACATGTTATTTTGGACTTGTTTAAAAACATTCAGGCTGACTCGGTTTGTATTTTTGGAGAAAATATAAAAACATCACCTACAGGAAAGTTCGCAGCCCATGTTGTCACAGGCATTGCGTGTTAATGTTTATGCTATCATTATAGTTCTTTGCATTTCATAAAGACAAGAGCATAATAACCACAAGATCACTGAGAAATACACATCCACAATAGACACAACATTTATCCTGGGGAACCCTCTAGGGGAAGAAAACCCAGCAAAACTTCCTTATCATAAATAGCTTATCAAATGTTCAAGAGATAACTCAACCAATACAGAAAATCCTCCTCCAA